>WNKI01000001.1:10411620-10448584 GCA_015350385.1 Aculops lycopersici
CGAGACGAAGAGAGAGAGAGAGAGAGAGAGAGAGAAGCGAGGGAAAAGTGGCTGCCACTTGAGCGGCCAGTGCAATTGGAATCGAGAAACAGAAACAAAATGAGAATGAGAATCAGAATCAGAATCAGAATTGGCAATCAGAATAGTTTAGTCGCCATTGAGACTGCTGCTCTTTTTGGCCGGATTTTTAATTAGCATCACGTTGTTGTTCCCCATTCCATTTTGTTGTGTGCGATCTCCTCTTGTGGCCCGAATCACGCTCGCCGGCTGCCGATTGCCAACTCGCCGGATTCGTTCCGACATCTTGAACTTTGGAGCCTCGAGATTGGAGTTGAGAGTCGCCAGTTCCGAGCTCCAGGCTCCAAGCTTGAAGAAAAAACTCACCTGGCCGATGGTCTCCTGATTGGCTTTCATTTAAATGGCCACTTTGCGGCTTGAATCCAGTTGCGACAACAGTCCAAACGCAACTAAACTTGACCAGAACAACAACAACAACAACAACAGTGACCGCAACAATCGACGAGCTTGCGGCCGCTGCTCATGCCCTTTGAAAACTTTGTTCTCCTTTCAAGTGTCTGCTTTTAGCGGCGCTTAGCTTTGACAGTGACACTCGATCCGGATATAGGTTCCAACCACCAGCACCACTAACACAAGCATCTCGAATTACACACACTACAGACTCAACCAATGGACTTCTCGCGTCCCAGCGACAGGAGCTCGCGCTCGCCAATTGGCTGCGAGCAGAGCGGAAACTTGAACAACTTGACCAACTTGACCAACTTGACCAACTTGACCAACCCCGACTTGCCCCTCAAATTGGACCAGACCGAGGGAGGCCGTTTGGTGGAGGGGGCGTCGCCTCCGTCGCGTCCCTCGTCGTCGGGCTCGAGCAGTGCGCGCTCACTGCTCGACTCGCGCTCGCCCTCGCCCATTGCCACCGAGCAAAGTCAGCTAGTTGCACGGGCCGGCCTGCAGTCGAAGCGGTCGTCGAATGGGCGCAGCGCCAGCGGGAGTCCCGCGGCGAACCTCAGCGCGCAACTGATGGGCAGTCAGCGCGCGTCGCCCTCGTCGGCCAAATTGGGCGGCCAGTCGGCGCGATCGATGGCCAAACAGGTGGCAGTGGACAATCCACTTGGAGCCCAGGATCTGATGGGCCAGAACAATGCGGCCGCGGCGGCAATCTACGCCAGTCTCATGCAAACTCTACAGAATCAGCAGCAGCAGCAGCAGCAGAGTAACCAAGCGTTGGGAGGAAACCAGTCGAGCTTGATGGCGGCCAATTTGGTGCAAATGCTCGCCGGTCGCCAGCAGCAACAAGAAGCTCAGCAGCAAACGAGACCTCAGCCGCCAGCTCAGGCGACGAATCCCCAAATGGCTCTAATTGAGGCACTAAACGAGGCGCTGGCGAGACAGCAGCGCCAAGCGCAGCAGCAACAGGCGCCGGAAATGAGCCAACTCCCATCACAAGCCAACAACAGGAACCTCCAATTTCAGTCGCACTCGCAACATTCCTCGCCCTCGCACCAGCAAATGGAGCTACAGCACCAGCAGCAGCGGGCTAACCTGTCGCCAGTTGGTCTTGGCAACCACCAAGCGGCTGCGTCTCGGCGGCAGCAGCAGCAGCAGCAGCAGCAACAAAGCGCCTCGCCACAAAACACCACCGCCACAAACTACCAGACGCCAGTGTCGCCGCCGAGTTTGGCGCACCAACCGCAAGCACCAATGTCGGCGGGCGGCGCTGACCTTGAGAATCTCATTCGTGCCTCGATGGAGCAGCAGCAGAGACTGGCGCTCGCCGGCGCCTCCGGTGGCTCGCCCACAAACCCGCTCGCCTCGGCGGCTTTCAACTTCCGCCAACAAATTATGCAGCAGCAACTCCGGCAACAACAGCAGGCGGCCGCCTCGAGTTGCGTCGATGATCCGACGGGCGGACTCCTGCAGAATCCTCTGCTCCAAATGTACAGCAAACTGGCGAGCTGCTTCCACACGCCCACCCCGCAATCCGTTCCCGCCGCAACGCCGCCCGCGAATCCGGGTAGCGAGCTTTTGTTGGCTTTGATTCAGCAACAACAACAACAACAACAACAACAACAGCAGCAGCAGCAACAACAACAGCAACAACCTCAAAACCAACAGCACCAGGCGACGAGTTCGTTGGAACAGGTGTTGGCGGCGGCTGCCGCTAGCCAGCAGTTGCAACGTGCCGGCCAACAACATCACCAGCCACCGACTGGTCCCAAGTCGATGGACTTTTTGCACCAGTTTGTGGGCTCGCTTGCCGCCCAACAGGCGAGTGTTGCCGCAATGATGGGCCAACAGCACCAGATCCAACCACCGAACTCGGCGTTAAATCAGCACCAAGACCAATCATCGCCAACCTCTCTGCTCAACCACCTGCACCATCAGAACCACCGGCTGCAACAGCAGCAGCAGCAGCAACAACAACAACAACAGCATCAACATCAACAACACTTGCTCAACGCGCACCAAACGGGCGCGGCGCCCAACTCTCGCTCGCCAAACTCGCCCCAGCAGCACCAACTGCGACAGGCAAACAGTTTGAATAAACGCCAACTAATGGGCGACATGATGGGCGAAAGCTTGATGCGCTCTCCTTTTGGCCTGCCAAACAAATTCTCACCTACAACGGGACACACGCAACGGGCCAACCAAACGGCGCCACCAAATCAGCGAGTGACGGCGAGCAAGTCGCCAGCCAGCAAAAACTCGGCTGCCAACAAGAAACAATCGGGTAACTCGGTGAAGGGCGCCCTAAACGGAAGCCTAACCGGAAACAACAACGAGCTCGTGACGGTGACAAGTCAGAACAAGTTGCTCGGCGCCAAGATCATTCGTCAGTCTAAGCGGAACGGCGAGGGCGGCAAGTCGCACATAAAGCGCCCGATGAACGCCTTCATGGTGTGGGCCAAGGACGAGCGGCGCAAGATTCTCAAAGAGTGTCCCGATATGCACAACTCAAACATTTCCAAGATCCTCGGCCAAAAGTGGAAGGCGATGAGCAACGCAGAGAAGCAGCCCTACTACGAGGAGCAGTCGCGCCTGAGCAAGGTGCACATGGAGAAGCATCCCGACTACAGGTACCGGCCGCGCCCGAAGCGGACCTGCATTGTGGACGGAAAGAAGATGCGCATCAGCGAGTACAAGGTCCTCATGCGCAAGAAGCGCACCGAGCTCGGCATTGACTCGGGCGACCCACTTCCGGCCGACTACCCGCTAGACCAATCGTTGCGTCGGGCACTGGAGGCGGGCGAGCTCGACGTCGACGACGACGACGAGGACGACGACGACGATCTCGAGGGAAGAGTTGAGCTTGTGAGCGACGAGGAGGACGAGGACTTCGACCACGAGGTCGCGCAGGACGCCAACAACACAAACCAAGCCAACACGAAGCCCGACAACCTGTTTGATTTGGCCCATTTGGGCCGCACGAGCGCCGCACAAAACCAACAACAACAACCGACCGGCGATTTGAGGGCCAACTTCCGGTTGGAGGAAACAAATAGCTCGGAAGGGGGACTCGAGGATGAGTACGAGTTTCGGTCGCAGCCAAACGATTTGTCCGATCTATCGAACGGCTCCGAGTCACTGAGTGCAATAGACGCCAGCGAGAGCAACAACAACAACAACAACAAGCCCATCGGCATCAAGCGGCCACCTGTTGGCGCGCCGGTGGTTGGTGCCAACAAGCGGAAGCGGCGCGTTTAGTTATCACCTTCGAGCATTTTTTAATGAGCTGCTTCTGGGCGAGCCTCCGAGGAGTTCCCGTGGAGCAGCACTTAGGGCGGCCGCGAATTCGGGGCAATAGAGCATGTGGTTATGTTTGAGTTAACAGCAAAAACAACAATTTAAAACTTTGACCTACGATGTAAATAGAGCTAAAGAATTGACTAGACGCATAATTTAAGTAAATTTTTAGAACCAAATTGAAACTAAAATCAATCTAGACCAAATGACTAGAGTGAGTTGGTTATTTTTGTCCCCAAACTGAACTCTTTATTGTTTTTCATCTCTTTTCATTCCCTTTCCCAACTTAAAACTAGTGCACTTCTCACGACCCGCGCGCGTCACACGCTAATTAATGTGCCCATCGGACGCTCGAGTCTCAGCCGTCCGCTTCCCAGATCCTCGACTTGTTGACATGCGACCGTCGCAGGAATTTCCCATTCTCACTGCAGGCTCTTTGTTGAGGCTGCTCCTCGTCTCCCTCTCTCCCCCTCTCTCTCTCTCGTTGCTTTGGTTGCTTGCTCACTTGCCAGCAGCGAGACAAAGTTTACGGCTTACGCAACCGCAACACAATAACGAGACCATTTGTGTTGTGCGGCTCACTGTTCTGCTTTCTCGTCGCCCGATTGTCGCTTGAGACTCGAGTTCCAGAGAGTAGAGGTTAAAAGTCTCCTTCATCTGCAAAGCAAAAACAGGGCCAGGAGCAAAGGAGAGAGATAAGAAGCATGAGCTACAATGCAAAGTGAAGCGGGGAATTTGCCGGCCAGTTGGCGACCGATGATTGCGCCACGATTACTACCACCACTATTATTATTATTAGTACTATTGCTATTACTATTACTATTATTATTATTGCCATTATCATGCGTCGCAAGTTAACTTTGCTCTGGCCAGCGAGCGACCAGTTGGCTTCCCCTCGCGCTAATCGGACTGGCGTATCAATTTGCAGTCGAGTCATGCATTTAGCTTTCATTAGCAAAAATGTCCACTGCGGCCAGGCTGTCAGTTGCCGCCAGTTGGCCGCTTCCACTGGCTCGAGTCGCGTCACATTGCGACGAGTGGAATCGAGTGGAGTGGAGTCGAGTCGAGTCGAGTGGAGTCGAGTCGAGTCGAGTCGAGTGGAGTCGAATCATGTCTAGTCAAAAGCACATCGTTGGCATTGGCAGGCAAAGATGCGCTGGCGGCCGCATCAGACGCCAAATCATCTGCTCGCCAACTTACGTAACAAGTCGCTCGGCCGGCTCACACAAACGCCGCGCTCGTCTCAAGGTCTCGCGGGCTAATCGCCTTGCTTGCCAGTGGCGAGGTCGCTGAACTTGGAACCCTCCACCTGTTGTTGTCGTGGTCGTCTAGTTGGCGAGCGGCGCGCTTATAGGCTCCTCGGACTCGAGCCCTGTGTTGTGCTGCGTTTCTCCCTATTCATGCTTGTGTTTGCCCGTGTGTGATATCCTCGCTCGTTGCCCTTGTTGCCCCATTATATTATACTGCTCAAGAATCAGACAAAACTGATCATTGTGTAGCCAGAATTTAAGATTCGGGAAAAAACAAGGCCAGTTGACATGCAAATGAGGCACCTGACTTTTGTCCTCTCGCGCGGGAGCAAAAGATTGATTGCTGCTCGAAGCGAGTAGCATTGCGTTGAGTTGAGTTGAGATGAGTTGCATTGCGCGGTACTTTGTCCCACTTTGCTTCTCACCGCGCAAACCACCCGTTGAGTTTGCTGTTGCTGTCGAAACCTTTTGTCGCGACTCGCAACTCGCAACTCGCGAGCTGCGACAAAAGGTTTCGCTGTTTTTGTTGTCCTTTTAATTGACTGGTTGTAACTCGATCACATTGGTCGCGCAATCGGAGGCTAATTGTGGCTAACGTTGAGCAACAACTCGGAACGCAACGCAACGCAACGTGAACCAAACGCTAGACTAAGGATTTGATTGTCGGCCTTGCGCAACAACCACCTGCTTCAAGATGGTAAACAAGCGCGACGCCGATGAAGACTTGCTGATTAAGCCGACTACTGCAATCGATGCGCGCCTTACTCGCAATGCCAGCGCGACGCCGAGATAACGGATCAAGTTGAAAGCTTCAGCAGCAACAGAAACGGTTCAGTTGACTGAGCACAAAAAGAGCATCTCAAGCGACTTGCAAGTGAATTTAGCAGCGAAACAAAAAGAGCAATTCCAAGGTGGAAATCGATATCAATATCAACTAAACTTGCCACCGTGATGCCGGAGACGACGACCACGACGACGTCGTCAAAACGAATCTAAAGTGCTAATCTAATACAGAAGCCGAGACGAGCGTTGCTTTGGTACCGCGCGCAGCGGACATTGTGACCGATCGGCAGGAATTGTAATATTGTCTTTGTCTGATGGCAGGCCGCATTTCTGCGCTAAACGGCCTCTGATGGGATGGATTCAGGTGAAGATAACTGCGCACCCCAAGGAAGATAGAGCGGCAAGGTTTCCCTTGCTTTTTGTCTCCAATTTAGTCTTCTGATTCAGCGAGACAACCAAACGACCACGACAACAAACCTGAAATTGAAACTGAAACTGAAACTGAACGGCAAACGCAAACGCAAACGCCACGATAATTGAGGCGACGAATCCAAAGTTGAAGTTTAAGTTGAGGCTGAAATTGAGCCAGCGGCGAGATTACTTCTAATCTGCATTCATGCGCCATCATTTCCGAATTGTTTGCCAGCGAGTCGCAGTTGTCCTCGTTGCTCGCCGATCGCTTGCGGCCGCCACTTCACCTGCGCGCTTATCTCCGAATTCCAATCGCAGGCGCCGACTGCTCATTTGAGAGTCGAGAGAAGCCCACTGGCAATGAGTGCGAGCGGCCAGTTGGACAAACAATTGCGCAAACTCCCAGCGATTGTTGCACCGACTGGCCGCTGGCCACATTCGTTCCGGATTAAGCGGCCAGGTTAATCGGACGCGCGGGCACAACAACAATGCCACTTGTTGCGCCAACACTCGACCACCAGCTGATTTCAAGTCCCATTGTCGACTCTTTTGCGTCGAGTTGCGTTTCACTGACAACGCAGACTCCAATTCCGATTGTCACCTGTAATTTATGGTCGCTTTTTTTGTTTCTCGTTGCTCGTCGCTCGCGTTCAGTCGTCCAGTTTGCTCTCTCGTTGCATGCGATCCTCTCGAGTCTCGAGCTCCGAGATTCGGAGCTCGAGCCGCAAGTGAGAGCACGAGGAATGAGGTCAAGTGGCGCGGCGGCTCTGTGGCATTAAAGCCGGAGGAGCTTTGAGTTGCCGGCGAAGATGGAGAGATGAAATTAAAGTGGAATTAAAATGAGCAAAATGATCGCGTTTTATGGTGACATATGAGCGCGAGTATCTGGCGCATAAAATCAACTCGAATGCACTCGTGGCTTTAGGAGGCAAACGTTGTCGTGAGCTAATGAAACGAGCGACGAGGAGGACAAAACAAATAAATTAGAGTGAAGACGTCAATCTGAAGTCGAAGTTTGAGGAGATTGACGAGTGTTTTTTTTCGGCCACAAAACAAACAAAACGGACAAAATCCAGCGGAGGACTGAACTCAGGTGAGTTCTTCTGCGAGAATAATGGTCGCAGGAGCGGCAAGTGGAGCGGCCCGGCGCACAGGTGGCCAATTAGCAGCCTGACCCTATAACTATAAAAAAGTTTTTGTCCCTCGATTTTTGGTGACTTACGGCGCCCAAATTTTGTGGTTTCCTCTGGAACTTTAAGCCTGCTTCTGGTGGCGCAACGCCGCGACTAGAGTGTCGACTGGGCGCCCAAAGTGACCGCGTTGCTGTTGGTGTTATGGTAGCGCCAACAAGTAGAGGCAGGCAAAAGTATAAGTTGAAACCACAATACAAAATAACGAGCCAACAATAAAAGTCTTCTGGCGCCGCACGTCAATTAGAAAAAGAAGGAGAAGTCTTTTCTCTCTCTCTCCCTCGAGGTTGCGAGTTGTTACTAGCAAGTTGGATTCTGGAAAAAAGAAACAAACTCCCGCGCGAACTCATAACCATAAAAGTGGTCAGTGTCGCGGGAGACTCTCTTCTTCTTGCCTCAGATGTCCCTTCCGCTTCGACAGGTTGAGGGGAGGAATTCGAAAAAAAACTCCGCTCGGCGTCCGGTTATCGGCGGGCCAATCATATCGATGGGCGACGGCGCCGCGCGCACTCACCGGCGCCACTCTCCATTTTCCATTCTCTTTTTGCCTGCCTCTCATTCTGTTCATCTCTCGCCGCTCCAGCTAGCGGAAAACTCGAGCCAGGGTTCGGGTTGCGGCGGGTCCGCGGGGCATGGGCGTGGCGAGTGGCAGGCCGCGAGTTACGCAACCGGCGACGGTCTTGCAACTTTCTCACGCTGTGCGCCTCCTCTGGCCGCGGCACAAGGCAACAGTTGGCCTCGCTCTCGATGCGCTGGCGTCTTAATTGCGTCGGCCTCAGTGAGCGGCCCGCGCAATTGCACAAATTAACGCGCACACTTGACCCCCTCGCAAGAGGACAACAATTAAACTCATTTGCATGCTGAGCGCTCGATTGCACAATCCACTTGGCCAATAAAATCTGGCTCCTCCTTTTGTCTTTGTTTGCTCCCGAGGATCAAGTGTCGAGGGCCGAATGAAGATCTAACAATTGGTTGCTGGTGGCTGGAGCGAGACGAGACGAGACGAGCAATTGGCACGCGAGCTCCCGCAGTTACGCTGCAGTGGCCAAATCTCGGCCATTGTTATCTCTCTAGCCACTCCCCTCTCCCAAGAGGCGTGGCCATGGGAGCCCCACTCGAGAATAGGAGAGCAGGAGGAAGGGGAGGCGAGATAGGAAAGAAAGAAATAAAGGCGAAACTCGTTGGCCTTTCGTCGTGTGGCGCGAGTTATTGAATGCTAGCAAAATCGAGACTCTCAGTGGCCGCGCACTACATGCAACATGATGATTGTGCACAAATTGGGGAGCCGCCGGCAAGACAGAGGAGTGCTGCGTCTCGCTGGCTCAAGTGCATCGGCAACTTGTTGCTGCTGGCGCTAGCTTCGCGCTCTGGGCCGTTGTGTCGCTTTGTTGTCGCTGTCGTCAGCTGAGTTGCAACGAGAGCCAGCAGCGGCAACAATCGGTGGGCCAAGTTTTGGCTTGTGGGCCGCGAGAACAACAATCAGCGCGCTCAGCGGACAACAAGTGGTTGTGCGGCGGCCCAGTTGGCAAGCGAGCGTTTCCATTTGGCCAACTCAGAGGCACTCTCTCTCTCTCTCCCTCTCACGCGTCTAGTGTCTTCTACTCGAGGCCCAGAGATCGACTGGCTCGCCGGCCGACAACAGAGGCAACAGCGAGACTGGCAATAGCAGCAAGTGGCAAGAGGCAAGCGGCAAGTCGTAGCAACAACTGCAACCACAACCACAACCTCAACCCCAACTTCAACAACCGCAACCGCAACCAAAACTCGCAAACAAACGCAAGCCTCAAAATCAGCAAGCACAAGAGACGAAAGGTGAGAGCAACTAGCTGGCAAGTTGTACAATTAACGCAAGCATATTGTAGTCAGGAGATCAGATTTCCAGTGCAAGATTATTGCGCAAGCTTCAGTGACGGCAGCAGTGGGCCAAAACCGTTAGCCAGTCGGTTAGTCTCCTCGGCCCAAAGCAAGCGGCCGGCCGAAATGGACGCTCAGTCAGCAGAAACAGAAGCAGCAAGTGGAAATGACGACCAACAACAAACCGCCAGCCAGACGACAATTGAATTAGCGTTTTGCAAGCGCAACTTCCGGCAAACGCAAGTGTCGCGCCAGTCGCAGGGGAAACGCGCGCAACTTGACCACGAGGTGAGTAATTGATTTTTGAAGAGCAAGCGCCGCTAATGGTTTGCTCCCGCTCCTCCTCCTCCTCCTCCTCCTTGTTGGCCATTAACTTTCGGGAGCATTGTGATCGATCCGGATGTTCGCGCATGCAAATTTGCACTTGTCTCTCGTTGCCTTTTGGAGGCTTGAGTTTAAATCGAAGTTGAGTTTGGAGTTGCGGTCACAAAGTCGACTTCAAATGCTCGTTAGCGCAACTGAACTCGACACACAAAATTGCTCCTCTTTGTCTGTCTCTGTCTCTGTCTCTCTTTCTCTGAATGGAGGCGCGAGTGGCGTGAAACTCGGTGACTTTTCTGCGGGGGCGTCGCAGTTTCAATTTGAGCCGAGAGATAGCGAGCCACATGCCAGCAGCAAACCCACAAGCAGGACCACGACCACGACGCAACTTGAACTTTGAGTTTGAGGCACCGAGAATTTTGCGTATAATTACCAGTGTCAGCGCATCATCAATCATAGCGCCCGATGCGCCTAGACTGCGACACTCTGGGAGCCGAGGGGAAAGTTGCAATCAGTTCAGCTGACGCCAACGCAAGTGACGCCACAACCTCGCAACTAAGACCAACGATTGTCTCCCAGTTGCTCACTTGCTTCTTCGTCTTCTCCTCTCAATGACTCGCCTTCTGGCCGCGCGAACAATTAACTAAACTCGCGCGGCCAGTGTGATTTATTGGCCCCAATGGAGCGCAACAATTAAACGCTGGCCGCTAATTAGCCCGGCCTCTCGTTTCTATGCCATCAGTGCGGCGAGTCTGTCTCGCCAGATTGGAGCTGGGTCTTGGGAGAGAGAGAGAGAGAGAGAGAGAGATGCTCTAGAGTCACACTTCTCCAGCGGAAGGGAGAGACTCCAGCGGGCGCCCAGAGTTGAGCATGTTGTTAGTATAGCTTCACCATCACCGCCAGTCGCCAAATTCGCAACCATTGAACCATCAAAGTCTCACCTGCAGCAGTGATTGTTATTCGAGCGTGTGAAACGGGAGCAGCGCAACCAAATTCTAAAAGCTAGACGAGCAACTAGACTGGACACAAGCACTTACATTCGCGTTCGCTCTCGCTCTCGCGCTCACATTTAGATTTCGATTCCCGTTCCTACAAAACTTTGAGTGCGGGAAGTAAACAAACAAACGCTCGAAAGCGTAATGAGCAATCCGTTAAATCAGCTCTCAGGCTAAACGGAAGCCAAGGACTAAATCAGCTCAGAGCGAGTTGTTGTTGTTGTCGCTCACTCGCTGACCTCGGAGTGAAATGAGCAGCCAAATGGGAGCCAGTTGTTCTCTCGCCTCAAATGGCACTCAGTGCGCCACGTGAGCAAACCAAATGGACAACAACAATCGGCGCCGCCTCACTCAATAATCTGTCATCATCGTCGTTACGCGCCCATCAGTGGCAACTTGCGGCCACCACTTGGTTGGCCGTTGCGCAATCGACTGGCCATTTGCATGGCCATCAGGCGCACGTGCCGGTTGCGCGTCGAGTTACACTCGAATCGAGCCTTAGTGGCGGCAACTCGCGTTGCATTGCGCGCGATCCACTCGGTGGCCAACTCTGGCCGCTCGCTTACTCCACTGGCCGCCTGGCCACTATGCCTAAAAGCAGGCCAGAGATAACAATCAATTAAGTGGACAGTCCGAAGACTTGAGCTTGATTCACGCTGCGCGCCGCCAGACTGCTCACCGGCAGACTGCTCACCTTGCCGGCCGGCCAGTGGGAATCGCAACTCACATATAATCTCGCAATTGATGGCCATCCACTCGCGCAATGCAACAATCCTCGTGGTCAGAAGAAGAGATTTGGCATTTTTCTCTCGCTCGCTTGCGTAATCATCATGAGATTGGAGCAAAAAACTTGCAACTTTAGCACTCACTAGCCCAAAAGGGAAGAGTAGAAAGTTGCATCGGGTGATATATTTTCGTGATTAGTGCGCCAGCCAAAGTCACACAACTCGACGGGCGCATTGTGGCCGAGGCTCGAGCGCGAGCCATACAATATACTCGTTTAACTGCTCATTTGCCACCCACGGCGCCACCTGATCCAGTTATGTTGGCCGCCTTCAGCGAACCTCTGGCCGCACCTGGCCAACAACCGGCGACCAGATTAGCGACACAAACAACAACTGATCGTCTCATGCGTCACAAGATCGATTCGCATGACTTACGCTGGAGAGCCCATCAACTAACTAACTAACTAACTAACTTATTCACTCTCCCATTCGCACCAAATAAAAAACTTAATTCTAACGGAAAGAGCAGCTCAAAAGAGCGGCCGACAGACAATCGATCAGTTTGCCGCTCGACTTTTCGCAGACAAAAGCTCGCTCGTTGCCGTCGCCAACAATAGCAACGAAAACAACCACCACAACGACAACAATCGACGGAAATGCCACCAGGAACAATCCGCTTGCGTCACCGACGAGTGCGAGGCGCGATCGGCGCTCGCTGCTCGAGTGGCGCCATCTAGTCCAGGCGAAACAGACAACGTCACCGCTCGACTTCTGCCAGAACAAGCGCATGACGCAACAGACACAGAGGCCCCCGGATGAGAGTCAACTCAATCCGCTGCTTCAGATGTACAACAACTTGGCGAGCTGCTTTCACACGCCCACCTCGCCAAGCGGCAACTCGAGCGGCAACTTGCTCTTGGCTCTTCTAAAGCAGCAGCAGCAGCAGCAGCAGCAGCAGCAACAGCAGCAACAGCAGCAACAGCAGCAATCCAGTCGAGCGTCGCCTAGCTCGCTGAATCACGCGCCCCTCTCAACCGACACCAACGCGTCCGGCCAGCAACAATTGGACCACCCAGCCAAACAGCAAATGGATTTGTCTAGCCAAGCGGAAGCCAATATTTTGCACCAGTTTCTGAACTCGCTGGTGGCGCAACAGGCTGCCACTCCGCGCCAGACGCCACCTCAAACTTTGATTGAGCAACAGAACCACCGAATCAGTCAACGAAAGCAACAACACCAACAAGAGCAACGACAGCGACTACTTGCTGCTGCCGTCGCCAACGACCTGCTGCTAGCCTCGCACCAGATCTCACTCGATCTAACAAACGGACAACCAGCGCAGCACATTGCAACCATTGCACCTCGAACCGACCATACAACCGACAAGAGGCTCAATGATTCGAATGGCGAAGCCTACGCATCAACAGGAAGGGCCGACTTGGTCACCGTGACTAGTCAGAACAAGTTGCTCGGCGCCAAGATCATTCGTCAGTCTAAGCGGAACGGCGAGGGCGGCAAGTCGCACATAAAGCGCCCGATGAACGCCTTCATGGTGTGGGCCAAGGACGAGCGGCGCAAGATTCTCAAAGAGTGTCCCGATATGCACAACTCAAACATTTCCAAGATCCTCGGCCAAAAGTGGAAGGCGATGAGCAACGCAGAGAAGCAGCCCTACTACGAGGAGCAGTCGCGCCTGAGCAAGGTGCACATGGAGAAGCATCCCGACTACAGGTACCGGCCGCGCCCGAAGCGGACCTGCATTGTGGACGGAAAGAAGATGCGCATCAGCGAGTACAAGGTCCTCATGCGCAAGAAGCGCACCGAGCTCGGCGCTGAAGGGTACAACTCCATGCCTCCTTTCGGATTCTGTCCATTGGATCCCATGCACGTGGAGCCAACAAGTGGTGATAATTTGAAGCAAATTGGTGGCGCTCACGAGCCGAACAATGAAGCCTCAACTTCAAGTGAAATCGATGAGCACTTTGCACTCGTTAGCCAAATAGAAACAACGAGCTCCAGCTCAACGGACAAAGTGGTCGGTGGTGTTTCAGCTCTGAGAAGTCCGCAAGAATTAAATTTTTCGATGGATTTGTCGAACAATCTAAACGAGCAAAGTGTTTACTCAGCAAATATGCTAGCCACAAGTCCAGAGTTGAGTTTAGCAAAATGTTTATTGGCCTCCAACGGCAACGATGAGATAATAACTTCCATCAAACCAAGTGACTAGATAGGCTGACTTTGTTGTTGAATAATAATTGTTCATCCAAGAGGCAAATGTTAATTTAATAAAATCTCCTAACCAAAAAGACTGACGAGGATACACTTGAATTGAGATCAATTGTATCCAAAGCAATGCAAACGCGCGCCTCGAGGTGTCATCTTTCCCCATTTAGCGCTTGCTATTAATGGCAAAAAATACAGTACAGTCCAATGCGGAGACCGTTTCACGTAGACAATTTGCGCTCGCATCAGAGAAGACTTTCGGTTGGGAAACTCAACGCCCACGCAGTCCAGCATACGCCCCCGCGGTCTTGCTTTGCAAAACACGGTCGAGATTCACTGTCCCGAGCGCAATGTGCTGGCCGATGTTCGGCCAGCTAGACCGGCAAACGCTCACCGTCTGCATGGAGCTTTGAGTCACGTAGCTCTCGGTGTCTCCTTTCGTCTTTTGTGCTCACTTGCGACCTCTGCGATCAGCCGACTCGCAGGCATAGCAGCAAGCGCGCAGCTTGCACACACGAGCAACGGCAACTAAGACGCCGAGACAGCCAAAAAGTCGGCGGTGACCTAGCGCACGTTGCCGGCGCTTCGTTACATCAGCGACGGCGCCCGTTACTCTGGCTGCGCGACTCAACGCGCCTCGCGAGCACATTTCCTCCAGTCGGCGGCGCTGCAGCAGCAGCTCGCTTTCGCCGCGCTCTAGCACCAAAAAGCATCCAAATGCAAATTGCACACAGAGACAACGCACGTCGCGTCCACAATCCAAGTCGTCCGTTGCCTTGGACTCGAGGGAAAGGATAAACAAACACCAGAAATCACTTACCATTATCATCTTCAGTAGCCAACAACCAATCAGATCCTCTTCAGCCTAGTATTAGTTTGTCCATTCAGTTTGCATGATTGATTGTTTATAAGCAAGAAGCGGCAGCAGCAGCAAATCAGCGGACCCCAAAAGTATCAGTCTGAGGAGGCCGAAGTGATGGGCCGCAAGTGCCAAGTGATGTGGCCACTCTGGCTGCTCATATCGGTTGCTCTAGTTTTGATCAACTCTCAGACCGGAGCATCAACTTACTCAAAACAACAACGAGGAGAAAGCCAAGATAATTATGAGGAGTTCAAGTTGCAAAGACCAAATGAAGAGTTTATTTTGCTTACTACCGGCGAGCACATCAAGTTGTATCCTCTCGTCGAGAAGAACGGCCAACTTGCACCCTCCAACGATCCCTACTTCGTGATCGCAAAACCAATTTCAATTACAGGTGAACCTAAATCCCTCAATGATTCGAACAAAAGTTCCTACATCCGTTGGCTCGAGTATCGGGCTCGGAAGCAGGCTAATCGTGATACTCGTACAATAAATTCGATGAAAGATGATCCAATCCGCGTGTACGAGGACGAGGATTTTGGGGATTCTGGGTGGCAGAAGCCTCTGGTTAACGACGTGGACTACTATTTCGACGATCAAGCTTGCAAAAGTCACCAACTCGACTTAGGTTCAAGGGGCAAGTGTCTTGTGATTGTGTGGATAGACAAACGGAACAAGTTGATTCGCTCGGGTCTCGTTAACTTGCAAACCTCGTCCATCAAATTTAGTCGTCCAGTTGACGGACTGGCCAAGAGTAAGAGAAGATACCTAATCCTAAATGAAATCCTCCCAGTTGATCTCTGTGAAGATCGTAGCGGCAATTGCGAGCTCAAGGCACTCAACGCGGAAAGAAGTCAAGGTCAAGTTTCACTTCTGCTTCTGGAAGGGAGAGAGTATTTTATTAAGAAGCTCAACGGGCTCCGTTATCGTAATGGTCATATTGAGTGGGTTCATAATTATTTGCATGACCTTCGAGTTGGGGAAAAAGATTCTTATGTCTTCGACAATTCCAAGTTCTTGATCGACGGCGACAGGTCGTTCCTCTTCAATAAGAGTGTACTCCGTGTTGGGTCTCTTCAAATGAACCTAGGCTCTGTATCTGTTTACACCAACGAAACACTGGACTCGCCCGAAGGTGACGATATCACCAATGAATTCTCAGCCATTGGTATAGATTCGGACAAGAAACTCCTCGTCTGGCTCAACAAGCTCAACGAACTTCGAAGCAGTAAGCCCAACGGAAGTGGCAACAAAATGATCATGAAGCTTCCGCCCAAACCGGTGATTCGCTCGCCGGACAACCTACGAGTCTATGGAAATCGGGTGTACATTAGCGATCGAGCCAAGAAGACGCTCATCTTATGTCAAATAGGAGATACTACCGCTCGAGGAAGGATCGACCAGCCAAAGGTAGAGGTCCTCCTTGTAGAGAGTCCTGGAATCCTAAGTTTCCGCATTGGATCTGCCCCAGAGGAGAATCTCAAGTCAAAGGCAAATCTCACGTTTCGGCCTCAAGTAGATGAGACAAGCACAGAACAGGCTGAGGATCTTAGCTTGTTCTACGACCTACCGGCACCCGATAACATAACGGTAATGAGCGTCGATGGCCACGATTTATATTCATGCACTCTCGCCATCTACACAGGCATAATTGCTTCTTTGGCTATGATTGTTGTGGTAGTGGTACTAGTGAAAAGAGCCTCATCGGCTCCGATGAAAACCATCGACCTGGAGTCGAATGGTGCTACATCTTGCAAGTGACCTTCGAGCTGACACATACTTCCCCGATCTCATCAAGCTGCAGCTACTAGAAAGCAGCCAACTTCTGACCATGAGCTAACTATAAGACGATGAACAGCACCAATCAACTTCAGAATCAGTATTAGCATTATCAATCTCAAGGAACCAAGTCCCTCGATACATATCTGTGATGTTTGAGTGTCAAACAGAGAGTTTACTTCATCATTGCAGCACAATTTTCCGTTGGAATGGATGCGGTCAACTTGTTTTTCTAACTCAATTTGATACGACAAGTAAATAAGTTCAACAATAAGTTAATTTAATATCTAGTAGAATAATTTGTATTCAAGTAAGGAAGATATAATGGATAAAAATATTAGTGATGGATAAACAACACGATCATAAGATAGCTTGATCTAGCCAATAGTCGATTTAATGGCTCATCTTGAGATCACTTGCTGGGTTTTGAAGAGTGATTTGATGCTTTACATCGGTGGTGAGCCTGACATGGGATGTTTGGTTGGCGAAGAATCATCCATCGTCTCCTGGCTCGAGTCATCATGGCTGAAACTCTTCTTTCTCTTCTTCGAAGTAGTAGGCTGCTGGTCAATTTCGAGCAATTTGACTCCTCCGTCGCGAAGTTTAGGTTGACTTTTGATCGGTCCCTTGGAAGAACTGAATGCTGGTTTCATAACAGGAGCTATCGGGCTCTTGAAAGAAATACCTCGCAATGGGGTGTCACTGATTCCTCGCATTCGAATTGGAATACTAGGAGTTGTGGAGCTACTCTTACCGCTCAGAGCATCACTCGATCTTTGCATCAGCTCAGCACGGATGGCTGCAGACTTGGGCTTACGAATCAGAGTAAAGTGCTTGACAGGTAGGGGTGGCGGACCAAACAAAGCGGTCATGACATTTTTGTTCAGGTAGAGGCACTCAAGTGGCAGCATTGCACAGTCTATCTGGGTCTTGTCGAGGGTTTTCTTTAGTTCGGCAACTAGGTCGTTGAATATGGGTGTGTTCTCTTCAACGTTTAAATTGATTTGGAAATCGGTGGGGTAATTCTTGAGTAACTCCGCTATCGTGGACAACCAACTGTCCGAGTCGTCGGCTATGGCGATTTCTATAATATCACATAGTTCGTGTCGCCATTCTTCTACATTCCTCTTTGCTATATGGATTATTGACAACAATAACTTGAGCTTGACTTGAGGTTGCAAGTCTGAGAAACAATCTCTAATACTTCGCAACTTGTCCTGGCTGAGTTGTGATACAATAGTTCGACCGCTCCATTGGTCGTTGCTGGTTCCTAGTTTGTTATGTAGCCATAATGCTGTGTCAAAGTCCCGCCCCGCCATGTTAATTGGAGGTAAACTTAATTTTCAAGTTAATAGTTGTATGATAGGATCAGGGTCGAGTTCCAGGGGATGTGATATTTTCCTGACAAGAGCGACTGTACAAATTCCCCACAGAGTGGAAAATAACACACGCACGAGCTGCGAAAGAGAGGGATTTTGCTCGGCAAAATTCATAGTAAAAACCAACAACAGGCATGCGACTGTAAGACATCAAGAGGCAAAACCTGTATTCTTGCTATTGAAAATACCCATCGTTTTTCATACTTTATTACATAACCATTATGACCACCTTCAATTATCCTTGGGAGTATAATTTCCCACCCTTTTTCACTATTCAGCCAAACATAGAAACCAGGAAGGCCCAACTGGAGGCGTGGCGATCGCTTATTTTGGACTTCTGTCAGCATCAAAACATTCACCAATTGCACCTCAGAGATTGGCTCAACAAGCCCCCATTCCACAATGAATCCATAGATAGACGATTGAATTTGGATTCCCTGAGACAAGTCATCAACAGTTTGGTGGAAAAACGATACGCCGAGTGGGTCGGCGGCAAGGATAAGGAAACTTGTTTGATCTACGCCCGTCCTCCCGACCAATGGGCCCAGATCATCTACGACTATGTCAAGGAAATGTCATTGCACAATAGCGTACTGACATTTTATGAGCTTCTCGAGGGAGAGTCCACTAGAGGCCGCGAGTTCCATCAACTTGACGAGATCATCTTCTTGAAGGCACTAAAAATACTCGAAAAACAAGGCAAAGCAGCTGTGATAGAAATGGACGGTAACAAGGGAGTAAAGTTTTCTTAGACCCTGAAACAACAATCAATTACGTAGCGTGTAATATCTTAATATTTAATCTTTATGTTTATATACCTGTTACTCTCTTTTAGTGCATAATGGATACTATGGATTTCAAGAAGTCGTCTAACTATTGTTTCCTTGTTGGGGCTTGATGCCAGTTCAACTGGTTGCTCGCCCATCACGTGAGTCCTCGAGTTTCGCGTGTCGACTAGCGCGCGTTTGGTGTTGTTGTTGCGATATAACTATTGATCCTGTCCTCAATCTTAGGACAGTTCATTGGTAGTTATGAGGTCCGTAGGGTCCTTTCTCTGCGGTATCGCCGGTTCTGAGCTTGCGCTGCTTTATCATATCGGGCGTGACAACCTTGCGCTCGTAGGCCCAGCCGAGTTTGGCGAAGGTATCGATGAAGAGCTTGGTAAGGTTGAGGTCGTAGCCGAGCTCGCTGGTTGCGTAGTCCCATGGGAACGTGTGGTGGTAGTTGTGGAATCCCTCGCCAAGTGCCCAAATTGAAACGCTTCGGTTCTCGCTTGGATTGATGGTCTTGTCGTATGGCCGGCGACCCCACAGGTGAGCAGCCGAGTTGACCAGCCAGGTGGCGTGCAGGGTGACTACGTAGCGAAGCAGGGAGCAGACGTAGAAGGAGTTGTAGAGGGTTTCGCCCCAGAAGAGGTAGGGTACCAGAGTGGGCAAGACAAAGCAGAATAAAAAGACGCTGGCCAGGTAGTTGCGGTGCTGGAAGCGAACAATTGGATCCGCAATCAGGTCGCCCAAATCGATTTGTTGTCCTTTGGTCTTGACGTCTGGATGCTTGCGGCAGAGAAGCCAACCAATGTGGGCGAAGAAGAAGCCGCGGAGGGCGTTATGCGGATCGGCGTCCGTCTCGCTGAACTTGTGGTGGACTCGGTGGTCGCGACTCCACTCGTAGATGGAGTTTTCGAAGGCCATCGACTGGAGACAGGCGAGTAAGATCCTCAGTGGCATCTTGGCCTTGTAGCTGCGATGGGCCCAGAGTCTGTGGGCGCCGGCGGTGATGCCGAGACCTCCCAACACGTAGAAGATGTAGGCGGCTGCAATGGTCTTCCATTGAGCACCCGAGCTCACGAAACACTGGCGCAAACCGGCGAGAGCGCCCAAATGCAGCAAGGTCATGAGGATCACGTTACGCCACGCGATGCTCGTCAGGAAGGGGCCCTTCGACAGTAGCTCTTGTTGTTGTTGTTGTTGTGGCTTCTGGAATTGATGTCCCTCGGATGTCGGCTGCTTTTCCTCCTCCTGCAGTCGGCGCGTCAACTCCAAGTTGCGCTCGACAAGTTCAACTCTTGGTGGCATCTTGAGATTTGCTTGACCTAGTTAATTTCTAATATTAATGTATGCTTATAACGCTGACCAACTAATTTGGGGCGTTTTGTTTCGGTTCTAGTGATTGTTTGGGGTTGACAAATAAGGTGACGGTCCAGTTGTCGTGTGGAGATCGGGTTCTTGTTGATGTGTGTGATGTATTGTGGGTATGGTGTCGCCTGAGTTGGACGTTGCGGACAACTGACTTGTTCTGTGTGCGATCAAGTGAGCGAGCGAACGAGCGAACGAAGCGCCGCACCGCACTGCCTGCCGCTTGTCTCCCCCTCTGTCTTTCTGCTTAACGCTGGCAGTCCCATTGGCTTGCATTGTGCGCTGGCCGCCGAGAACGTAACTGAGTTTTGGCTGCACTTCGCTCATGCCAAGTGCAGTTTTTTCTCCCTCCGTATGCGTGCCCCTGTGTGTGCAACTCGTTGCTCTCGCCAGCTCACTCCTTTCCCCCCTTTTCTTCACCTCCGCCCTGTACTTCGCCGTTCATCCCCTCTGAGTGGGCCTGCCGCCAGGGCCATTCTCGCGGGGGTGGCAGCAGCAACACAATGCAGGTGCGTGGAGCCAGAAGGGGGAAGAAGTAGCTCGCAGGCCTCGCGCGACTCGCCATCCCGCAAGCAGTGGAGTGGCTTGCTCTGCGGATGCCCCTGTTTCGGCTCCCCCACGCGCTCGCATCTGGCGGCCAAGCCAACCGATCGGCATCCCAACGCGTGAGTCGCCCGAGTTAGCTGTTTGGAGGCGGGAGTAGGAGTTAAAGCGGGAGCAGCCAGCAGCGAGCTAGAGCGAGAAAGCGAGAGCGAAAGGGACAGGCGGCTGCCTCGTGATCGCCAAGACGAGTAAGGCTTTTCTCGCGTGTCAATTATGGCCGCTTTCAAGTTCAAGGATCGTTTCGCACTCCAACCTCAACTTCAGCTTTCAGTTGATCTCAGAGTAAAGCAGAAGCAGAAGCCAAAGCTCGAGCTTTTAATGCAGCGGCCATGCAAATGAAGTCGCCGTCAGGCCACCACTTTGTAGTCGCTCTAGCTGGGCGATGGGAGCTCCCGCTGCTGACGCTGCACTCGGCGTCACAATCTTTGTGCCACTCGGCGACTGGCACGTAGCTTGCCGCGACATAGAGCTAAGGCCAACGACTACTTGTTGCCTCGGGATCGCCGATGCGTCAGAGTGGCACAGAGAGGCATGAGCTTATGTCAGGTGCCAGCTTGCTGTTTGTCGCGCGCAAATAATCGCCGCGCCGGAAGCAGACGAATATTTGCGCGCCTTGCCCATGGAAATGGTTGTTATTGTTGGCTGCGTTTGCCGGTTTGTTTTCGGCTTCCAATTGCTGCTCGGCTTGCGTAAGATTAGAGCCATAAAAGCGCCAAGTCGCGCGACTTTTTCCGCCCGCCGAGCGGCCAGAGTTTCTGGCTTACCAGCTGCCACAACAAAAGCGCCAATTGCACAACTGCCAGCTAAAAGTCTCGTCGTGTCCACCAAATGAACAGCGGCGAGTAGGTAGATATTCGAGACGCTAAGCCAGCGAGACACGACAAAAGCTGACACAGGCAGTTGTGCGCCTTATTGTCAATGTTGTCGCGGCTAACTGGCGCCGCAAGACCAACACCAATACAAATACCAATACCAATACTAATACCAACACCAAAACCGAGACCAAATCCAAAGTGCAACCACTTGCACCTCTCGCCGTCTTGTAGGCACCTCAATGTTGTGACTTGCCAATAGTCAATTCAACTACAACTTTTTAATCCTGCTCACTCGCTGGCCGCTCGGCGAATGAGTCAAATTTCCGCCCAGAGGAAGTCATTGTTCCTGTCGACAGCGAGACTTAAGGTTTACAAGGTTCGCCATTGAGTTTAGTTTGGCGGCTAGAATGACTAGTCGGCTTTATTCTAGCTGCCACAAGTCTTGTTGCTGGCTTCAAATTGGCCGGCCAGCTCGAGTCGCCATCTACCGTGCTTGAGTTCAGTTTCATTCGCCATTCGTCTTGCCAAATCGCAATGTAGGAAGCGCGTTGCTCGCCAGGGGGCGTGGCGAGCGTCCAGCTTGCCACGCAGCAGTGCTCCTGCGACTGCTCGCCGCGCGAAACCCAAAACCGAGTGACCAGATTCTCGGCGCAACCTGCTGGCCGTCAAGTCCACTTTAGTCAAGTTAGTTGTTGGCAAGTGAGCGGGATGGAGAGAGGAACACGAGTTGAAAATGACACCAACTTCAGTGGCGGCAAGTGGAAGTCGAAGACGCGGAGTGAGTTGTGTCAGCTTTAGTTGTTGTCGTGTTGTTTGTGCGGTCGAGGTGCTCGTTGGTTGATCATGTTTCAAATGTCAGTGTCTTCGTCAGAAGATTGGCTGGTGTTTAGGACGAAACCGAACAGAAGCAAGCGGAAGACTCAAATTTGGCTCAAATTGCCGCCAATTGGCCCCCGCGAAGAGTTAAGAAGTCACCAAGTCCCCCAGGTTCGCCGTCGGCCGGCGCTCATGGCCCGCAAATCGGGCGGACGAGCGCTCGTCTTACTAGTTGCCTTACTCCTGGTTATCACACTTATCTCACTTATTACACTCATTATAAGCCAACCAGCCAGTTGCACCAGAGTTGGCTCGGCGGCGCGTCGTGGACATGAGATGGCCGCCGCCGCGACCGGAAGACAGCGGAGTTCGTGGCGGAGTCGGCGGTCGGCCCGGCGACAGGCGCTCGCCCTGGCCACCAGAAAGCACAAGCGGCAGGTAGAGGTCGAGCTGGCGGTTAGCAGACTCGCGGTCCTCGAGCGACTCGACGGGCAACTGCGCCAGTTTGTCCTCGAGGCGGAGCGTCGCGCACGCCAGCAGCAGGTGTGCGTCCTAAGGCTAAACTTCGACCACCACCAAGATATCGATACTAATACCCTAATCGCTGGCCAGCAGCTCAAGTTTAACTCGATCGCAAGCGGAAACTCGAGGAGGAGAAAGAGAGAGAGGCTCGAGTTGCCCGCCTGCCTGGCCAACGCCGACTTCCGGCGCCAAGTGCCGCCCTACATGTTGAACCTCTACGGCCAGCTGATGGGCGCCGCGAGCTCCCTGGACGAGGCCGTCCGCTTGATGCCTTATAAGTCGCTGGTGATGCGCAGCTTCCGCCAACCCGCGCCCACAGGAGGTAAGTAAACTTTGATGCTCTTTAGTGAGCCCTTTATTTTTTATTCTTATTTTCATTCTTATGCTCATTTCTATTTTGACTTCTGCTTCCGTTTCGCTGGTTTCTCTGTTTCAAGTTCGCCTCTTGAGTTTGTCGCCGGGCTTTAAGCTGAGAGGAGGGGGAGTGTAACGTTTGCTTTGCGGCGGGGAACCTCGAGCTTGCGGTCGCGCGGCCAATCGCTTGGATCTGGCGAGCGGGGCGCTCCGCTCGACCGAGTCGATTCATTTTCCGCTTCCGGTGGCTGGTGCCCGGCCAACTGCAACGTCGGGCGCGAGAGGCACTCCAACTCCAAAGTGTCCTCTAGCAACTATCCAGTTTGTCGCCACCCAAAGTCTAAAGTTTGGAGTTCCACATTCCAGGAATCTGGAGTCCAAAGTCCAGAGTCCAGAGTCTGAAGTTTGGTCGTCGATTTTGGCGTCATTGTGGCAGCGTTCCTCGCACAACAGCCAGCCAGCCAGCCAGCCTGTCAGCTAGAGGCGCAGCATCGGCGCCACCAACGACAGCCACAGCGACAACAACAGCACCAACAGCAACAACAACAACAACAATAACATTAACATTATGCAACCATCGCACGATCCATCGCCAGTCGCCATTGTGTTGTTTAAACTCCAATCGCCGAGTTGAGTGCCAGTGGAAAATTTGAATCGCCCTTATCTTTCGCCACGATTGCTCCTCTCCACGACTGCCACTGAGAGTGCAAGCAAACTTTCCCCTGCCACTGGAATTGGCCGCTCGTCCGCTCGCTTGCCAAGCTTTCGGGCTAAGAGGCGCGCCACGCCCCCAGATCGAGCGTCACTCTCGGCGGCGTGACCAAATGGCCGCCCGTCTGATGGTTGCGATTTGGGCGCCCATGTTGTTAACTCGCTCGCCCACTCGCTCGGCCAACACAAAGGACTCGTCCGGCGAGCAGATAAGTGGCCAGCAACGCGAACGGCTCTAGTTAGCGTCTGGTTTCAGTTTAAAGGGCAGTCGTGGCGGATACGTAGGGTGTACCATTATTGACACCTGTCAGAGCGCTACTTCCGCCGGAGCCGGTTGTTGTTCGCCGGTCGCTCGGCGGATCGTCGTCGCTTGTGAACCAACCGACCGACCGGCTGACTGACTGACTGACTGACTGGCGGCCGCTCTACAGTATAGTTGGGAGTGCAGCGGTCTGTTTGTCCTGCCCTCTCCTCCACTTGGCACCGGGCACAAAACTCTGGCCTCGCAACTCGAGTGCGCGAAATTAAATTTCACCCTCCATTGGATCCACTAGCCGACCGTCGGTGTCGCCCACTTGCCCGCTCGCCGACCCCCAGTCTTCAGTCTCAGCTTGTAGCCTCCACTTCCGGCCGGCGAGAGTCGAGCGCACGCCAATGATCGGTCATGATGAATGAGTTAATTTTATTAAAACTGCGGCTTTCGGTTCGGTTGTTGCCGCTTCTATTTCTTCTCTAGAGGAGCCCCTGCAGCAGCAGCAGCAGCTAAAGGCACCACTGCACTTCAGTCTCCATTTGCTCTGCACTTGGCGCGAACCAGAGTCGCTTGTTTGTCTGTGGACCCGGCGACGAGCCTCCCGCCGAGCCCCAAACTAATCAAATTTCGTCCCGCCGGGCGTCTCATTGTTTCGCGCCCGTCGCATGCATGCACTAGCTCCTCTCCTGCTCTCGATCTATCCACCCAACTCTCCTAAACCATTTAGCGGCCATCTCACTCCTTTGGCTCACTCTCGGCTACGCCCACTTCCTCCAGTCCCTCCACCGTGAGCCCAAAGCCAGTGGTGGTGGTTCCGAATCGAGGGGCGGGACTTGCGAGCAACTCGATGGCCGGCTGCGAGTGTCGCCGCAAAGAGAGATAGAGAGACGCCCACTTGTCGCTGGTGGCTGGTTTCGTCGGTTGCCAGTGGAAATCTTGGCCAGCGGATGAGTTTCGATTTTTATCGCTAGTTAGTCTAGTTACTAGAAATTACCAACAACTAACCAGACGACACACTAGCGCCTCGTCACCAGAGACTTGCTCAGATGGCAAGCGCGAGCTCATTGGCTGAGTTGGCGAGACAAACGCCACTGCAACCAACCGGACGACTTCCTGTGCGTCTCTCTCTCTCTTTCTTTCTCTTTCTCTCTCTCTCTCTCTCTCTCCCTCTCTTGGGATTCGTGGCTCGAGTTGGATAGCATCCGAAAGCCGGCCAACTTCCGGTTTGAGTTGGATGTGGGCACCGCGATGAACTCGGCTGACCGCTGTGCGTATGGTAATTGAGATTGATCGTCGGGCTCTGCGGGTCAGCCAGCAGACAGAGGAAAAGGAAGAGAGAGAGAGAGTGAGGAAGACGGACGTAGAGAGCGGCGGTCAGTGGTAGTTTAATGAATTCCCTCGAGTGGATTTGGCCCGCAACTTCACAATGGCCACCAGTCAAGGCCGCCGAGAGCCCCGAGCGGTTGGTCGCACCTGGAATGAGCCTCGGGCGGCGCCGGTGCAGTGGGTGAGGTTCGGTTTGCTTTAAAGTCAAGCGGACGGTTAGCTAACATGTCGGGCTTTGCGTGCATTCGTGGCGCAAATTGAATTGGCGCCACGAATGCAAGCTCCTGCTACGCGAAGCCGCAGCCAACACTAACAATCGATGACGTGATTTTAAATACGAGTTAAAAATCGCTCACCGTCCTCCTCGCCGGCTAAAGCCGTTGACTTGCCCGCCGGATTGGCGCCTGTGTTTGCGCATCTCGGCGCCCTGCTACTGCGAGTTAACCAGCTTGCCGGTTTGCTCAGCACCAGAAGCTCGCGGACGTGTGATTGATGGTCGCCGCGCCGATTGTCGGCCATTGGACTGGCTCGCTTTCCGCTCACTTTCTTGTAGTTGTGCTCCAACAGTTGGAGCACAACTACAACAACCACGAGGAGACGCTCGGTAAATGGGCGGACTGAGCCGGTGTCAAGGCCGTTGGCACGAGCGACTTAAGTGGCCGCTTAACTCGCTTTCTCGGCCGCAAGCTCACGTTGTCGTTGGTGGGTCGGCCAGGGCGGCTGCTTGCTCACTGTTTCTGTTCGATGGTTCTGGCACCAGATCCGGAAGCAGTTTTAGTTCCACTCGGAGACACAAAAACTAACAAGCGCCCGTCACACGCACTGGCTGCCTTTAATTGGTGGCTTCCGTCGCGCAAAACTAACTGGATGCTGGAGACCGGAGACTGCATTCAGTTGGTTTAGCTACGTCAACTGGATGCTTCTATGCAAGACTCAATCCATCGCTCGCTGGTGCCGCCATTAGCCCGTCGTCCGGCGAGACCAACTGACTCGAGCGGCCGGAAGTGGGCGCTTGACGAGACCGACTGTTGGAGTTGGCGGCAATCCATCAGGCGAGCGCTTATCTGTGCGA
The DNA here is from genome assembly GCA_015350385.1 of Aculops lycopersici. Lineage (NCBI taxonomy): Eukaryota > Metazoa > Arthropoda > Arachnida > Trombidiformes > Eriophyidae > Aculops > Aculops lycopersici. The sequence goes on from WNKI01000001.1 coordinate 10,437,765, forward strand.
TCGGCTCGTCGTCTTTAACTCGAAAGTCCAACTGGCGGCAAAAATAAAAGCTCTCGAATAGTGAGGGACTGGCGACACCGAGACGCTCGCTGCTCCATTAGCTGGGCGCAATCGTCTTCTCAAATTGAAAAGCGAGCTCTCGGGTGCGATTCGGCCCATGAGAGTTGTTCCGGTTACCTTGATGGCCGGCGAGTGGCGCCTACAGACCAAAGACCAAGTAGTAGAGAGCCTTAGGAGGTGAGAGAGAGAGAGAGAAGCGGAAATGGAGGAGCCAGTGGGAGGCCAACTGTCGCATCCAGCGGCAAGGACTTTCAGTCTGACGGGCAGAGCAAAACAAAACAAAGTCGCGCCGCCATTCTGTTTGACTGCCGCGTGTTGCGCAATTTCCGCCCAATAAACACGTCGCCCGTCGGCCTCAAGGTTGAGCACGAGTGCCGAAGACGTGACTTTAATTTGAAGCTTGCCAGTTGGAGTCGGTGGCCAGAGGAGCGTGTGAAGGCGAGTGGTCGGCTGGCGAGGGGGCGAGCTCATAATTGCGACTCGCGGCACCATTCAGCCAACTGGCGACACTCAGCAGCCACTCGAGCAGGCCGCTTATTGCACCTGAGCGGCGCGCGTTCACTTGAGGCTAGCGAGTTGGCGAGCCGGTGGACTTGTGGTGCTTGTGGAGGGGGCGTAAAGAGGAGCTGATGTTGGACTGGAAATCGAACTCAAATTGAGCGGCGCAAGGAGCGAGGCCAGAGGGCGAGCATTCAGCCGGCGGCCCCAACGTCGCGACCGTAATGGCGCCCGACACGTGAGTTAGTGGCAAGGGCGACGAGTTATTGTTGTCGCTGGCTTGCCACTTTTGGCCCTCGTTTTTCCTGGCCGCAACCAAACTGCGACCCCAGCTTCAGCTTCAGCTTCAACTCGAAACTCTAGACTATTAGTTGGAGTTGGAGTCGATATTCTGGAGCCCAAACGCAAGCCGCAATTTGTATTCCGAGTGCCATTTTGCCCGCCAGACGCTCGGCTCAAAAAAACCTATCGACTCAATTAGGTTTGGTCTGCGCGTGACTCGCCGTTGCAACTCGTCTTGGTCCGACTTCCCGTCACGCCCACCAGGGATATTCTCGTCCCGCGTCAGTTAACGGCCTAGGAAGGTCGACGTGGATGAGAATTAGCATAAATTCCGGGCGATCGGAGGGGAGCGGAGGAGAGATAGAGGCGCTAAGCAGAGGGGCGCACGTACTTCCGGCGGGCGGTAATTTAAGAAATTGATACACACGCAGCATGAGCGCAACACACGAGCATACGACATCCCGCCGTTTAGCTTGCAAAATTCTGGCTCGCCGATCGGGAGCCAGAATCTGTGAGCTCAGGGGCTCGAGCTTTGAGATGTGAGCCGCGAGCCGCAAGCTGTGAGTATCGACTGGCCGCAAAGTGGCCGTCTGACGGCGAAAGAAAGACGAAACAACTTTGAGCCGGCGACCTTCGCGTGCCTCCAAGTAACAAGCGAGTGGCGCGCATGCAAATGGCGGAGACAATTCACGAGTTGAGCAAATCGCTCCCCCTTCCCCTTTGGCTCGCGTGTTGCACTCGCTTGTTTATTTGCAGCGCCGAGAGCAGCAAACGCGATTTGTAAACAAGGCGCGCGTCTCGGTGGCTCAGCTTCAGTGGCTGCCGCGGCCGCCGCTGGTTAGCTCATCTCGGTTAGCTCGCTGGTTTCCTACGCGCAGCCAGTTGGTCCACAAGTTCTACAAGAACTCGGCTCAGCCGACCGAGCGGAAGTCGCGCGGCAAAAGTTCAAGCTGACGAATGATTAATGGACGCCACGAGGATCCATAAATCACATCCAATAATTCCAAAGTTTTTTGGCCGCGAAAACATTGCAACAAACGGGCAGCAAATTGTTTCCCCTTTGGCCTTTTCGCCTTGCCACTGTGAGTTTTGTGTGCTATGTTTTGTGTCGCCTAGTTTTGGCCACTCCGCTCGCGTTTGGAGTTTTAGTTTTAGCTTCGATTTCAGTTCCAGTTCCAGTTCCAGTGTAAGTCTTAGTCTTTCGGGTTGAGCTCCACTGGGAAGCGCTTTGAGGAGCACGGGCCGCGGATTGCCACTGTCGCCACCACGAGGCGCCGACTGCAGGTGACGTTGAGAAAGCGAGCGCGCAATTGCTACTGGCAGTTTGCGCTCCACTTGCCGCGAGACCCAAGACCCGGGAGCCTGCGCGCGTTTAGGCTAATTAATGCGCCTCGCTGGCCTCTCCTCTGGTTCGCTGGCCGCCGGAAGCAAGTGGAGGCGACGGGGCCAGCGACAACACAGTCGAGGGCGAGCCGGAGATTTGCATAAAACCCATTTTTTGCTAGCTCAGCTGGAAAGGTTTGCGCCGCCTGCGATGAGCGAGTCGCAGGTGAGCCTGGCGACAAAGTGAAACACGAGTCTAGCTTTCGCCCCGTCGGACTGCACTGCACTGCACTGCGAGCAGGCTAATTAATGTCCAACTTCCGGCGACAACGAGTCTCCTTCTTGCGGGCGGGGGCCGTAAAAAACTATTGACTGGCCGAACTTTGTGTTGTTCTGTGGCTGTTGCAGCGGGAGTGGGGCGCTTGTTGTTCTTGTTGTCGCCGTCGCCGTCGCCGTCGCCGTCGCTGTTGTTGGCCGAGTGGACGCCGCGGACTTAATGGGGGCCCATTAAGCGGCACACGTTGCCTCTGCCCTACGGTTCGGTCGCTGCCGTGGTGGTGGGCGATGTCGTCGCTCGCGGCTAGTCGACTCGAGCCGGCGGCATCTGCATAGCGAGTGGACGAGGGGAACGGCGAGAGGAAAGGAGGAGAAGCGGGGAGGAGGGAGAAGGAGAAGGAGAACAATGGGCCATGAGTGGCGGGCGCACGTAGCTAGAAGCTCGTTGCTCACTGCTCACTGCTCACTGCTCGCTACTTGGAACTCGTGAGTGCGCGCGGAATGCAGCCTTAACACGCACGCGCACCTAGCGACCGACCTAGCGCCTGCGAGACTTCCGGTCGGCCGGTCGTTATTTTAATTATTATTGTGCCCATTCTATTCCCGTGCGCCCAGTGGCCTCAAAAGTTTGGCTTCCTCCTCTAGGCGCAGCTCAATCGTCGGCCATGAATCATTGTTGTCCGTCGCGCCGGTGAGTCTGTCGGTCTTGGCGCTTCGAGGGCGCAAAACATAGAACACTGAACACAATGGGCGCCCCTAAATTGGATCGACTCGCGCGGATTCCATTTCCTCGCGCCGTTTGTTTTGTTATCCCCACGACGACGATGAAGACAAACAAAACAACACAATACAAAACACGACGAAACCAACAGTGGGACTTTACGAGCAACTAGACAGGGGGAGAGAGCGAGACGGACGAGCCAACGGTCAAGTTGCTTGCTTTGCGGCCAAATTGTCAGCTCGTTGGTTTAGCGTGGCGATTCCCACGCACTAATCGTCGAATTGGCGACGTCGCGGCTGTGTAGTCGCCGATTAAATCATATGCCCAGTTTCAGTCTAAGCTACGGATCAGAGAAGGGAGAAGACGAGATGCAAATTTGCCGCTGGGGATCGAGGGCGACATTTGAGCGCGACTGCAGCGCCCCCAGCGAGCGGGCTCAACGGGCCAGCGAGCGATGCACTTCCGGCCGAGCGAAAGCGCGACGCCGAGCGAAACAATCGGACTCGTGGGGCCGGAAGCGAGCGGGAGACGAGCGCGCTTATTTACTCTCCTCGGTTTTGTTGCCGTTCGCCCGAGTTGCCGGCAGGTAATTACGCCGCTTGTTTGTTTTGCTCGCCGGCTTGCAGCGCGAATCTCGGCCAACGTTGCTCTTTTGGTGGCATCCGAGCAGCAAGTGGCCACTGGCCGCCTCTCGAACCGGCAGCGGATTAGCCGATAGTTGCGAGTCCATTTTTCACAATCGATTATTTCCAGCGCCCGCTAGTTGCGCGAGCTAATCCTGAGTCAAGTGGCCAGCAGACAGGCGAGCGGCGAGCGCGAGCCACTGCGGCCAATTAGGCTGCTCGCTACAAAGTGGCAAGCGCACGCGTGCCCTCTTCCACCTGACTGCTCGCCGCTGGAGAAACTCAAGACGCTCGAGCGGCGTCTTGAGTCTGATGCGAGCTGGCGGTTGGCCGACCACCTGCTGCCGTCTCTCCTGCTTCCAGGGAGTCCCCCTCTCTCTGTGTGTGTGTGTGTTGTTTCGCCGCGTGCCGCAGTAAATAATTCAGTGCCGACGACTATTACGACGACTCCGACGATCTCGCTGAGAGCTACAGAGAGCCAAGACCGAGACCACGGCCGAGAGCTAGCTGCGCGCTACTCTTCTCTAAACTTGGCGCGTTTTGTATGCCGTTCGAGTTCGCAGAGTTGGAGGCGGCTTTTTGTCGCGCTCTAGCCGGCTTCTGTTCCAACTTCGACTCCAAGTCTCGCTCTGGTTGATGGCAAGACCGTCGCGCCGAGCTTGCCAAAGAGCCGGCCATTCAGTGGGATAGCGAGTCGGCTGAGCTCAGCGCACCACAGACACACAAAGCCAACTAAAGCCCGAGTCAAAGTGGAAGTCGGGCGCGGAATTAATGAGCCACTATAGTCGCGCGCTCGACGTCGAGGCCCGCAAGTTGTGCGACACGCGGATCGCAAACATGGAGCCGGCTGATGAAATTTGTTTCGCCGGACAAGAGAACTTCCGGCTCGAGTGCGCCCGCGAGCTCGCTTGCGGGACGGGTGACTAACCAGCTCCACTCTCAGAGGCAACCTCAACTCGCTACTGGCCGCAGCGCGACAACAAAGACTCGCGGCCAGCAATTTATCAGGCGCGAGTTTATTGGCGTCTTGGCTAGACGCGGGAGTTGCATTGATTTCGTTGATTAACTCGGCGGCCGCTCGCTAGTTTTCGTCCACTTTGCTCGGCCAACACCCAAGCTTTCGGTTTCTGTTGTTGCTACTGTTAGTCTAGTTGTTGTTGTTGTCGCCGCCTCTTCTGTTGTCGTTGTTGTTGTTGTTGTTGCCAATGCCGTTGCTGCTGCTGCTGCTGCCGCTGCGATTTTCCCACTTCCAACTCTCGGCCTGCCACCAGACCAGCCGAGGGGCGCGAGTTTATCTCCGCAACTCAAGCAACTGGCTGCACGCCGATAGAAAACTCCACTCCCCCGACCATAAATCCGCGCTAACGGAGCCGCCGATACAAAGACCCCAACTCAAGCGGAAGTTTGTGTTTAGAGAGATTTCGCAACTCGTTGGGCGCCGCGCGCGAGTCGGCCGCTCGAGGGGCGCCAGCGGAGTTGCAGCGCGATGACAAATACGCTCGTTAGCGCCGAGCTCAGCCCGCCGAGCCCAAAGTGCACCGACCGGCGAGACCTTGCCTCTTGGCGCCGGAAGTTGTGACCTGCGACTGGGCTAACGACAACTAGCGCCCGACAACTAGCCCCGAAGTCGCTCCCGCTTCTAATAGCCGCGATCCTCTTCTGCTGCTGCTGCTCTCGATTTAGCCAACCACTTGCTGGCTGAACTCCTCTGGCAACGCAACAATGAGTTACTCGAACAGCGATAAGTATAACGCAATAGTAATCATAATAAGACTTCTCATAATAATAACTCGCCTCATTTGCATCGCTTAGCTCGTGCACGGTGCTCGGCGAGAGGGAGAGCGAGCACCTACGCTTGAGTTTCAAACACTCTGAACAATTTACCTGCCCGAGCGAGTCCATTGTGCTCAGGCTGCTATCCCGCCAATGCACGCCCATAACTCGGCCATAAAAACGACTAACAATCTCGCTTATTTCTCCTAAACACCCCGCTCCTACTCATAAAATAGAACGACACGGACTCACTGGCGCCGATCTGGTGGTCGAGCTGAGTGCTCTGGCGCCGCCCTCGACGCCCGCCGCCTACGAGCTCAATCACGACCACAATGAACTCACACAAGCGCCCAGCGAGCCCCAGGAGTGGTCCTTCGGTGACCACGCCCACCCGCCGGCCAGCTGTCAGTCCGACGAGCGACTTCTGCCGGCCGGAGAACGCGAGGAACTCTGCTACCGGTTCCACCTGAGCGATCAGATTCGCGCCAAGCTCGCGCTCGATGGGGGATCTTCCTCGTCGTTGGATTCCCATCCAGTTCATTATTCGTCACCCGAGCGACTGGTTGAGGCCGAGCTGCACCTGTTCAAGTTGCCGCCCGATCTGAGCCAGTTGCATGAACATTACACAACCCGGTTACAGCAACAGCAGCAGGTAAGTTGATCGGCACCAATGTTTTGCCATCGAGATGCCGAGGCGGTGCGACGAGCCGGAAGCACCGAAGCGCAAACCTGAGCAACGACTAACCCTGCCGCCATAATCCACTGCCTGATGACCCCACCGCAGAATGCAACGTCCGCTCGCCACGGAGCACAGAGCAGCAGCAGCAGCCCCCTGAGGACAAACCTGCTGGAGGTAAGTGAGCAACGACAACTACAACTACAACGACAACTACAACACCAGCCAATTGCAACCAGCACCAAGACAAACACAAAGACTCATCACTCTCGCGCGTCGAGCAAAGACTAACCGTCCGTCGGCCATCCATCATCACACGACCAACCGGCAAACACGTGAGCAGGTGAGTCTCTTCCAGGTGCTCGAACCCAAGACAGCGGACAGGAAACAGGCATTTGGACAGAGCGGCCAACGCGAGTTTCCCCTTCGTTTGCTCGACATTCGACGCATTGATCTAGCGGCAAGCGGATGGGAGACTTTCTACGTAAAACGAGCTGTCGACGACTGGATCAGGGACGCAAAACTCAACTTGGGTTAGTTATCTTGCTCCCATTTCAACTGATCCCTTTGCCTATCCCATCTCCAGTCCCTTCTCTCCCCTCCCCTCCCCTTCCAGGCACACAAACTCACACTAGGCACTCGGATCAGTTACCCGTGACTCATCACTTCCGTACTACCCCTGACACGCCCCCAACTAACTCGTGATCCCGTCTAATCCCGAAACAAACAACACACAGGACTGGTGATAAAGGCCAAGTCGATGCTAGACGAACCCGTACGTCTGGGACTGATCCGGTTCGCGGACTTGCGGGAGGTGCCGCCCGCGAACAGGGACAGCGATTTCGGGTTGGTGCACCAGCCAGTGTTGGTACTGTACTCAGATAGTGCCAACGCAAACACGAACTCGAACTCCACCGGCGACCTTGGCGCGCGCAACTCGAGCGCCTAACTGGCAAGCGAGTCGTTGAGCTTGCGAGCGAGTGAGAGGAGGGAGAGAAAACAAAGTATCGCTCATCATGTCAAATAAATAAAGCGAGCGGCTAATTTTCCACCCATGACTCATCCCATCCACTTGCTTCTATTTTTCTTCTCCTTCTTCTCTATCTCATTCTCGTCTATTTTCTCTTCTCTATCTCCAACTCGGAAGCCACTCGTTCGCCTGGTAAGCTAATATCGCCACCGAGTCCACTTCCGGACTCGCTCGTGGCCGGGCGACGCGTGTGCTGGCTTCCTTCCGTCGGCTCAGCCTAATTTAGTATCATGTTTGTCTCTCTCTCTCTCTTTCTCTCTCACTCAGTCGCGTTTGTGTGGAGGGTGTTCCAGGCGAGCTGCTAGACTACGAATGCAGCCCGGACGATGGCAAGCGAGCGGCTGGCTCCTGCGAGCGAGACTCGCAAGTCGGACAGCCGCAAATAGCTCGCTGCTCGCTCGCTCACTCAGGAAACTGGTTTTACCCTCAGCTCACCTGTTGAGCAGCGAGTGGCAAGCGGCAGGTTCAAGCAGAACTCGCTCGCTGCTCACTGCCGACCGGCCGAAGGTCGCAACTTCTCCTCGCCTCCCCTCTCTCCCTTTTCCACCTTGCGACGTGGATAGTCGATTTCTGGCTTCGCTCGTTAGTTAGTTAAATCAAATGAGTGCAACTTTAATGCTGTACTAGTGTCTGGGTCGCCGAACTACGCAAGTCGGACGCTCGACAGCAAGTTGGCCGCGAGTTCACTCACATCTCGATATTCCATCGTGCGTCTATTTTTGTTGGATTTTTCTAGCTTCTGGGCGGAACTTGCAACCCTCGCGACCTTGAGCTCTAACTTCTTCGCCCGCTCGCTTCCCGTCGGATTAAATCTGTTCCAATCTGAGAGCCGAGGGCAATAGAGAGAAAAGATCAGAATAGAACCGAATGGAATGGAACAAAACCGAGCCGAGCCGAGCCGAGCCGAGCCGAGCCGAGCCGAGCCGAGCCGAGCCGAGCCGCACCGAACAGAACAGAACCAAGAATCGAGATTGCGGTCCGCTTGGCGAGACGCGTGACGCTCGCAAGGAGAAGACGGCGGGAGTTGGAGTCGAGCCTCGAATTTGAGTTGAAAATTTACAAGACTGCGAAGTGTTGTGAGTCAGCGTCGCGGAGGAGGAAGCGATGTTTCCACAATCAGCCGCCCAGAAGGCAAAGTTGCAACATATGAGTTTACGCAAAGTTAGCCGCCAAGTTGCGAGTGGGTTGCGCGCGAGTTAACTTGCCATCGAGTCAAGTGATCAGTCGCGCTGAGGCCGATGACAAGTGATCAAGAATCTCGGCGCCTCAAGTGTGAGATTAGATCGCATCTACCAAGTTCCTCGTTTTCGTCTTCTCCTCCGAGCGCACGAGTCGCCGGCTAGCTGCAGTGTGCCTGACCGTCGTTGAAATCTCAGCTCTAGCCAACGATCACCACTACAACCACCTGTAACACTGCGAGAGCGGGCAGAGCATCTGGTGGCCACGAAAGGTTAGTAGCACTGACGCAACTCGAGCGCCGCATCCGCCACACACACGCACACACACACACACACAACGATCTGAAATCACGCCAGCGTAACAGTGAGATAACAGCAGTGAGCTTCAGTTGGAACAACAACTACAACTACAACTACAACTACAACTACAACTACAACACCACCAACGACAACAGGTGTCGCCAAGTTGCAGGCACCGGACTGGTGTTACACAGTAGTGAGCAAAGTGGACAAAGAAAAGGAGAGTATTGAGAAAGAAGCACCAAAATTGCAAGTGCCATTAGAAGAAAGAAGATAGGTCAGCAGCAAAATTCAATTCTGAGAAGAGAAAGAAAAGGTAGAGAAGAAAAGCATCATGTCCATGTTCTCGCGCCTCTTCTCGTCGGGCGCTTCGCAGAAGCAAGTGAGCAACGCAAGCGACGATAACCTCAGCGATACCTCCAGCACAATGGGCGACGCAACCGGCGACTCGCTCGACAACCACTCGTTGAGTCAGCACGAGGTGGAGGACAAATCGGCGCAGGACAACCCCCTTCTGCCCGAGGAGCTTTGCGAGATTCCCACCTTCTTGAACTCGGCCTGTTGCGAGAAGGAGCTCGTCGAGGAGACGCGCCGGTTGCTGAAGAAAAAGTACGCCAAGCGGCCGGAGTCGATATTGGTCGAGGACTACGAGCGGATGTTGCACGACGACTGGACAGTATCGCGCTTCCTGCTCAGGTGCCGGCGGAACCCGAAGCGCGCGGCCCGTCTCATGGAACAGTGCGGCAAGTTTCGCAAGGAATTCAAAATGGGCATCTCAAAGGCGGCCGACTTTCCCGTCGAGTTCCATCGGGCGGGCGGCCTGTTTCGGTACGCCCCCGATCGGGCCGGCAACCAAACGCTGTTCATGCGCGTGAAGATGCACCGACGGGTGCCCGAGTTGAGCCAGATCATGAAGGAGTTTATCTTGTGCCGCATGGAGGAGTGCGATCGGGCAAACAACGGACGAGGCACGGCGGTCATCTTCGACCTCACAGACTGCGGCCTCCAAAACGCAGACCCCGGCTTCCTATTCTGGCTCGTCTACTCCTTTCGCAACTACTGCCCCAAGGGCCTCAGCTACATCATCGTCTACAACTTGCCCTGGATTCTAAACGCCACCGCAAAGCTCGCGCTTAGCTGGCTCAGCTCAACCAACAAGCGGCGTCTCCGCTTCGTTTCCGGCGACGCCATTCAAGATTTCATTGCGCCAGAAAACTTGCCCGACTACATGGGCGGCACCTGCAAGCTCAACTACCGCGAAGTGCCCGAGGGCTCGCGGCCGGCAGAGGACACCGCAGAGGAGCACAACCTGACCAGGGAACAGTCGCGCAAAATTAAAGAAGTCTACGCAAAGTTCCTCAAGGATATAGACAGTGATATCAAGATTGACGACTCGGACTCGACGGAAACGGAGAAGGAAGGAAGCTTGATAGCAGCTAGCATTGTGGCCTCGTAGCTGAAAGCCGCAAATTGCCAAAGGTGATCTACTCGCGCTCAATTGGCCGCTCATTAGATTGTCCGCTTTGCTCCTAAGCTCCACAGCTTTACCAATCAAAGGCAAACGAGTAGCTCGGCGACAAGCGTGCTGGTGGTAGTAGTGGTGCTCGGGCCATGATGTCAGTGTCGGCGCCACGGAAGACGTTTGATCGCAAGAGACTCGTGGCTTGGTTTCGCTCAACTACGTGGCTGTGATCCCGCGAGCTCATCAAAAGGCTCGTCAGCTTTCAACACCTCGGCCGCTTTACCACCACCACCACCACTGCTACTACTGATGGCAGTCCAGCATAGAAAACGCCGGACTCACATAAATACAAATCACACTTGCACGCAATCACCAAGTGAACACGTACACAGAGATACTGCAACTAAATGATATCCTCTCCCCCTCCTCTCCCATGAGGAGCTCCTCGGCTCAAGGCGACCACCAGCGGCTCGTGATCAAAGCGATGGACGTCGTGTAATAATAATGTAGTGAAATAACCTATTATAATAATTAGATTCAGATGCTCAATAGATTCGCGGATTTCTCAAGCAAACGCTAGCGCCAAATCACTTATTTGTGTTTCTCTCTCTCTCTCTC
>WNKI01000001.1:10448604-10466412 GCA_015350385.1 Aculops lycopersici
ACGTTACTACGTACGTACGTACGTACTACTACGTACGTACGTACGTACGTTACGTACTACGACTAACGACTACGACGACTACTACTACTTACTTGTTCGTTCTTCTCTCTCTCTCTCTCTCTCTCTCTCTCTCTCTCTCTCTCTCTCTCTATTTTGCTCTCGACACGCTTTTAGCCTTTTGGTTTGTGTTCCTAATACTCGTCTAGACGCCTGTCGTTGCTATTTATTTACTGATCAGTATATCAACAATGAAACAATCAAATCAGTTCGTCCTGTTCTATTACGAAATCTTTGAGATCCTGGTTTGGAATCAGTTTCAGATTCTACATTAAGAGGGATGGTAGTTGAGATTGGAAGACGGTTGTTAGTGTTGGGGACTTCTATCAAGTTAAACAAAGGGAGATTAGTGCGGAGTAGTACCGCCGATTCAAGGCGGGGAGACTCACCTTTTCGTTGGCTAGATGAAGCAAAGTTACGAAAGCTATCGGTCGGCTCAAATCGTCCGCCATCTTAGAGCTAACTCTCACTGGTAGCTCGCCGTAAAGGTTGGAGAATTCCAAATGAACCATAGACTCGTTCACCTCCGGCGAGTTGGACTTCTTCACGAGGCTCAGGTCGGCTGACTCGGCATCCCCATTCATTATGACAGTTTGATCGTGCTCATCGCCGCTCATCAATGTCGAACTTCTGTCGCCAGCGCCATTTTGCTGACCATTCTCAATCACAGTGACGTCCGCCTCGCGGGCCGACTTCTCATTTGCCGTCTCGGCGCGCTTCTCCGGTGGGTAGAGGAGATCCCAAATAGCGCGTTTCAGTTTTCTCACGTCCATTCTCTTTGCAATCTTTGAGAAGGGAATGTTAACCGGGGCAATAGTGTAGGGTTGCTCGATTAGGAGCTCGCCCGCAAACTCCAGGTCCGCCTGCTGGCCGAGGGTCTGGTTTTGGGTAGCGCCAAAGAGAGCAACTTCGTTGTTTTCAACCATCGGGTCAGCTCTAAACTCGTCATCACTGTCATCGTGCACGTCATCAAAGCCGCCCATTCCGATGGGCGATGGGGCGTCATCCATGGACTCGTCGTTGCGTCCAGTCTTTGTATAGTCATGGTCAATGTCGACTCTCTTTAGAGCCTCTGCTGGGGTCTTCATACAGTGATAAGTGTCCTCCGGCCGCAAGAATGTGTGAGCAATTGTCTCGTGTATGATCTGCTCGCTTAAGTTATGGTCTTGAGGTAGCAGAGGCTTCTTCCATCTTCTGATCACATCGGACGAGTGTCTAATCTCCTTCTCAGCCGCTTTCTCTAGGTCGACAGAGTATTTTTCATCGTAATCGATCGGCTTAGCCTCCAGTCGGGCCCGTTTCCTCGTGCTCTTCGGACCGTCGTTCTTTCTGCCTGGAGTCTTTGCAACCTTCCAGGCGTGAGGACCGGCCCATGTATTAAGTAGACGGTGGTGCTCATTCGAGTATCCATATTCAGTCGGCTGTGACGCAGCAATTTTGTCGAGATTTGGTATGAGATCATTTTCGTTCCTGTCATCGTCACCTGCGTTACTACAAGCATCGCCAAAGTGGTCGTCACCGTAGTCGTTGCCGGCATTGTTTTCGTATAATTGCGGGTCAAATTGGTGGGCGCCTCCGACAATCTTGCTGCTATTGAGCATTGGCGAGGGCTCATCGCCCATGGAAAGTATGGATTCGTCTAGGTTTGAGGCTAATCCTGAAAGCGAAGTTGAGCGGTCATTGAACAAAAAGTGTTCTAATCGGGGGCATATCTTGTTGTTGCGATTGTTGCGAATGATTTGAGCACAATTTACGTATTTGGTCACAAGGGAGACTAAGTTGAACTGATCGCTCGTGTTTGAGTTGATGGAGTTGATGGTTGCGGTACCATGCGGTGAGGTAGGTGGTGGTCCCATAGCGTTAGAATCCTGGACATCTTCTTCGGCAGCATCCTTCATGATTGAGTCGCCGTCCTGGTCTCTAGGGTGCTCTTCTTCCGAGTTCCCTTGCTGAGTGCCATTTTCTTTAGATTCTCCACCGTCCACTTCTGTACTAACGCTTTCTTCAGTTATTGTGGATAAATTGTGATCAATCTTTGACTTTTTGGCTATTGTGGGTCCTTCATAATTCTTGCGCGAGAAGGATGATTCAATCGTGAGGAGGCAGCTTGATTGTGTGAGTGCGTTATAGCAAATTAGAGCTGCAGGACAACTCATGTCATAATCTTGAGACAGACTATCCAGAAGAGGATCGCCGAGAGCAACCTTCTCAAGTTTCCCATCCAATTGAGTGCTATCTTGGACAACTGTCTTGACATTCTTTCTCTTCCCAGACTTCTTTTTGGTTCTTCCTTTGCTTTGTCCTTCGTTGCTTACAGTGGAATCATCCATTCGGTCGGACTGAGCAGAGGTATCGCCCTCACCGTCTCCGTCGTCTTGCTTCTTGTTCTGACCATCGAGGGCCATCAGAATACTACTGGCAACCTTTTGAGCCTCGGACTGAATGTTTTCAACGCGGAAGGAGTAGATTTTGGCACCAACGTCGAGCGCACTACTCGCCACCTTGAAGTTCATCTGTCCATCTCCTGCATTATCGTTGACGAGATCATGCATCATGTCAATAAGGTGATACTCGAACGCATTCTTCGGGTTGATCTTGTTGGTGGCCGAGAGTCTGATGCAATTGCCAAAATACTCTCTTAGGTCTTCCATGGCCCTGGGAGTATTTGTGTCGGCCATGATAGCTTATGTGGAGGTGATAAATATTTTTTATATGAAAAGGCTAGTGAATATGCATAATATTAGATCAATGGACCCCAAATCCGGAGAAATAAGGTCGCAATTTTCTACAACCAAAACAAAACAAACTGAATTTTAAGCGCCGTTTGGCTGGCAGGATTCCACACAACAGCAACAACGAACATTTCGAATCGCTAGAATTGCGTTGTGTGAAGAGGCGCGCAACGCCAGGTTAACGTTGCAGCCATTTGACCGTTCAGAGTTTAGTTTCCAACATGACCGCAAGAGGCAGCACCGTCGTTGCAAATGGAGCGCGTGGGCCGAGAACTTTGCAAAATTGCAATGAATGCGGTAAGGCAACGTGTTTCTAATACCCCAGTCTAATTCCACACATCCGCCGAGTACAACTTACTTGTTTGCATGGCTTGCCGCAACGAGTCCACCATTCGACTCATTGTATCATTACATTTCAATCGATCCACAATCAATCCTCTATTGTTTGAGAAAACACCAATTGGCCCTATGATAAGATCAGTCGACAATGGAAACACAGCCTTGAGTGCTATCGCGAGTTTGCACCACTTCAATGGTAAGTAACCAAATCCAGCTAGAATCGTGAGGACGAGATGTGGAAACCCCAATGCTGACATGATGAAAATCTACCAGTTCTGCTACAGATCTTTGGCTAGGCCAAGTGAATGACGATATTCCTTACCACTACTGAGCTATTAGCAACAATCACTTGCCGTACATTGCAACAGATAAGATTCAAGTGACTAACAATTCAATTTTTCTGTCTCCCCTTACTATATGAACATACACATTACAGATCGGATGCATTGAACTCGAAACAGATGCGATCGGAACTAGTGGTGTTCCAACAGATACCGGCCCTAGCACTCGGTTCGTCACAAAATATGGCAAGTGAGATCCTCACGATTGCAGTTTCAATCTCTCTTTCTTTGCTGACTGAACCCGTCTGGCAAAATCGCACGGCATTCGTTAGTCATGACTTTAATGTATGTGTTTGATAGTCTAGAAACTAGTGTTAGTCTCATCAGTCGGTTCTAAGAAATCCTGAACAAACATGCCAACCTTGATTGAGTAATCCATCGCCGTCTTGGGATCCATGCAGAAGGCGTGCAAGTTTGGATGTTCTTCTATATACAGTTCCGAGTATTTATCCTTCAACATTTGCTTATGGCTTGCGTTGACCCAGTGGTCGTTGATTGCGTATATTAGTCTTAGTTTCGAGGCATGTGGTTTTATCATTGATTCCGAGTTGAGGTTCTTTACCAAGGCAAATTCACTCTTGGCCATCTCTATAAGCGCTGCCAGAGACTTGTGGCAGACCAGTTGACCTACTGACTCCACCGCAACGTCAGATGAATTCTCCACAAACTCGGGGGAGGACCTCCACCTGACTATTGCCTGTTTGACCGAACTCGGTAGCAGCCACTCGACGAGAAAGGCCGCAGCATAAATCAACAGGTCAACACGGTAGCTAAACAATCTTGCGAGATGAGAGCCCTTCGGCGTTAGTGCCATATTTTCCAATGCTGGATGGATGAAAACTGAACCCTTGTGGGCCGAGGCTAGCGCTCGATCTTGCAGAAGCCGCAGTATTATATAGCAGCCAATAGAATGGCCAACGAACACTAGCTTACAGTTAGCCAGGTCGAGTTTTAGAAGCCTCTTGAGGATGATGAGCTTATTTAAAACTTGCAACTCGATATGATGCGGCTCGCCTTGGTACTTTTTGGCCATGGAGCGCTCCACGAAGTTGAGATCTGCCTCCTCGATGTTTATCCGCTCTTCTGCTTTGTATTTAATCGCATCTGGATGGTCGAAGTTATTGTGTCCTATAGCAAGTATGTTGGTCTTGGTGGCACCTCGCCGCGTGCATCCATTGACGCTGCGAAAGAGAGCCGATAAAAAGTCATGATAGATTCCTAAAATCCCTGGGTTTCCGGGGACGAAGATTATAAGATTGTTTTGGGGTATGTCCCTGAGCAAAGAGGGAGTGCCAATGGAGCTTGCGGTCCTCGTGGAGCTGGACGTGTCGAAGATCGATGACGAGGTTGTGTTTATGGTGGACGTGTTCGGCGGCTTGACTAGGCTGCCATCGCAGCAATATTGCAACAGGTGGACAAAACAATCGTTTACTTGGACATGCGAATGTCTCAATTTTGGTTCAAGCATCTTGACTCTGAAGTTGTCTGTCCAAATTAAGGATTATCTCATGACTTGAGCTTGAGGTATCGATTTTCTTGCATCGGTCATGCGGCGAGCAAAGCGAGTATTGGCAGTAAAGATAAAAGTCACAAGGTGAGCAAAATGTGGGTTTAGCTCTCAAAGTATTGTTCGGGCATCGGAAAAATAAGTGGCAGCTCTAGCTGTTGGTGAGAAGAGGGAACAGGTAATAATAGCAAGATATGAAGCTCACCGGCTTCTTGTCGATATCCAATAGAACCACGTGAACGGCGCCTGAGTGACAGCTGATGACGCTGTCCCTTGTGTGCCGCAGCTCGAACAGCGCCTTGTACCGTAGCGTAGTAGAGTCACTCACAACTAGAAAGTTTTTGGGATTGGCTGTGGCTCACTTGCACTTCCTCGCTAACATGCCAGGTACTCAGGTCGTCGAGTCTTGGCGTCGCTCGCTCGCTCGCTCGCCTCCAACGCGAGCTTGTCATTTGGAGATCTTGTCGACAGATGATGCCGTGAGTTTGCGCTGTCAATTTAAATGACTTTTGGAAGACTTACGCGATACTTGCAATCTCCGCAACTCGGCAACAAGATGCTGGATTTCCTCCAATATTTATCCGACTGGTTTGAGGAAAGATAATAAGTTTGTTGTTGTTATTGTCGTCGGAGTTTGATTTTCGCCACTCGAGTCTGGAGCGCCGAGCGCCGGTCTTTGTTAGCCGGCTACTTCCCCTCTTGGCGCCCCCACGCCACTTGAGCCGGGGATTCGCCTAGACGTTGACTCGGTGGCCGGTGACAGCCCATTGTTTGCGTCAATGGAACTGTTATCTCCCTCTGATCGTCCTAGGAGCAGCGATTCTCTGCGTCGAGATCACGCGCCCTTAAAATGACCCGTTCGTTGTCAAGCGAAACTAGTGGCGTTAGTTTTGCAACCAATTTGCCAAGCCCATTCCGCAAGCAGCTCGAGCTGCCGGCGAGTCCTGCAGAAGGATTGCGCCACCCAGCTACTTCATAATCATCTTACCCATACAATAACACTGCTGTCTCTCCTCCTCCTCCTCCTCTTCTTCGCACTTCTCGTTGAGAGCCAACCACTTGTTGAGGTTGAGGTTGACTTGACGGTCGGCGATGCTGTTGTTGCGAGTCCCTACAGCCGAGAACAACAACGTCTACGGCACCAACAAAGTCACCACTGCTCGCCGACCAAATCGCCGGCCAACTCAAGCTCACCCAGTCGCAAAATTGCTGATCCAAATCTTGCCGACCGGGACACCAACAAGCGATGGCCTGCACTCGCCAAGCTTATGTATCAATATAAATAATGTCCGCTTCCATAGCGAGCGATGCAGATTGCCAGTTAGTTAGTAGCCGCAGCGAAAGTCGGCAAGTTGAATCAACATCAAGTCACAAACATGGACACGTTACGTCAGCTACTCCAGGTTCAACAGGTGGATAGTAAGCAGGAACTTAGCAAGGATGAGACGCTTCGCATGCGACTTAAGCACGTGGGGTAAGTGACCAGCTACGCGTTTGCAAGCTGAATCCATGTGCCAACGCCCGGCCACTCTCTATTAGCTCAGCCCATCTAACCGCCAGCCTCTCAGTCCCTCGGTGACTCTATTCTTTCAGGAAAATCCCTTAAAAATGGTCGCCGGTCGCGGCCAGTTCTTGTATGATGAGAGAGGCAACGAGTATCTAGACTGCATCAACAATGTAGCCCACGTTGGCCACGGAAACGCACATGTCGCCGAGTCGGTTGCTCGCCAAATGCGCTTGCTCAACACAAACTCGCGCTTTCTCCACGACAACCTGTCGCTATACGCCCGCCGCCTGACTAACCTCTTTCCGGCCCACCTGTCTGTTTGTTACCTGGTCAACTCGGGCAGTGAAGCCAATGATCTGGCGATGCGACTGGCGCGCGCCTACACTGGCCGCAAAGATATCGTTTGTTTGGACGGCGCCTACCACGGCAACCTCACCTCAACCATGGCCATCAGTCCATACAAGACAGTCAAGTTGCATGGCTACAAGCAACCCAAGTGGGTGCACGTAGCGCCCTCGCCTTGCGAGTACCGCGGCCAATACAATCGCGACACCAGCGAGGATAAACACGCGGGACCGGAAGCGATAGGTAGACAGTACGCTGAGGCCACCGAGCAGCTGATTGAAGCAGCCAAGAGTCGCGGCCGACAGGTGGCCGCCCAGTTCGTGGAATCAATGGTCAGCTGCGGCGGCCAGTTTCCTCTACCGAGAGGCTACCTGCGCCACCTTCAGCGTTACCTGCACTCGAATGGCTCGCTGTTGGTCTGTGATGAAGTTCAAACTGGTTTCGGTCGATCGGGTAAACGCATGTGGGCATTCCAATTGGACGGCGACGATATTAGGCCGGACATTGTGACCATGGGCAAGCCGATGGGCAATGGATTTCCAGTCTCGGCCGTGGTCACCACTCGCGAGGTGGCCGCCTCCTTCCAAGCCATTGGAACCGAGTACTTCAACACCTTTGGAGGCAATCCAGCCAGTTGCGCTGCTGCTATTGCCGTTCTGGATGAAATTGACTCCCGCAAGCTCATGAGGGAAGCCGACAGGATTGGCAGCTTCATGTTGGATGAGCTTCGCAAGTTGCAGCAAAAGTCTCAGGTGATTGGGGACGTTCGTGGCTGCGGCTTCTTCATTGGACTCGATATTGTGGAGGACAGGGAGAGCAAGCGAGTTGCGCCAGATTTTGCTCGCTTCCTGGTACAGAGATTCCGCGACGACCGAATTCTCATGAGCACCGAGGGCAAGTTCGGCAATGTGCTCAAGTTTAAGCCGCCCATGGTATTTAACATGGACGACGCCCGCCGTTTTCTGCGTGTTCTCGCGGCGGGAGTCGAGGAGCTAGAGGCTCAGGTGGCCCGGTCCTCGCCCGACCAACTGGCCGCGGCTCTGGCAGCTCTATCAACAGGCACGCCCACGAACACTGCACCCGCTCGCTCCTCCGCCTCCTCGGGCCGGAGCTCAACCTCGAGCGCCTCGTCAATCTCGTCGAGCTCTTGGCTGGGAAGCAGTTGCGAGATGTGACTCAAACCAAAGTCGGTGATAAAAGACCAGTGATAATTCTAATGTACATATATTATGCAATGACTACAAAGTCAATCAGACGACCGAATACAAAAGTGTTGTTGTGTCGACAGAAGCGCAAAGATTGTTAGTCCATTAGTCTGAAAGTCAGTTGATTGCCGGGTCAGTAGGTCGACCGAGAGCGTTTGATAGAAAAAAAACACAGATGGCGAGGCGATCGTTAGAGATCCAGTCGCGTGTCTCACTTTAGCTTGGCTTTAGGTACAAATTGAGCTAGCAGAATGAGTCTAGTGAGTAGCTGAAGCCACAGGTTTGCGAGTTCATTTCGGATAAGCAAGTGGCTGGATCTGTAGCATTAGTGTTAGTTGCGATAGAAGCAGGCCAAGTAGTAATCATTAGGTGTCTGTCAATCAGGGAATCGAGCAAGATTTAGAGATTTGAGTTGAGACCAACGTCAAGTTGTTGACTAAAGCAGCAACTTTGGGTTTATTATATGAGCAGTGGCCAAGGTTCTCAGCATGAAATTCTTGTGGTGATCTCTTTTTGTGGCTTCCGGGGCATTTTCCAGGATAAACTTGCACTTTATGTAGGTGTAGCCGGCTCCACAAGAGGCTACACAAGTTGACAGGCGTGCCATAGGTCTTGTCGTTCGATACACAGACTGGCTGATAAATAAGATTTCAGACGGTGGGGCATGCGGAACTATATGCAAGAATCCTGCTCGCATTCTCCCTCGTAGTCGACCTGTAAGTTGCTCTGGGATTCGCATGCAGCGCTCCTCAGCTCGCACGAGTTGCTGAGTTTGGTGGGAAGTGAGTGAGTTGGATTATGAACTAGATGGTTACGGTGGCAAGTGGGTGAAATTTGAGCTGTAAATTACACTTACCCGTAGGTTTCGCCGTCAGTGCCACAAACGGGCTCGTAGACGGCCGGACAAGCATTGTCGCATTGACACTTGCCATTCTGACAGGTGGCCCCGTAGCCGCAACGAATTATGTTGCAGGGGTCGGCGTTTGGATCCTCGCATTTGCCCTGGCGGACGATGGTTATGCTCTTGTGCTGCTGACAGGCGGCCAACTTGAGGAGACACGAATTGGCGTAGGTTTTGCCGTCGGAGCCGCAGACCGGAAGAAGGATTTTGGGGCACCCGGCGCTACATCTGGGCGGGTCGGTGGCGGGCCTGACGATTGGACGGCACTCGCCCCCACTGGCCAGGCCAATTGAGCCCTGGGCTCTGCACGAAGCGGAAGCAAGTGCACATTGGTTACTGTCGAATGGCGTTGTGGAGTTTTTCTTTGCAGTTAGTATTATTTTCTTGGCCAAAAAATTGAATCGATTGTGGAGGAGCTCACTTACCCATAAGTCTTGCCGTCGGTGCCGCAAACTGGCGAGTAGTTTAGGGGACAAACGGTGCTGCACTCGCACTTGGCCTTGCCCTCGACAACACGACAGGTGGCTCCATAGACGCAGTCGGTGTAGGCGCAAGGGTTGACGTTTGGCTTGCTGCACTCACCCTGGCCGGCAACATGCACTGAGGTTTCGTCGAGGCAGGCGGCGCGCTCCAGCTCACAGGCATTCGAGTAAGTCTTGTTGTCGGTTCCACAAACTGGCTCATAGTTGGCTGCGCACACTTGGTTACACTGGCACCTGGCCTGGCCGCCGACCACACTGCAGGTAGCTCCGGCGCGACACTTAGTGTAGAAGCAGGGGTTGACCGTTTGGCCTCCATCGGCTGGCGGGCTGGGAATCTCTCTTGTTGGTCGTCTGGTGGGCGGCTTGTCGCACTCGCCGTCGCGCACGTAGTGGATGTCCCGTTTGGCCTTACAGGCCGCAACCTCGATCTCACAGACGCCTCTGCAAATTCAAATGGACTGTCAGTGTTTGTTTCAATCTTGAAACGAGGCGAAGAAGGCGAGGGTTTCACTTACGAATAGGTTTGGCCGTCGGAGGCGCAAATTGGAGCGTAACGGATGTTGACGGGGCATCTGGACGGACATCTGCACACTGGCCCCTGGGTCTTTGCGTCGATTTCGCACTTGGTGTAGGCGGCGCAGCGAACGTTGGCACAGGTGAGTGTGCTTTGGGCGCTCGAGTGGGCGCCCGAAGCGACCGCGGCGAGCAAAGTGGCCAGGGCCAGCAGTAGCTGTGAGCTTCTCGACTTCATTGTGCGACTTTCTTGTATTTGGATTGATGGACTCGCCTTCTCTGTTGCTCGAAGGCGACAGGTGTTTCTGTGTGTTTGTTGTCGGCGAGACTGGAGTGGCCAGCTTAAGTAGTCGCTTCGACTCCAGTTGGTGAGTTGGAGTCGTAAACAGAAAGTCTACCGAATTCGCGTTAATTTTGTTGGCCGCAAAGTGGCAACCACAATGAGCACGACAAGTGGCTGGCTTGATTGAGTGTTGCCATGAGCACGTTGTGCAACAATTTAATTAAATGCGCACTCGGCGGCAATGATAACAACAACAACAACGACGACGACGACGACGACAACAATGAAACTGACATCAATTGCAATAACAACACCGCCACTGGTAACGCCAACAACATTACTCTAGCCTCGGAAACGCCACGAGGCGTAACCTTTGAGGGCGCAAAGTTCGGGCTCGTTGATGAGTTCGACTTCGGCCTTGCCACTGGCGCTCCTATCAGCGCGCTCGCTGCCACCACTCTTTTTACTGCCACATTTGCTACGGCTGTCGTCAAGTTGCCAAATCAAGTCACTGGAAGCGAGGAGCCACTTTTACTACCAGGGCGCCGAGAGTCGAGTGGATAGCGATCGTCGGTTGGAGCGGAGAGTCACGTTGGCCGCTAATTGGATCGCTGCATATCCGGCCCACTAAGGCCAATCAATCTCAATAGAGAAGCCAACAGATCGACGTGTCGATTGAGTGAATCGAATCACTGAGGCTGCCAGTCACTTAGTTGGCTGATAGTTTGTGTCTCTCGGAGCAGCCAGTCGCTCGCCAAATGGACTCGCCTCTCGCTCGCTCGCTCGCTCAACGTGACAACAACCAGGAACCAAGACATCGACACTGGCGCCAAATCGGCACTTCCGGTCTGTTTATCGGGCTGAGCGCGTTAGTCGTGGGCCCACTTTGCTCGCTGGTGGCCATTAATCATAATCTGCGCCGTGGGTTGCGCCGCATCGTCGGTCTGGTTGGCGCATTTATGGTCATTATGATCGCCATTAGCTTTGTCTTTTGCTCTCCTCTTCTCGCTCCCTCTGCTCGCTTTGTTTCGCCGCCGATTCGAGCACCTGACTTGATTTGCGCCACAGCAACTCGATCGGCGATTCAATTTGCGCCCCACTGGCCGTATAATTAGCCGCCCATTAGGCTTCGGCGAGTCTATAAAGCACTCGCTTCCACTTCCGTCCAACCACAAGCTCGCCAGTGGACTGCGCGCGCTTATAGGCCGACTCGTCCCAAGCTCGTTAGTTTGGTGGTTTCTTCTGGCCAGTTTGAAATAATGGCCAAAAGACGGGAGCCGATTTCAACTCCACCAACAAACTTGCACTTTCCAGTCTCTCTCTCTCCCTTTCCACCTTTCCCCCTTTTCCCCTTTGTCCGCGACTCGAACTAAATTAACTTCAATGTCTCCGCTTAATGATCTTTGCTTTCGATTGCGACTCTATTTCTCGTTGTTTGTGCGCAAATTGGCTTCCGGCCTTTCCACCGGATTTCAGGCCGCCGATCACCAAGCGAGACAGAAAGAGAAACACGAAACCAGGAGGCCAACTTTAAACTTGCAATCAGCGTTACAGTTGCGCTCCAATCGTCAGCTTGACCTCAGAACCAAAACGGAAGCAAAAACACAAACACAAACGGCACCACGAGTTCACCTGCCGACGGCGTCATTTGCATTCGGCGAGCAGCAATTAGATTCTGGCAAAAGTCGAGTCATTAACGTTCGTGTTTCTCCTCTCCGCTGATCGAGTTTCTGACGGCTCGTTGTTCTCTTCCAAGTCGGCGCTTGTGTTTTATGCTGAGTGCCAATCCAATCTGATCTGATCTGAATTTCCACTCCGCCGATCGAATGGAATGGAATCGATTCGTTTCGCTTTGTTTTGTCGCCTACTCGTTGGCGGGGCCCAGTTCGCCAGCCACTTAGCTGCCCGCGACACCTGAACGCAAACCGGCGCTGGGCGCATGACGAATGCATTTGGGCTCGCCGATGACGCAAACCGGCGGCCGTCTTGTCGTGGTTGGCGCGCGTGAAGTTGTCTCGTTTTATGTGCGCCAATAACAATAAACCCAATAAAACGGGCCACCGGAAGTTAGGTAAGCGAGCGGCCGGCTCTCGGCGTCAATTGGATTGTTGTTGTCGTTGTCGTCTGGCTCGTTTTGTCGTTTGTTGGGACATTGCGACTCTTGTGCTCGTGTCGCGCCAGAAGCAACAGCGGCAGCGGCAGCGGCAGCGAGTCGGTGGCTCGATTAGCGCTAATGCAAATCTGACTCAAAAATGGCACAGGAAGCGGCAGTGGCGCGAGCTGATTGAGTCGATGACGAGCAGCAATAGCAACAACTACAACTACAACAACAACAACTCCACTGGCTAATGAATTGGAAGGGCGCGCAGCAACCGGAAGTGGCGAACAAGTTGCCGGCTACGGCGAGCAGAGTCTCTAGCTGCGACTCGAAAGCCGAGAGCCGGGAGCGGAGAGTCGCGAAAGTTGGAAGTGGATCAGCGCGGCAGTCCATTAGTTTGCCTTCAATCACCATTCAGGCGTTCGCCTTTAAAACTCTGGCGGCCACACGGCAAATTGGCCGCCGCGCGCCTCTAGCAGGAGATCATCAATTACTTTGCCGGGCGGCGAGTTGCGCAATGGACTCGCCCACTTTGCTTGTCTTCTCCAATTTGCCTCCTCACTTTCCGTTGGCTCCTGCCTTAGAGTTGCAACGACAAAACTAACAAAAAAGAGGGGAATCTAAATGGCCGTTTAAATGAATTAACCGCGCGATTTTCAGGTGGCGCCGGATTTATGGTCTCAGCGACGTCAACTCGTTCACTTGAGTCGACTGCTCGTCGTTGCGTCGAAATGGGCTCGAAAAGGAAGAGGGAAAGGGAAGGAAAAGACGAAGACAGAAGACTGAAGAGTGGAGACTTTCGAGGAGCGAGGAGATAAAATCGTCGGCTTTTTGTTATCGAGTCGACGATCTGGTTGCGATTGTTTCTCGAGTTGCATTCTGGTTGCGTTTTTCTCGCGTTCGTTGCTCCATTTGCAGTTGCAGAATCTTGGCTCTCAACGACTCGAGGTGAGTGCCGACCAGGAGGTTGGTTGCTCAGTTGTCTTGTAGAAATGAGTCGAGTTAAAGAGGGGAAAAGTTGGCTCGTTTGATTGATCGCCCGGCAACTGGATTATTGCGGCGCCACTTCTACTCTCGCAACTGACACCAAACTTATACTTTCACTCGACAATGAGAAACCAATGGAGACTGGCGACTGGAGAGCGATGAGCGACGAGCGACGAGAGAAGAGAGACGAGAGGCAAAAGAAGAGAGAGAGAGAACAAAGTGGCGAGCCACGGGAAAGCTCCAGGTTGCCGCTGTTTTGACAGACACTCGCGCCCCTAGGACCGGAAGTGGGAGTCGCGGGGGCGTCCGAGTTTCTAATCGCATTGCGCTCACTCTACAATCGAACTCTTGGCGTCTCCTCCAGGCGAGCCGCCCAATCGGAGGCTAATTTACATTTGCCGCCCAGCACCAAGTACAAAATGCGAGCTGACAATTTTATTAATATTGCGTCGCCGTGTCCTTGGCGCCGGCAACGGAACTGTTGGCGCAGAGGACACGGCAAAGCAAGAGAGCAAGAGAGAAAGAGAGCGAGAGAGAGAGGGAGAAACGTAAAGATGGAAAAAGAATAGGGAAGTAGAAGTGAACAGCAACAAAGAAAGAACACGAAGGAGAACATTTATTTGCGACGTTTATTGCGCGCAAATTTCAAACTGACACTCGCACGTAGAGTATAAAAGTTGCGTCACTTCCAAGTTCCAACTTCGCCTCTAAAGCAAGCAGCTAACAAGGAAAACTAACAACTTGGAGGCCAATTTTATGGCCGCCTAGTTGTGCACTTGTTCTCCTCTCCTCGGCCGGAAGTGGCGGGCAGGCGAATCGATCGGCCGCCTTGATTATCATTCGGCGCGAGAGGAACCTGCGCCCTTGTGCGCCAGTCGAGTTGCCAGTCGCCAGTCGCCAGTTAACTACACTTGCCGTCGGTGATATATGATTGTTTTGATCGTTCAATTTGGCAACCACCAACAAGGAGGGCAGGCAAAGCAAACGGGAGGGAGGGAGTCGCTGGCGCCGAGTTAAAAGTGTCATATATCACGAGGCGCGCGAGTTGGCGGCGCCCTCGTGTCTCTTGTGCGGCTAATTGCGCGCACTGTGCAGTCTAACGCTCGGACAGACACTTGTTAAAAGTTGCTCGCCGGATGTTAGCCGGCCGCTTGCTTATAGGAATGCTTTTGCGCTCCTTTGCCCTTCATTTTGGTGCAGTTTTCTGTCGAGTTGGGTCGCGTTTCGTCGCGTTCAAATCTCTTTAGTTTGGTTCGGTTCGGTTTTGTATGGTTCTGTTTGGTTGTGTTTTGTTCGGCTGGTTCGGTCGCTCTGCTCTGTTCGAGGGAAGAGGAGCAAAGTGAACTGCAACTCGACTCCCAAAACCAGACACACGAACCACCAGAACCAAAAGCCGAATTGTTTCTCGCGAGCGCGACAAACTTTTGTTTGAAATTGTCATCTGCTTTAGCGGCGGCGGCGGCGGCGGCAGCAAAGTTGTCGTTGCGCGAGGAATTGATTTCGTTACATAACAACAATAACACGAGCAACGCGACAAGCAAACGACACGGCGACACACAAAACTTTGCCTCAGACGAACTCTTAACCTTATTTACATAATAAAAGTGGCGACTTCATTGGCCGAGATTCGCGCGCCACTCGCACAATGAACCAGCGAACCGCGTGACTCATTGCGCGCGCCTTCCAATGCGCAACTCGCAACAACCACTCGTTCGCCGGAAGCGAGCAGCCAGTTTCGGCTCGCGACAATCAAGTGGCCCAACGCACAGAGTCAATGGCACTTGAAATCGGAGCCACTCTCCTCTCAATTCACGTTATCCTCTGGCTCCAACTCGTTGGCTCCCCTCGCCACTAGCCTCTCGCCTCTCGCCTCTAACCCAACAAATAATTAGACGACCTTCTGCTCTTTTGCCGGCTCTTTTGCAGGTCCCTCGTGACCCAAGAGACTGCGATTCGTTAGCAATCCGATTTGCAGCTCTCACCGGAAGCTCGTGGTTACGCCCGATTAAGAATCTTGTGTGCATCCAAGCCAAACTCATTTCATCTGTTGATGTGGCGCCACGAGAAGCCGACCAGACGGAGGTTAAAAATAGGATCGAATCATGAATTATGCAACATCCGGTTGAGGCGACGAAATGAATTAAACGCTCGAAAAATAAACAACGTCATTGAAGTTTTGGGGGCGCGACGCTCGAGACCAAGATGTCGTTGGGATCGGAAGTTGCGGTCGGTGGGCGCAACTTCGTTGGAGTGGTCGATGGAACTGACGCAAGGCGTCACGCGCACCCACTTGGCATCGTCATCAACTTGGCCGCACTTCCGCTTTCCTCAAAGTTGGATACTTTTTTGAGTGCTCCTCGTCGAGTTTTCAATCGATCGGCCTGTCGGTCTGTTTTTTTCCAGAGGCTCATCAATCGATAGGTCAGCGCAACTTGGTCTCTCACTCTGCGGGCGCAATTAGTGCCGACCACTCGCTCTCCCTTCCGGTCGGTCTCTCGAGCGCTGGATCTACTCAGTATGGCGGCTCTTCTGGGACGTTCGCGAGACGTTTGAAATTGAGCTCTTAGTAGCCATCCTGTCGGTGGATCAAGCAATGCAGTCGGAATAATGATGACCGAGAAAGAGGGAAAGTTCCAGATGTAAAGGAGGATGAATGGGAAGAGAAAAGGACTGCCATTCAATTAGCCTAATGCTACTTTTCGATTGATTTAACTGAGATTTTATTTACTTTGTGTGCGCGATGCCAAGTGAGTGGGTGAGTGAGTAAGTAAGTAAGTCGGTGAGATTCAAACATCTAGAGGATCTTGCCGTAAGCTTCGGCCACCAGCGTCGGCACCTCGAAGGGATTTGGTTGGTGATGATGGTGATGGTGATAGACTGCAGCGTGGTGAGCGGCGGCCGCCGCTTGGTGGTGGTGGTAGGCGGCCGCCTGGTGACCATAGTGGACCGCGTGCAGTTGCTCATGTTGTTGTTGTTGTTGTTGTTGTTGTTGTTGCTGCTGTTGTTGCTGTTGTTGTTGTTGTTGCTGCTGCTGCTGGTGCTGATGGTGCTGTTGGGGTTGGGGCTGTTGCTGCTGTTGCTGCTGCTGTTGGTGTTGGACCTGCTGTTGTTGCAGTTGCGCAACATGCTGTTGTTGTTGCCGAACTGTCTGTTGCTGTTGTTGTTGCGCGCTGGCCGGCGGCGTCGAGGAGGCACAAGTGTTGAGCGAGGAGCTCGGCGACAGTTGGTCTCGCTGCGACTGCTGAGCTCGGCGCTGTTGTTGTTGCGTCACTCGGGCCCGTTGCTGCTGCAGTGCACAGGTGGCCTCGAGCACCTCAATGGCGCGCCGCAACAGTAGCTCCCGCGACAACTTGTCGGGATCATGCGGATACCTCGGCACGAGCTTCCCGACGTCGCCAAAAAGTCGCTCGAGCTCGTCGACCGATCGCTTGGCGCGGCGCCCGTGTTTCGAGTTGTTGTGCACAAACATGTTCTCCGATCGCGCAATCAACGTCTGCGGGCCCACTTGCATCCCGCCCACCAGCACGGCCACCTGGAAGCGGCGCATGTCGCGCGGGTTGCCCGCGTTCTTCAGACAATTCTGGTTGCACTTGAGGAAGAACTTGAGGGCGTGGCGCTCGGTTACTATGGGGTCCGAGGGAGTTTCGTTGCGGTTGCCGCAGGACTTTTTGTCCGAGCAACGCGAGCACATCACCTCGTGCGTCAGTAGCACCCGATTCATTTCCGGGTTCTTGTCTTGTCCCTCGTAGGCGATGGGCTGCAGGGAGCTCGAGTCCACGAGACGCACGAAGAGCGACTCCACGAAACGGGCGCCCGAGTTTGCGACAAACTGAACTGCATAGATGATTCCGTTGTTGGTCTTGGTGCCCTCGCTGGCCTCGTAGTTTTTCTCGATGAAGTCCGAGAATTGGGCCGCCTCTAGTTCTAGTGGCCGATCAAGTCGGTCGTAGAAGCGGAGGACAAAGTTGAAGAAGTTCGACTTGCGCAAATTTGCCGGCGGCTGCTTCACAAACTCGGCCCGCGCCACCAGCGAGCCGCTGGGCGCCTGCACCCCGAACGCCTGTTGCTGCCCCTGGCTCTCGCCCGCCGCCTGTGGGTGTGGCGGCAGTGGAGCCGGGTACTGGTGCTGGGCCGCCGGGTCGAGAGCTGCCTGGTAGCTGGCCATCTGGGCGGCGAGCTGCTGATGGTGGAGGTGGTGGTGGTGGTGGTGAGCTGCTTGTGTGAGCATCTCCGCTAGCCGCTTGACTTTCACCTCGTTGGCTGGCTGGCTGGCTGGCTGGCTGGCTGGCTGACCGACTGACTGTTTTGGCTTCCGTTCTGCTTCTCGTCCTTCGTTCCAACTCTAACTGCTCGCTAAACTCGCTGGGCGCCCCTCTGGGGTTCCTGGGCCTCTTGACCCGTCGGCTCTCAGGAGAGACTTGATTGGAACGCGACCTGAACTTCCGGGAGGCTGGCGTTCTCTTTCAGCTGGTCGCTCTCTCTCTCTCTCTCTCTCTCTCTCTCTCTCTCTC
>WNKI01000001.1:10466432-10564215 GCA_015350385.1 Aculops lycopersici
TACGTACGTACGTACGTACGTACGTACGTACGTACGTACGTACGTACGTACGTACGTACGTACGTACGTCGTCGTCGTCGTCGTCGTCGTCGTCTCTCTCTCTCTCTCTCTCTCTCTCTCTCTCTCTCTCTCTCTCTCTCTCTCTCTCTCTCTCTCTCTCTCTCTCTCTACTCGTTGCTCTCGGAGGACTCAATTGGCGCGACTAGTCCTCAACTCCTCGTTCTCCTCCTCAGACCACCAAACTATATTGCCCAGTTTCCGGTCCCTCGTTGCTCTCGCTCGGTTACTGTCGCTTCGGATGCTCTCGCTCGCGACGCTCAAACACAATGGCCAGCTGAATGGCTGCCAAACAACTTATGCAGGTGAATACAAACTATACGATTGGGCCTCCTGACACTCGACTTGTGAGCCGCCAATAGGCACGCGCGTCTCTCGGGGAGCAATCAATTTAATGAGTGGCCGCGTGGTGGGCGCCAGTGCGCAGCCGCAAGTGCGCGACTCGCCGCCAAGGAGCTGCGCACGGCGCTAGCGTCGGGTGATCTAGCGCGCACTCGGCGACCGTTCGCCGCTAACTGCTCACTCCTGGATAATGTTTACCTCAGCCCGCAACTTCCTGCTCGCGCAACGGAGCCGCGCCACCGATGGGCGCTTTGGGGACGACGATAAGATTGCGGTATAATTAAAAGAACTGACTCCCAGGAGAGAGATGGAGGTAATTGGTCGGCCAGCTTCAATGTGTGTGTGTCCTTTGAAAGCGAGCCAAAGAGCAATTGTTTCTGTTCAAACTTTCGGTGCTAGTCAATTCCGATGGTTCGACCATCTAACTGGACGGCGGTTGAGTGGAGCTTCCGAATGGGAGCTGCAATTGAGGGTAGTTATTGTCAAAACATATAGACAACCCTCTTGCTCTGTTTCTGTCTTATGAAAACCCTCTGATCCCGATCTAAACTGTTCTTCTCAACTACTCTCAACCGAATGCTCTGTTGAGGTGAGGAGATGACTGAGCCAGAGAGGCGCACTTCCGGCGGACGGCGTAGACCCGCGAGTGTCGATGGGAAACTTTGGGCAAGAGCTTGAATGAACGAGCAGAACTCTCGCTTGCGTTACAATGAGCAGGAGTGCTGCTCGGCACGGAAAAACCTGACGCCGCACGCCCACCGCGCCCACCGAATCACCGAGTGGCCACCAGTTGCCGTTGCGAGGCAAAAAGTGGCCGCCGTTCGTGGAAGCTGGTCGCACAAACGCACGAGCCCTTCGATCCCTTTGTTTCGGAGGCTCGAGTGCGCCGCAGCGCCCGACTGCGGCCGCCAGAGGAAACTCGCGCGCCGGTCAAGCGGCCCCAACGCGCTACTCGCACCAGAATGCCACCACAACCAGCCGAAGCAGCAGCAACAACCGCAGCAACAGCGACAACCACAGAGGCGGCGGCAGCGGCGGCAGCACCGACCACAACAACACAACACAACACCAGCCGCTGGTTTGAGAAAGCAGAGAGGCCATGGACTTGGAGTCGATTTGCAGTTGGCGCTGCACTGGCACTCGCACCGGCGAGCAGCCAACTTTCGCTCGGCCCCTCACCTTGCGTCGGCCAGTTTGCTTTGTCTAAACCTCTTGAGGCCAGAGCAACGCGCGACTCCTTGTCATTCCCCAACTTTTACCCGACAACGACTGTTTATTTCACCTGAAGCCAAAATCTTATGGGCGCAATTAATGCCCAAATTATACTAGAGACAATATTTAAGCTCACATGTTTTAGATAAATTATTCAATATTTACACTGTTACTCAACCGCAGCTCTACTTTCAAGCGTAGAAATTTAATTGATCAGAGCAAACTTGAGACCTTATCCTGCCCTAAGAAGCCACTAGTAACAAGAGAAGCGCTAACAGATTCTCCAAATGGCCTCCAGAATACCAAACGAAGAGGAGGACGAGGCAACCGTTGCAGCAACAGCAGCCGCCTTTCACTCGGCGCTCGCCCAACAGGTGAGACCGTTACTCGGCAATGGAGTTGGCGGTGGCGCCTGGGATCCAGTGGCCGCCATGGCGATGATGCAAAGAAATCTCCTAATGCAACAACAACAACAGCAACAACAACAACAACAGCACCCACCACATCTGAGCCAGCAGAACAATAATGGCTCACCCCTTGCCAACCACCAATCGACGATGGCCGCCAGCCAGGCGGCTCTTGCTGCCGCAGCCGCTGCCGCCAGCTTGAGCTCCCAAAACCCCCTGGCCCCATCAGGAGGAATCCCATCTCACCTTTGGCCTTATAGTTTTCAGGCGGCCGCAGCTGCCGCCGCCGCCGCTGCTGCAACTGCCAGTGGCTCTCAGAACCCGATGACGCCACATCAACCACAACCACAACAACCTCATCAGCCGCCCCCGATGCCACCAGCCACCAGTGCCTCGTCTCCGAATCCCTCCGCAGTCGCGGCCTCTCTCGCCTCATCGCTAGCCAACTCACCTGCCTCCAGCTACTTGAGCCAGCTGCAAGGTCTGCATAATCCGGCCAATTTGCTTTCTCTCCAACAAAATCTCTTGTTTCTAGAGCAACTTCAGCAGCGTCAACTGTTTGCCTCAAATCCACACCTGTTGATGGCGGCAGCAGCTGCAGCATCACAAGCCTCAAATGGAAGCAACACAAACACGACCAGCACTAGCAACCCACTACAAGCCCAACAACATCATCTACAGCAGCAACAACAACAACAACAACAAATGCACCACAACCTCCTCACATCTGCCCTTCAGCAGCAACAGCAGCATCACCTCCAATCTTCCTCCTTGGCCAACAGTCTCTTGGCTCATACCAATGGTATTAGCGGACTTGCCAACGGTAACAGCAACAATCTACACTTCACCAACAGTAATAACAACTCACTGCTAACCACCGTAAACCCAACACTCTCATCACCTCCACTGACCAACCAACACCAAGACTCACTTGTTGACCAACATTTTAGACGATCTCTAGGGGAAGATTACAACCAAATTATGGCCAACAAGGTGGCGGATAAAATCAACGTAGGGAAGTAAATAAATATTTTGTCTTTTAAAAGAACTCGATCTTTTTTGGTTCGTATTTATTCTATTGGAGTCAGATTAGTTCTGAAGATTCCTTCAGAAGAGTTCTAGTCAAGAATTTGATAGTTCTTCGAGGCCTCCTCCGTCGAAAGCCAATCAAAGTCATCTATGCACTTCCAGTTGTTTTGCTTCATGTCAAACTTTGATTTTTCAAATAATCTCTCAACCTCATCTGCATTCAGGCTGTCGAATTGCCTTAGATCAATTTGTCGGAACTGTAAATTGTCTGATGATTCTAGCATAGATCTGGCCGAAATGAAGTTTTCAAATTTACAGTTATGAGTCGCATCAATCCTCAATTGCTGGCATACCAAACTGAACTGACAGTCGCGACAATCTTCAATTTTTATGGCTCTGGCTGCCAAACAAACTGTAACCTTTGTACTTGAGAGACTCCTCATATAAACCGTGCTAGCTAACCCGATTATTGAGACGGTGCAATTACTCAAGTTGGTTAGATTTATGTCCTTGCCGTTGATATCACAGGGTTCTATGATTATTGTTTCACCATCCCGATTGTGGACTCCAGAGCCTACGGGAACTGAACTGGCATCCGATACATTAGTATTGCTAGTCTTACCTTTACTTGAAACGTCACTTTTCGGGATTGTGGGGTTCTTCTCGGGTTTAAACTTGAATTTGAACAGTAAATTAGACTTGCTATTCCGACTGACTCTGTCCTCTAGCCTCTTGAGAGCCTCGGTGGCCTTCTTTAAACAATAAGCAGGTATCACAGATCTATTGTTGTCAAGATGGGATTGGGTCTGTTCGATCATGTCACGAGATTCATCCATCGGACCATCTTCGCCCGCTAATTCAAACTTTCCCAGAAGTTCCTCAATTCTTGACAGTTTTGATAGTAATTCATCGACGCTTTTCTCGCTCTCTGTCATTGTTGAATCCTTAAGGTTGCTGATTAAGTAACTGCCTCTTTGCCTCCCAAGTTGCCTGATCGAATCCTCTAACTTGGTTGTTTCCGCAAAGTTCCGCGGTTGTGTAATAAAAGTTTATTATGAACCTTAGATAGAATCTATCGTGGAAAAATTGACGAGTGTTCTGACTACGGTTACATGCGGCAAAAAGCATGTAAGAGCCGAGGAATATGGCGCCTTCGGCAATAATAAAAAACCTCACACCCCTACGGATATTGAGGAAGCTCTTCTTGGGATACTTGGTTAACATTTGGCTGTAATATGAATCGATGAGGACCAAGTTTTTGACAAGTTTCGTTAGAATAATATCAGTTGACCTCTGAGATTGCACATTGTAAATTGTATTTTCCATCGCACACAAAATCGCGTGCGTGTGGAGAGCATGCTTCCCAATGTAAACACAAACACGTTGTCTCTCGAACTCCATTCGCATGTTGCTTCGTCTATTGACAGCTGGATTAGCTTAAAACCTGGAACATTTTAAATCATCTATTATCATTATCTATCAAAATGGAGTCTGATGAGCGATTCAAGCACCTGGCCTCGGATCCGAGGTTCAAGACTTTGAGGAAAAAGCAAAAGAAAGTTAATATTGATGATAGGTTCCAATCTATGTTTACAGACAAGAAGTTCACATTGAAGTATAGCATTGATAAACGTGGCCGTAACCAGAAGAAAACCTCCGGAGAGGATCTCAAGAAATACTACCACCTCGAAACCGAAGCTCGTGGGAGAAAACCCAACACAAGAGAAGAAGAGGAGGAGGATAAAGTGGAACCACCTGTCGAAGAAGAGCCATCGGAATCGGAGAGCGCTAAAGATCTCGGGGATGATGATGATACTGAAGAAGATAGTGAAGGCAAAGAATATGAAGACGTAGAGCCAGAGTCCGGAGAGGAGAACGATGAGGAGAATAGTGAAGATGATGCAACTGCTGAGTCGGAATTATCTTCATCGTCCGATGAATCTGAATCGGAAATCGACGAGCCCCTTGCGAGCGGAGACGAGGATTTTGATCTAACTAAAGTAAATTACAACTGGAAACCACTTGATCATGACGCAGAGACAGCCGAAACATCTACAAGACGCCTAGCGATCCAGAATCTCGATTGGGACAATCTAGATGTAAGGGATATCTACACTTTAGTCAATTCCATCAGACCGCCACTGAATGTTCGCATCTACGTCAGCGAGTTTGGCAAAGAGCGATTGGCCAAGGAGGAGATTGAGGGACCTCAAGAGATAGTTGAGATGTCGAACGATGATCAAATAGAGCAAGAGTACAACGAGTTAAGGGAAAAGATGGAGACACTAAAGAACAAGAATGCTCCGAGAATAAATGAATACGTCGATGCCGACGAAGAGATGAACCCCAAGGACGAGGAGGTCCGTGAGAGGATTCGGCGTTACCAGCTCAATAGGATGAGATACTATTATGCGATTGCCGAGTTTGACTCCGCTGAATCGGCTGAGGCTGTCTACAAGGAGCTCGACGGAATGGAGTACGAGGGCAGTTCACTCGAACTCGACCTCAGGTTTGTTCCTGACGAGATGGAATTTGACGATGCCGACATGAAGGCAGAGTGCAACAAAGCACCCGACCTGGCCACCTACAAGGCACCACTGTTCATCAATTCGGCCTTGCAGCAAACCACTGTCAAGTTTACCTGGGATGCAACCGACACCAAGCGACAGGACAAGTTGCGGCGAGCTTTCACTAAGGACGAAATAGAGCGGGATGACCTCGAGGTCTACTTGGCGTCCGAGTCGGATAGCGACGAGGACGAAGAGCTTGCCGAGGGAGACGAGGACAACCCGTTTGGAGCGGACGCGATATCGACAACGACAGCAAACTCAGAGGCAAGAGCTCTGAAGTATAGAAACCTGCTCAAGAGTCTGGAAGAAGCTGAGGAGAAGAAGAAAAAGGTAGATGTAGACGTTGAGTGGGGCAACTATAGCGACGACGAGGCTAAAGTTGATCAGGGTGATGAGGACGGAGAAAGAGACGATGGGGAATTTTCGGAGGACGAAAGGGAAGCTGATGAAGACGACGAGTTCCCAGATGATGACGAGCCAGTTAGTGAGAGCGACGAAGACGACCTGTTGACCAAATCGAAGAGCCGCGGCAAGACAGCGAAGGTGCCGAGAGGATCGAAGAAGTCTAAGCGAGCGAAACGTGGCAAAAAGGGCGAGGAAGCCGTCGCCGAGAGGGACGAGGAACTAGAGTTGATGGTGATGGACGTTAACAGGGAAGACAAGGAGGGATTCCAGTTCAACCCCGAGGATAACAGATTCCAGGCAGTCTACGAGTCTGGCCTCTACAACATCGACCCCTCGCACCCGAACTTCAAGCGCACCGAGGCGTTCGATAAGATGGCCGAGCGCAAGAGACAGCGTCGTCTTGGGAGCCGCGCGGCCAACCAGAGCAAATAAAGGGACCGAGTTGCTAATGTAACGATTGTATTGAGTTCACTTTCATCTAGATACTTCTCTTTTGTTGTCGAGCTGTCGAGTGTGCGGCGCGCGATCAACAAGTCCAGTGGCCGAGTGCTGAGTCAGCCGAAGTAGCACTAGCCGCTTGGGGGCGACACGCGCCACTGCCGCAAGTCTGACAATGGACTCGCTCGGCGCGTTGTGGCCGCAATTTAATGGGTGCCTGCAAAGTTGGCCTGCGTCGTTTTGTGGTGGCACCGCAACTCATTAGAGGGCCCAGCACTTGGGCCTTGACGGGACTAAGTGAGCTCCGTGATCACCAAGCTTCGCCGCATCAATATGTCAGCGAGTCTAGAGTCGCCGCTAGCTTGCCAATATCTTACGCTGAGGGGCCAAATGCAATTTAAAACTTGGGGCGCGGGAAGAGTTCGCGCAAATATGCTGATGGTGATTTAATTATGCGGTTGTTCGAGGAGCTTGCGAGAGCCACTCGCAACAAAAATCAAGTGCCGAGTTCCGAGTCTCGAATGAGTGCCAACTTGTGCTGGCTTCACTCGAGCTTACGTCACCCGCCGCCAAGCTCGTCGAGCAAAGCGAGTCTTTCCAGCAGCCAGCTCGACACTTCTCTCGAATCTGTGTACCGTATGCTGCTGTTGCTACTGCTGCGCTGTTGTTGTTGCGGCTCCATCAACGTTTACTCAACTACAAGACCACAACTGCGCCCTAAACACAATCGTCTCGCTCGACCTCGCGCTAGGCAGTCGGGGTTTGTGTGGGCCGAGCGCGAGAGCGAGAGAGACTTTGTGCTAAGTAAACCAAAACAAAACAAACGACGAGAGCAGCGACAACACCGACGGCCACCGAGCGAGTAAATTGCACGATGGCCCCAGAAGGCCGAGTGGATTCTCGAGGATTTTTATCGAATGCCACAAGATATCGATGCTGCAAGAGAGGAATTTGATTGAGCAACGCGAAGACACAATTTTCAAGTCGCAACAATAGAGACTGAGAACTCGCCCGGCCCAATGGAGCCCATGAAAAATCGACTGAGTGGCGGCGGCTCGCCGCACCAAGACCACAATATTGATCCACTATGCGGCCACAATCATAACCAAGCCCAAGCTCAAGCTCACCTTTCACTTCACAGCCAGCAACATTTTGCCAGCGCCCAGCCACCAGTGCCGCCGAGCGGCAAGTCACTCGAGTTCCAGCCCAAAGGCAAACTATTTGGCGCCGAGTTTCTCGGCACCTTTCTGCTGGTGTATCTGAGCCAGACAGCGGTTGCCTCTTTCGAGCTCACAGGTACCCAGAACGATACAATCAATAGGCAAGTGGGCAGCGCGTTGGCAAGCGGACTTGCCCTGATGTTTGCCTCGGCTCTCACCATCGACCTTTCGGGCGCGCACCTGAACCCCGCCTACACGATAGCTTCCGCCACCTTTGGCAAGATCCGCTGGCAAAGGACGCCCGCTTACCTGACCGGCCAATACGCCGGCGCACTACTCGCCGCCGCTATCCTTCATGCCACCTACAGCGATAAACTCGGCCAGCGACACGCCGAGGGATTACTTGTGGGATCAAACGCAAGCATGCGAGCCCACGGCAACCTGTTGAGTACCGGCAAGTTCTTCTCCAGCTACCCGCCCACTGAGGTGTCGTTACCGCAACTTTTCGTTAGCTACACACTTGCTGCCGCCCACCTAATGCTCTTACTAGTGGCAGTGCACGAGGCGAGGCCCCTGCGTGTTGGCAGAACCGCTAAGCCGGCCTACCTGGCTGGAGCAATTATCTTGGTACAGCTCGCATTTGCTGCCAACGGAGGACCAGTGCTAAACCCAGCGCAGGACTTCGCGCCCAGGCTCTACATCGCTCTATTCGGCTGGGGTGCCGCCGCCTTCAACTTGTACCACTTCAGATATTGGTGGATATGTGGACTCTTGGCGCCTCACTTTGGAGCTCTGATCGGGTTTGGCTTGCAACGAGTCTTGGTGCACTTGACCCGAACTGGAGCTCATGCAACTCGAGAGGCAACTTGTTGCGCGGGCGGCCAACGCAACTATAAACCTGTGCAACCAAGTGAAAACTTTTAGGGGCACCACGTGACGAGCCAAAGTCATCGATCTCAACAACAAGTGCTCTTGTGTATTATGTAACTTCGAGTGTGTTCCTCTCACTTGAGATTTAAACGAAAGAACCAAGTGCCAAGGAAACGGAAACAATTTCAGGAGCTCCCGTAAGTTGGTTGGCTATAAATGGTTGGGAAAATCAATCGACAATAGAACCTAACTCACAAAGACTCCAATTCAGCTGTAGCAAATTTATCAAATTCAACCATGAGATCCATCCAATTTTTTGCCATCTTTGCTGTCGTTGCCATCCTTTTGGCCTTGGTTATGCCCCAGGAAGTCGAGGCTTTTAAGAAGAAGATACTCAAAAAAGCTGCAGTGGCTTTGTTGCTCTTCAAATCTATCAAGAAAGTTCATGTCCCAATTCTCATGATCAAGAAGAAACCGTTAATGAGCCCCCACAAGAAGTTGCTCTTTGGTGCAATCGGCTGAGCTATCAAAAAGATTCTACGATACGAATGAATAGTTTCTGGTTTGAAATAAGAGCCGCAAGCGACAGGCAATCAAACTCACATCTTAAAAACGATTGATTCAAATAAGAGTCGCGAAAATATGGTTATACATTTTTATCCTTAAATGTTATCGTAACTTTGTTAATAAAACAGATGATTGAGATCAAGTGATTGGTTTGTCACAGGTGGTGTCGCTTGTCTAGCACATTGAGCTTGTCGAGTCTGTCTTCTTGTCGAGCAGAGTGTCCAGAAAGGATGTGTGTGAGCTAAAACTTGCGTCGTCCAATCCCGAGTATTCAGACTCGCGGTCGGAACTGAAGCTAGGCGCCCGCTCTTCCTCTTTATAGAGCATCATGGCATAATTGTCATCTTCCGGCATTTCGCCCATCATTTGAGCCTGCGAGACATAGTTCTCGCCCACTGATTCGGCTGTAGGTTGGCGGTCCGACTGGTTGTCCTCTGAGTGCCGGCTTCCAGTTTCGAATTTGGCCCAAAACTTCATATCAAGTTGCGTGCTCTCTCCGTCGAACGTTTCGGTTGTTTTGAGAACTCGCTCTTGAACTCCGGAGATTGAGCCACAATATCGGCGCACCAAATTGTGGTAGTGGAAGATGGTTTTCCGGAATCTCCATAATATAATCAGCAGGACAACAAATGTAGCCAAGGTGGCGATGAGTATATTGCCGAGACTGCCCATGCCACAAGTCTTCGTGATTTTGACGTCAGGTAGAGTGTGTTCTATTATGTAGTTGCTGTACTCGCCTATTCCGTTGAGCACCACAAAGCGCATTTGAATCATGTAGTACACCGAATGCTCGAGAAGTTCCGTTATGATTAGCTCATGGTCGAGATGGTTGACCAGAGAGATTAGATGACATTTCCCGCTGGGCATATCCTTGGGCTCCTGCTTGATCATAAACTTCTCGTATGGATCACATGGATCATAGACGCCAATCGGGCAGTAGAGTATCTCGAAATGGTCAATCATGGCAATCTGAGACACACATCCTCTAGTTTTCCATCTAACCTTAATGGTGGGTTGTCCGCGGTTATGACTACTTGTGGCCAGAATATCGTAGGGATTCGCGATTTCATGTCCCGTTTGTTTGGTTTCGGGATAATATACACACTGACTCCACACGATGCCCGAGGATATTAGTCCGTCCCTTGTTCGGTATGATACGCCAAACTTGAGGTTATTGTGCTCGCCCGTAATGAGATCGAGAGCATAGGTGGTGTTTGTGGTGGTCGCCATTCCCATGAGACTTGCGCATCCACTATTCGGCAAAACTAAACACCAATACACGGTGTAGACAAGATCCAATCGGATTGCCGTAGAAGTTGCATTCAAATTTGACTCCATGCTGGCTAGTCGATTGACATCTTGCCACTTGAGCACAAACTCGAAGGTCGAAGGCGAATAAACATACGCCTCAAACTTCCTAGGCGCCTGGACATTTGTTGCTATCTTCGGTATTTCTATTATAGTACTTTCAGCAGAACGATTTTTGGTGTTGTCCGAATAAATTGAGCATCTATAAGTTTGGTTCATTGGTTTGTCTATCCTCAGTAATCCGGTACCATGGTCACGCTCCCTGAACTTGACCACCATGTGACCAGTCTCGTTGCGACACTCGATCTGGTAGTGCAAACTAGCGGAGGCCTTGAGCATCAGGGGTACCGGGCGCCAGTAGAGGTCAACACCGACCAAACCGTTGCTTGTAGGCTCGTGCAAAGTGAAGGCGCCCAAGTCGGTGTCTGGCGGATACAGTGGTCCAGCATCCGGCATGCAAACTCTTGAGAATATTTCAGGTTCTGTTGTGATATTGAACCAGTCTGACATGACTGAGTATGAGAAGTCGTAGATAACATGAGGGAGAAGGTCTTTAACAACCACCTTGTGCGCGATAGCTTCCTTGAGAGTCTTCGTTATTGTCTTTGGCTCACAATGCGAAAATAGCGTAGAGTTTAGTATGTTTCCCGAAAAATGTTGATGCCTGAAGGCGAACATGTAACTTTTGCAGTTTTCCACGTCCAAGGCTGGATCATGACTGTTGATAGGAATGGGCGAGTAACCGGAGGAGCATAGTTCTCTAGGTAGAGAGTAAACTACGAGAGTTGCGTACAATGGATTGTACTTAATGATCACTTTGGCGTCATCAAGAAAATGGGGTAGATTGAGGTGGTCAAGTTTTATACGCTGGTTCACATCCTCTTGACAAGTGATCTCCACGGCACTATGATTGAGAGGTCGTGCTCTCATGGATACCGCTCCTTTCATAGCCTGAAGAAATTCTCTGGTCTCCCCAAACGCCCTATTGAGTTCAATTGAATTTACTGTCCGACTTATAATCAACAAGAGGAGAACAATATGAGCCTTTGCTGCTTTGCTTATATTTGAGATCGACATGTCACTGGTCAGGATACATTGGTTGCACCTGCCAGCCGAGGGCTCATGTCGTTCGCCCATCTACTATGACACGTTTGACGAGACTTCTCAAGTATAACTATGATGGCAGATGGATTCATTTGATTTGTCGGAGGATCATCGGAACATTTTGTGCTTAGCCGCAATATATCGGCAGATTCAAGAGGGAAAATTCTAGTTACAATAATCAAACTGGTTCGATCCTCACACGGAATCGGCTATAGGGATCCTGGTCTGGTGCCTTTAAGGATTTTCAATGTTCTTGATTCCTGCTATTTAGACAACAAGATGCTTACAACATTGGAATAACAGTCCAAGGAGATGGAATTGTATAATTTATAATATCAACAATGAATTCGGGTGTTGTTCGGCTCATTTTGGTGGTGCGACGCACGATATTTATTGTCATGCACTTGTGCGACCCAAACATATGGCCACTGCGTGCCGCTGCCAGGGCATCTCGATAGCAAGTCGCATAGAGGGGCAGTAGTCTGGCGATTTTATGTTTGCCGCAGCCAGCTTCAAAGCACCAGCAACCGCAGGCCCCCAATAACGAGCGATTTTTAAATTCGAATCGTCGTTTTGTCTTGGCGGCACGAGCTGATGCTGTAACTTGAGGAAATAACACGGACAATAATATTTGACGGCTAGCGATTTGCTAGCGAGTATATGCAGCTGTACCAAGTGGATGGCATGACACAATTTATTAATGACTAAAGCGTTCTGCCGGCACGCTAGACTCTAAGCCAGCGCTGGCGCCTATTTTTCGGTTTATCCGCAGGCTTGCTGTTGGAGTTGAGGGCGGCGCCTGCGGCACCCTCGCCTCCAGTCTGGAGTGTCCGCTGTTGCTCTAGCTTCTTCTTAAGCTCCTCCACTTCCATCTCGAGCCTGAGCCGAGACTGGCCCTCGTCGTGCAACGCGGCCTGCGTTTCCGATAGGTTCTTCTGCAATCTAGCCACTGTTTGGTCGAATCGTTCGCGTTCGGTGGTCAAGTTTTGTTGCAACTTCCGGCATTCCTTTTCCCGTTTCCTCAACTCGTACGAGTTCTCTTTGTTCGACTTCTTAGGGTCCTTTCTGTACATGATCTCGGCTAATTTGTTGACGGCCTGCAACTTTAGCACCTTTTCCACCTGTAGCCGGGACATAGTGAGCTCGAGATTCTGTCTCGCCTGATCTAGTTCCTTCTGTCTCTCGTCCATCTCCTCGCGCAACTCTTTTAGCTGGTTCTTGTAGAGGGAAGCAAAACTTTGCTCTGTCTCCAACTCGAGCTGGTCCGAGAAGTGGATTTGGGTGAGTTGAGTAACTGCCTGGCCCTTAAGTAGACGTTCTTGGTGGAGTTGTCGCTGAAGTGACTCCACTTTCTGGTCACGCGTCTCGAGTTCTGTCTTAATTTGCTCGAGCCGATGCGACATTTCCTTATTCGTCTCTTCGAGTTGTTTTATCAAACTCTCCTCGCGCTCATGCAAAGTTTCAATAGACTTGTCCTTGCTTTCCACCTTGGAGCGAAGATCGTCGAGTTCTTTCTGTATCCGGTCGCGCTCTTTCTCAATGGAAGACAGCTTCTCCTCGGCCTGAGACACTGCCGAGATGTTGTTTGTGGCAACCACCGCGGCGATTGGTGGTTGCGGCGGCGGAGATTGCATCACTGGAACCACAACCGGAACTACAGGTGCGGCCGGGACTATGGGAGCTGAGATGTTGTTCTCGCGAACTCGGGTTGGGATCTTGCTGAAATACTGATCGTGTGATGAGTAAGTGAAACCCACAAATGGCAGTTGGTCTCCGGCGAAAGCTTTTGGAATTGGAAATGTATCCTCTAGATTGTTGCCCGTGTCTTCAATGTCATCGAAATTGCTCGTGTCATCATCGCTCTTCAAGTCAGGTATTACCGGTGGCACACTCTGGTGTATATTGTCGAAGGTCCAGTTTTCGTTCTTGAAGAATGGGTGCGCCTTGATCTCATCAACGCCTGCCTTGCCCAGCCTTTCGGACTGATCGGTTAGGAAGGCACGAATGAGACTCTTGGCATCCTTTGATATAGGAGTTTCTGGGTCGAAATTTAGAGAGTTCTTGTGGTCCATAATCTTGCCGTAAGTTCCGATGAGAGAGTCGGCGTAGAAAGGAGTGTCGCCTATCAGCATCTCATAGAGCACTACGCCAACTGACCACCAATCACACAGGTTACTATATGGTTTTTTAACATTATTTGAACTTGATTGCGACTCCAAAACCTCGGGGCTAATGTAGTCGGGCGTGCCCACTGCCGTATCGCACCAAACTAGGTTGTCCGAGTCCATCCTCATGCAAGTACCAAAGTCAGCTAATCGAATATGTCCGTTCTTGTCCAGCAACATGTTGTCTGGTTTCACGTCCCGATGAACAAAGCCCATCCTGTGTATTGAGTCGATGGCGAGAACTATCTCCGCACAGTAGAACTTGGCCCACTTTTCGGGTACATCAAAGTTTGACATGAGATTTACGAGATCACCACCCGGTATGTAATCCATAACCATATATAATTTTTTTTCATCTTGAAAGGCAAAATGTAACTTGACAATCCATTCGGTGGTCGCATGGGCCATTATATACCTTTCCTCCCAATAGAATGCAGATTCTGACCGCTTTATCATCTCTGATTTGCTAAGTAATTTCATAGCGTATACTTGTTTACTTGTTTTATGCCTGACTAAGTCGACTTTCCCAAACGCTCCACGACCAATAGTCTTAATAACTTCGAAGTCATCGTGCTTCAATCGGTTGTCAACTATAAATGATGATAATTTTTCATATCGTTGCAAGAATAAATCGATATTCTTCAATCTCTTGAGGGCTGGATGGTTGCAATCTGTAACAAGTGCTTGTATACAATCTAATAGACAATCTATGGTGAGCTCACCCGTTTTATCTAATATCTTTTGTTCTATAATCTCTAATGGGGTAGCCATTGTGAAGGCTGATTAAGTAAGCCTAATAATTAAAAGTATCTTCTAAGATGTCATCAGTGGACATCGATTCCAGTCTGAGATGAAAACACTTGAGAATTGTGCAACCAGTGGTTGTTTTGAAAGCTCTCTGCGCTTGCGTGGATTTTGAATGTCGCGCTTATCGTTGTACGTGAATTTGCATGTGTTTTGAAGACGAGGAACGAGTTTCAATGATGATTTGTAAACATCATCGAAACATTTTCGTAATATTACCACAATTACCACCAACAAAGGTTGTATTGATTCTGATTAGATTTTTGTTGATTCGTGATTTTTTTACTCACGATCTCACTCAAGATCTCATATAGAATGACAGATGACCGGGAGAAAAAAACTGATCTAGAGCAGATTGCTGATGATGCAACGGTCAAACAAGAGAAACAAGATGTGATTATGAACGAGGAATCCAACGACGAAGTAACGAAGTCTGTTGTCGAAAGGATGGAGGAGGACAAAAAAGACGAAAATGGCGATGAAGATGATGAATCGGAAGAAGAGGAAGCCGTTGAGGTCGAACCTCTAGCAACAACTAGATCTCGTCGATCGAATGCAGGTAATCTAATGAGTAAAATCATTCAAGACGAAGATGAATTCTACACAAATATTTATGGTGGCTTCAATGATGAGGAGGAGGATGACGATTTCGACGAAGACAATGACGTGGATAGTGACGAAGTCGAGGATGAAGTAGACTCGGATTTCAGTGCAAGTGAGACAGATGAGATCGCACCAGAATTTCAAGAAATAGATGACGAACCAAAGAGGCGAGCTGGTGTCTATCGAGACCCAAAACCAAAGGGCTTAGCAACAGCACCATCTGGCTCGTCAGCAAGCACCCCGGCACAATCCAAACCTAAACCAACCTCCTCACATGCCACACCTTCCTCGCCATCAAAGAACAGAGCAGAGCGATCATTCAGAGATTCCACTCGCAAGAAGACAGAGGAGACGATAAAGAATATCAACTCTGGCAAGAAGAGAAAGAAGCTGAGAGTTACAGAAGCCCCAAAGAAATTGACGCAAGAGGAGTTACTCGAGGAAGCTAAAATCACTGAGGAAGAAAATATAAGGAGTCTGGAAGTTTACCAGCGGTCCGAGTCTGAAAGGCTCAAAAAGATCAAACAGACCAAGAAAACTTTACCTCCTCCCTATGTCTCCTATCTTTCCACAACAATGCCAATCATAGGCTCTGACGGCGAGAAGTACTCGCGAAATTTTGTCACATATGTAACGTGATAGTATTTCGCAGAACTTGCCAAATAAACTTGTATTAGTATTTGTATGTCCCTAATGACTTTAATGATTGACTACTGCAGATAACAGCTCTTCTTAGCATCGAATACCGCTTCCAATAGCCATAAAGGTCCCGAATGTACCTCCACTTTGGACCATCACTTTGCCGATTGTACCTGCCATCTCTCTCCCTCGAAGACCCATTCTCCAGGCGCTAAATCCACCGAATAATATACCGCCGGCCATACCAACGCTCATTCCTAGTATAAAACCCATCTTAATGCGCGACCAACAGGACGGCCTCTGTGGTTGACCTTGAGGTATATATGGCATGGTTATTAAATTGGTTCTATTCAAGGGATTAGAACGATTTATGAAACTGTTTGGTTAATAATTGGATCATTAATTGTCTCAATTCAATGAAAGTAAACATAGAAAAGTTCGGTGTTGATAACACGTTTTCCTTACGCTCATCGCGC
Organism: Aculops lycopersici; assembly: GCA_015350385.1. NCBI lineage: Eukaryota > Metazoa > Arthropoda > Arachnida > Trombidiformes > Eriophyidae > Aculops > Aculops lycopersici. The sequence continues at coordinate 10,482,589 of WNKI01000001.1, forward strand.
TTCTCATAAATTGCAAACTGTGCACATCATTTTTGGCACTCGAATAATATCAAGTCCTTCATCCTATTTTCTACAAATGTGCCCTTCTGATCAAACCTATTGATGATCGAATACTCATTAACAAAGATCTAAATATGACATCCAAAAAGCCAGCGGGTAAGTTCAAATTTCATCGACTCCTCAAAATCCCGTTTTGATATTCCGATCCTAACAATGCACCTTTCGTGATTATTCTAGCTGATACCGCTGAGGAGCGAACTCGGTTCCAAATCGAACTTGAGTTCGTCCAATCACTAGCAAACCCTAATTATCTCAACTTCTTAGCTCAAAGGAAATACTTACAAAATCCAAAGTTCGTTGCCTATCTCAAATATCTTCAGTACTGGCGTCAGCCAGAGTATGCTAAATACCTTCGATACCCCATGTGTTTACATTTTCTGGATCTCTTGCAATACGAACACTTCAGGAAGGAAATCTCATCATCACATGCGGCGAAGTTCATTGAAGATCAGCAACTGTTACACTGGCAACACTATATAAGGAAGAGATCAAGGATGTTGAATGATGCTGCAGCCTCGCGACAACAAAGACCGGCTCAATAAGTAAAAGTCAGATTATTTATTAGGTTTCGGTCCAACAACAACATAGTCTTCGAAATGATTCTTTGCGTTCCTTCGAATGTCTTGGAAGTTTAAATTCGTCCTAGTCTGATCTTTATGCAATCTCGAGGCATCAAGGTTATTCTGCCATAGAAGAGGTTCGACACCAGTCGTGTCCACTTCTAATATGGGCTCTACATTTTTCAGGGCTCGTTCTAGAAGGGGTAAAACTTCTTTTGAGCATGATAGCAAGGAAAGCTTCTCAAGCGTCTTGACACAATTGCCGATATTCGACATGATTGTAAGGTACTAATGTGTTGCTATATTTAGAGATGGTTAGAACATATAATTAGAAATGAATACTTGTAATCAACCTGTCGACTCCACACATGGGCGCTGTTCTGTTGCCTCGCTTAAACAGAGCCGCTTCTTAGTGCTCTCGCTAATATTGCAAGATCGCATAGCCTTGAGTGGTTTGTCTTTACTTAGGTCATCTAGATTCCATAATTTTGCTATATCCTCCTGATCCACTGATATGATCCTCTTGTCGTCAACAACAACAATTCTTCTAATCAAATGAGTATGTCCGAAACAATAACCTGCAATCTCGAATGTATCTGGGTAGTTGGAGATTCGGATCTTCTCATCACGATCGGCTGAGACAATATACCCTATGCTTTTCTTGTCCTGAGGTTTTTTGATAAATTTAACGTCTGAAAAACTGAATAGATGACCTAGCAGCAATAGACTGTCACCTGATGGTAGTATCTTGAAGAGATCACCAGTTTTATCACAGAGGAAAAGCTCTTCAGCAATTGCTATGATACTGATGCATCTCTTTGGCAGTTTCAATTTGAATAAAGATTCCGAAAAATCCAATGAGATCGTGAGACAGACATCTGAATTGTGTCCTACTATCTTGAGGCGAATCGTTTCAACCAGACCTACATCAGTTTGCTCGACCGAATCTATCATAACCGGGCTCAAGTTTTCGCCCTCAACTGTCTTGAGATCGAATAGCTTCTCTAACGTAACTAGCTCTGTATCCGGATTTTGGTATTCAGCCTGTAAGATTTGGAGGGAATAAATCTGGTTTAGTAAGCTGGAATGGCTATCAACTTTCAGATTTATGCTAGATTTCGGCTCATTCGTATTGGTAGACGTTTGATCATTTGAGGTTAGTTTGTTGAGAATCTCATCAGCTATACTCATTGCTCGCGTACCTGCTTTTTCTGCATTATATTTCCAAAGTTTGATAGTCCTATCATCACTCGCTGTCGCTAGGAGACTTGGGACTTGTGGATTCCAGGCAACACTGTTGACATCACAATCATGAGCTTGTTGGAATCTACTGAGGCAAACGAAGGAGTCTTCTCCCGAATTTTCATCAACTACGGGCCCATATATGGCCAAGGAGTTATCACCCGATCCCGAGACAATTGTTTCTGATAAGGGCGACCAAGAGATATCATAGATTGCCCTACTGTGGTAACCTTGAAGCACGCTGATACATTTCCAGGAATTTGGTTCAACTTCTGGTAATTTGGTATGCGCGTGATTCTTCCAAACTCGAACTGTCTTATCATCGCCACAGGTCACCAAGTACTTGCCACAACTAGAAAAGTCGGCAGACCAAACAGTGGAGTTATGGCTTGCTAGTGTCTGGAAGCATCTCCAATCTCCCGAATCTTGATGATATAACTTGATTGTGTCGTCATAGCTGCAAGAGGCAAGGATGTTATGTTTAGGGTGCCAAACAACGTGTTTGACATCCTTGTTGTGATCACTCTTGATGTCGGAACAGTCCCAGCCATCATCCTGGTCATCATCGCCTAGTTCTTGACTTGTTGCTCGTGCCCAAACCCAAACCGTGCGATCTCTTCCACAACTTGCAATGAAATTTCCATCACATGACCAAGCTACACTCTTTACTTCGCTCTCGTGACCTTCCAAGTTGTATGCGAAGGACCAAGTGTTGCCACTTAAGTCTTTCTTCCAGATACAAATGGTTGCGTCGAAGCTGGCTGACGCGATGTACTGCCCACAAGGCGACCAGCAGAGCCTGCGGATACTCTTGTTATGGGTCTCACTCAATATTGAGATACATTGCCACAGTTCGTTCTCACAAGCCCAAAGACGAATAACCTTGTCGCCTCCGCTTGATGCCAAAATGGTGCCCGATGGGTTCCACGCTAATGTCCAAACCCGATCCGTATGTCCCCTAAGAGTCTGCTGTAGGTTCAACATTTTATCACTGTTCCGAGTCCCTGACACGATTGGTTAGATACCGTTGAAGTTTCTTCTCAAACTCTACCTTGTCTCGGTATTGCTTAAGTTCTGCCCTCAATGCTTTTCCTACCAAAATAGCCTCCTCTATGTGATATTCCAGTAGTTTGCACTTGACTTGGTAGTCAGACTTGTCGGACTGATTCTCTTGCTTGTCGTGGCCGGTGTGCTTATTATTAGGCCCAGTAAGGCGACTTGTTGTTGGTTGTTGAGCTGACTGACTGTATTGATCAATATTATCTAAGGAGTCCATAATATTTATGCAGATAGTCGAGGGATGATGAGAAGGTTTATCCTTGTTGTCGCGCTTTTTGGTGCATGTGCTCGATCTTCAGAATGCGGATCTTCGCCACCAGAATTGCACGCTTCAAGTGGAATACTATGTGATTCAAAATGCTCACGCGTGCATCAAAGACTACAGCTTGTTGCAGAAGAGCGCGGCGAGTTATCAAACTTACCTGACCAAGCCCAACAGTTCGAGTGGTTCTGGGTGGCAACCGCACTCTCGTTCGAACAACAGTGTTTCCTTGCATACGGTGCACCTGTTCAGACAGTATGAACAACAACTTATACACCTCACTGAATCTTACTAATTTGATAGATCAGATGGCTAGCGAGATTCACATAATGTGGTGGATGCATACTTGAAACTATCAACAATAAGGCGTCAGCAGCAAGATGCAATCCAGCCACATCCTCCTATTATCGGCTTGCCTATTGGCAACAATAAAAACAGGTAAGTTCCAACTTCCGATGTTGCAGAAAGTCTCTCGGGGTTCGCATCTAATACTATCTATACCTGAAACTCTCTAGCCTCATGCATCAGGTGCTACCAATGTTCCAGCGACGAAGACAAGTCCTCTGATGGTTGTGGAGCTTACGAAGATTTTGATCAGACCAAGAATTCACCGGTTGATTGTATGGCCGAAGATGCAGTGACACCAGGAACCTTTTGCTACAAGTCCATTCAGCAAAGTCCGCGAGGATTCATCTGGGACGGGAGGTGGAGGACAGTAGTAAGACGATGCGCCCAAATTAGTGAAAGGGGAATCTCCTGGGGTTGTGATTGGGGATTTCACTTGAATGGAGTCTACTGGGAAGAGTGCTACTGTGCTGAGGACGGTTGCAATGGGGCTTCAAGCTTATCTCTTGGCTCCCCCGTCTCGGCGATGTTGATATGTCTACTATCCATGTCGGTTTTGCACCGGATACGTCGAGTGACCTAAGTAATCGAATTTTTTCGTGAAGATCAAATGAGGTCAAATCATCAAAAACTGCTCACTCAGATTTCATCAGTCTTGTAACGTTACAATCCCCAAGAAAGTTCAAGGATTCATGGGCTGGTGATAATCGATGTAGCATTTGACAACTTAAAACTGTCCACCGAAATATTCAAATGTCACACAGTTCCATGAAGATGATGTGCTGCTTTTCACGTTATCAACAGTCTATTCCGGATTACTGGCCGCCATTCTACGAGACATTTGTAAATAGAACGTCTCCTAATAAACTCAAGTAAAAGTTTACCTAAAGAATAGATTCCTAAGGTGAGTCCGCAACATAAGATTTGCAATGAGTTCCAGCAACGCCCGCAACGCGGCGCATCCTACACGTTTTTTCGCTCACGAGGGTTTTGTTTTCACTTATCCATCATCACATAACCGATACCATATAAATATACCTATATATATATATATATTATACTCTGTTATATATATGATGTAATAATAAGTTTAGAGATTCGCAATTGATTATGAATTTCTTAGCCAAGATTGGAAAATGGCGGCACATAGAATTGGTGACGCCGATGGTGGTGGTCACAGTCTCAACAGTCTACCCATTTATGCAAGGAATGGGTCACGACATTTGGAAGAAGTTTTACGTGTCACAATCGAAGTCAGGCCAAGAGGAAACATTCACAAAAAACATGAGACTTCTCATCCAACAGACAGCCGCAGACTTAAACGGCAAGATACTCAAGCGTAGGTTTCGAAAAGAGATTTACTCAAATGATCCCAAAGTCGGATGGTTTGTCTCATCAACTTTGGAACCAGTGATATTAGGTCAACACGATTCGAAGAAGGGGTCGCTCGTGGGGGTCCCATCTCATTTCAACTACGAGAAGGTTGAAGAGTTGCCAGATAATATATTTGGTGTCACAAAAATTAAGTGGTTCAAGAGAAAAGTTACCAGCGCCAGTGATCAGAAGGATCGAGAGGAGATGGCCGATATCATGAAAAGTGCTGGTGATACTTCAAACGGAGCGATAGAAATTGAAACCTTCAACCGGAACACTCCTTATGGACAGAAGTTTGCCGAGTCTATGATTCTGTCTGACTCGGCGAAAAAATTCGCCTTGGCGAAACAACTTTTCTTGGGCGATTGTGAGCGAATTTGGTTGAAATCAGGACTAATATTAGTATCCCTCTCCATCGGTTTTTTGATGGGACGCATCGCCAAGATAAAATTAAGGAATCGTCACTTGATGGAGCGAATACCAGCTTACCTGATTAGCGGGTGCTTCGCCTGCATCAATACATTATACACAACTGACATGATCGATAACTATTACGAATTCTGGTCCGAAAAAATGGCTGCCTCGGTGAGTGCTGAATATAAACGCGGGGCTATCGAATACTTGGAAAAGTCACAGACCCGTAACATAGCGCTGAAAATGTCCCTCAAAAGTTTGGCAAAAGAATACAAGGACAATGGAGACAGGGTCAACCCTTTCATTCGACATAAATTCCTACCCCTCAGCACCCGATTAGAAAGGATTAAGGCAATCGAAATAAATGAGGAGGATACGGCAGAGAGCGAGCTCCAAGAGAAACAAAACTGAAGTTGGGATGAATTCAAACAGATAACCTTTATATTATTTTAGTCAAATTCCGTGGTGATGGTGGTGGCTGGCGACCGCGCTTGCTCATCAAATTGCCTGCATCGGATCCTTTAGACTTGGAGATAAGGTCTCGCTTCAACAAGTGTTTCATAATTTGGCGTTGAGTGATTCTGGCCTCTGACTCGCTGATATCTCGACTCGTCCAATAGAACCACGCGAGAGTCGCTAGGCAGTGAAGAAATAGGATAGCCATCAAGATTGTGTAGCCTTTGATGGAGCCCAGAGTTACCCAATGTTGGTCGGAAAACTCCTTGTGGGTGCAACACTTGTGCACCCCATTGTCGACCGTCGGGCTGGTCGAGTAATCCGCGCGACAGCAATAATTTCGCTCGTCTGCACCGAGACAGAAGAGTTTCACTGACCCACTGGCCAATTTGGTGACGCAAACGCCAACATCGGTGCCAAAACCCATCGAGCCGCTCGTTTGACGAGATTATGTTACCCAATTAAAATTAGATGAATTTATTATTGTTCTGTTACTCTTGCTTCGGCTCTCGTCTCTCCGCTTTCTTTTTTGCTAGCCACAGCCGCTAGTTGCTTAGAGTCAGACGAGCGGAGGCCGGTCTCTATGCACGCCCATCTATGCCCTGCTCACCAGACGGCCACCTGTAGCGCGCTCACTCGTCTTCCTCGACTTCCTCCTCGGTGTACTCCTCTTCGTCGTATTCCTCGTCATCCTCCTCCTCAGCAGCCTGTTGCTGGGCGCGTGAGGCTGGCTGTTGTTGGCGAGTCGTCTGGCCTCGGCTGGCCTGCGACGATTGGGACATTTGTGACATTTGACTGCTTCTCCTACGTAACATTTCGCGCTCCTGCTGTTGTCTCTGCTGTTGTTGTTGTTGCTGTTGCACCTGTTGTTGCGAGTTCCGTCGCTCCTTGTTGGCCTCCTCGACGTAACCGCGTAGTTTGTCCACCAAGTCGTCGTCCTCATCGTCGCTCTCCTCGTAGATGACTGTGCCCGGCTCGTAGACGTCCTTGCGGGGCGCCGAAGGATCCCACTTGGGCACATGCTTGTCGGCGTGTCCCTCCTTGAATTGGTTGATCTTGTCCTCCCATTGGTGTTCCTTGACCTTCTCCAGTTGGTCAATGTAGCCTCCGTCGAAAAGTGAGGTCTTCTCCCTGAAGGATCGGCGGTCGACCTTGCGCTCGTACTTGCTTGCTAGACGAACCTTTGGAGGCACGTTGCTCGACAAGTCCTCGATGTCAAGTCCCATCTTGAGGGCCTTGTTTTTGTTGATTTGCTTCTGGCGCTCCATCAACTCCTTCAGGTGATACTCCTGGCGACGTTGCTCTTCCTGCAGGTCGTACTTATCACTCTCAAGCTGCACAATGTTTGACCACAAATCGTTGACGATCTTGCGCAACTCGGCAGTCCGCAGTCCCTCCTCAATCTTCAGGGGCTTCAGTCTGTACTTCATGGCGATTCTCTTATCCTCGGCCAGTTGTTCCTTTGTCTTCATCACTTTGGATTTCAAATGTAGGTTCAAGAGTAAGTTAGTATCTAACCATCAGCTGGAAGAAAGAGTGAAGTTCGGGTGGTGAGGTCTCTACTTACCATCGCGCATCCCGATGATCATGGGTCCCGATTGGGCAGCGTCGGCTGTCCTTCTTGGAACGATGAAGTTGCGCTTGGCCTCCTCGTCGCGGCGCCTGATGGCCTCTTGCATAACGAGTCGCTTCTTTTCCGCATCCTCAAGTCGCCGGCGCTTCGCTTCCGCTTCCTTCTGGCGCCGTTCCTCGAGCTCGCGTTGTCGCTGCTCCTCCTGCTTCCGGCGCATCTCTTGCATCAGACGCTCCTGCTCGGCGCGCTGAGCTTTGCGCCGTTGCTGTGTGGCATTCGGGTAGATTAATTAAGGACTTTAGTCGCGCGATCTAAGGGTAGCGCTAATCTATCGTTTCAATCAACAGGTGACTACTTACCTGGCGCTCCTTCAACTTGCGCAAATCTTGCTCCTCCTTGGCGCGCTCTTTCTCGCGCTGCTCAAGGTACTCTTGCCATATCTGCTCCTGCTCTTCCTTCTTCTTACGCAGCTTTTCCTCGATGGCTAACTCTGCCTCCGTCATTCTGGTTCTTGGTCTTGGGTTCGGGTTCGGGTGCCAATTGGGCGATTGATTTATAACGAGCAATTGTCTTCTGTTTCTCTCGTTCAAACGGCCAAGAGAATGATAGTATGAGACGTAGCTGTGGAGGCACTCGTTCGGCTCCTGTGCTATTCAAGCGCGCGGGAGCTGGACGCTTAGGCAGCGTCGCATAGCGCCAGCGACAAGCACCTAGCGCCGGGCTGCGAGCGATCATATCCGAATCGCAGTCGACGGGAAGAAGATGCGACTCAACGAGGGTAACAAACTGACTAACGAACAGGAAGCGCGGATACTTGAGTCGCTCTGTGCGAGAGATGGGAGGATTTCTTTATTTCTCAATTGGAGCTTGGGATCTCAGGCGTCGATGAGCGTGACGTCCTAATGGAATCACCAATAAAGGGAATCCTCAGCCATTCCCTTTATTGGTTATGAAAGGACTTGGCTGAGGCTGCGATAGCAGCGACGGCATCATCAGTCCACGCTGACTGCTCGACGCGACTCTTCGGCGCTGGCGGCCAATTAAGAGGCCTGAGTCTCAGTCGCAGCTTAAAATCGTTTGCCATCGAGTCTGCGCCTGATCGTCCATTTTGCCAGTCAGCCAACTAGCTAGCAAAAGTTGACAGAGTAACTGAAAGGGAACTCAAATCCCAAGATATGTATCGTTGCTCGTTGGGCCCCACTTATGTGTGACTCCATAGAGTAACTTGAGACTCTCGACTAGATAGGTTCTTTGCTTGGCGTCGCTCGATGCGCTTCATCTGTTAATCTAATAACAACTGATCCTGAATTTTGGAACAACAAAAACATTCCTCGAGTTTGTTCTACTCGCCTACTAGCTAGTTGGCTTGTCTGAGTATCTGGGCTACTGATGTGATGGGTCCGCCTTGGCCATCACCCTGCAGGCGTCATAAACCTGTAGCAGGTTGATGTAGTTTTTGAAGAGCAAAGCTGGCGAGCTCACCAACGCGGGCCACAATAACATCGGCTCCGATTCGAAGTGGGCGACGGCTAGGGAACAATAGAAGAGTTGCTCCATTGCGCAGGTTGAGGTTAGGACTAGCTTGTTCTGGTAGTAGAGTCTCATGAGGAAGTTGTCCTCTTCACTGGATGTCTTGTGGGAAGTTCTGCCTTGGATATTGGTCGCGAAGAAGTGCAGCCAGTGGCTCACTACGTCCAGCACTAATAGCACCTGGAATGCAAAGAAGTGTGAGGGGTACAGGTGGCCGAGGGTCATTAGCAAGCACAAGGTGGAGGCTCGATCAGTGACCATGTCGAGCATAGTGCCAAATAAGCTCGATTGGTTGAGGAGTCGCGCAGCTAGGCCGTCGACCGCATCCAGCAAGTAGGAGGCCGAATATAATATCATGGCCAGCCGGTGTTGGCTCAGGATCAGGAAAAAGGAGCATCCCAGTAGGAGTATTCTGGTGTAACCAATGAGGTTGGGTACATAAAGGAAGACGTTGGATTTACCCATCTTGTTTTAGGTTGGCATAATAGATTTCTTGACACGAGATTCTGAAATCGGAATGCTGGTGTTGTTTTCATTTACGACGCGCTTGACGTGACGCACCCGAAGCCATCGATGGGCGCATGAGCGGCCGCCACGCGGTTCGCGTCGATTTCATCTTCCAGTAGATCTCAGGCTTCGCCCCAAAATCTATTTTCACCTGCCAGAATCTAAATTTCGATGCTAATAACTGCGTAATGTCGTTTTTTGGATGCAGACTTAGCTTCATCTTTGCTAGAGCCTCAAGACAGATAAGGTGCATTCATTCTAGGGGTAGTTTTCACCTCCAGGCTAAGTCCAGGGCGCAGAAGGTGACTTCAAAGAAAGTTTCGGCCTCGAATGCAAGTCTGCCACAATCTCAAGAGCAATGGTCCATTGTGGCTTACAACCTGAGCGAAGAGTTAAGAATTGATCATGTGACAAAACTTCTTGATAAACTCAAGGATTATCAAGTGCAAGAGCTACCTGAAGATCTTCAAGATGAGGCTGTTCTTTTGAGGGGTAACTCGAGCAAATGTAACTCCCCATATGTAGCTCTCGCTGAAACGAAACCACTCAATGACATATTCCTCTTCAGGGAGGGATGCATTGTCTTTTGGGGTGTGCCATATAGTGAGCAGAGAAAAGTTCTGCAAGATCTATCTTCTCTTGAGGTTGATCCATACTCTAGTGACTTGACACAAGAAGAGAGAGAGCACCTCGAATACGATCTAGCCCCAGCTGCTGAAAGAAGCAGAATGAACAAGGACATTGTTCAGTTAGGCCTCAATCAAGACCCCAAGGATATTCTTAGTGACCAATTCGCTTTATCCCACGCTGTTGCCTTGTCGGTGAAACTTGGCATCTGGGAAATAATGCTCGTTAAGTACATCGATTCGATCGGTTGGGTAACCAACTGTATGAAGAAAGGTGACAGTATCGGGTTAACAAGGAGCCAGGTATTCTGTAAGACAGGTGAATTATACGAACTCAAGCATCGTATAAACCTCAGCTCAGACCTCCTAGACTTGCCAGATGTATACTGGGACCGCCACGATCAGGAGGTTCTCTTTTTATCCCTTACATCCTTCCTGAATATCAAGAAGAGGACATCGGTCATGAATGAAAAGCTAAATAATTGTTGTGAACTCATGAACTTGCTAGCTGGGCACATGAATGACAAGCATCACATTAGATTAGAGTGGATGATAATAGTCCTCATCACGGTGGAGGTTTTGTTTGAAGTTGCCAGGCTTTTCTGAGCTCGACTTGCCCAGTTTCCATCAGGCTGTGATAAGTTTCGGCGATAGATTATTTGATATTTAGATCTCAGGAATAAATTAGTTGATTATTAGACAAAATAGAGAATGTTTCGATCGGAGAGATGTCCTTCTTTCAACTGTCATGTAGGGATAGACCCCAATATCTTGATTCCACGTGCCACGTTTTACAGTGCACAAGGCCTCGCTTCGCGAAGATGAAAGATTCATTGTTTACATGAGCGAACGACAAACGCTGTCAGCCACCGACTGCCATCTACCCGAGCAATTGTCTTTTTGGTGTTCAATACGCAATCCAAGTATTATATCTATATTTTGTGAGACCATTCGAAATGTTTGCAAATCTATTGAGAGAACATCAGGAGGCTCAGGAGGCGAACAAGGCTCTAGTCAACTACAAGCGAGTCCTCGCCGAAGATGCGGTCGAGCAATTGACGGGTGAGAATGTCAAACAGTTGAATGAGGGCATCTCCCAAGCTTATCTCAACCAACATAAACTCGATAGCGAGATCAGAAAACTCCAAGACAATGTTAGCAAACTTACCAAGCAAGCCCAACAATGGATGACGATTGGAAACAGTCTGAATAGCGCGGTGAAAGACTTGGGTGATATATCGACCTGGACTAAAACAATTGAGAACGACGTCAAGTTCATAACAAAGTCCATTGAGGAATCCTATCGGATACCAACTGAAGAGAGTTAATATGATTTTTGATTCAAAATTTTAACAATAAAGATATTTTGTGTTAGCTTACGTGCGTTTATTTACAAGTACCTCTGAGAATCCTCATCTTCTACCGCCACTCTGGCCCCCACGACCTCCTCGCGTTCCGAGACGACCGCCACGGGATCTACCTCCTCTTGCTCCTCCTCTTGTCGGCGCTGATGTGGTCTCTCGTTTCTTGGTCTTGGCTACTTTTGGAACATCGTCGAGCAATAATGTGTCGAGAGCCAATGCGTCTGGTAGTATAACATATCTTATGTTGTTGCCTCTGATTGAGAGTTGCTCCATTTGGATTGGGGTCGCACCTCGGAATGGTGTCATCTTTACTGATTTCAGATGTGTATTCATGGATACATCTACACCAGCAATGGTGCCATGTACGATGGTTCCGTTCTTCAACTCGATTGTTACTGTCTCGTGGCTTAATTTCATCAGAAATCTACACAAAACTCCCATAGTTTGATGATTGTATTCGTCTAGGCCCACTGGCTAATATAGAAGATGTCAATATAATGATGAACTAGTCGGACAATCCTACCGGTAACCATGTATCAAGGAGATGAATAATAGTTGGAGAAATATTGGGCCCCCAGGGAAAGCCGCGTTTAGTTCAGTTGTTTATTTTCTTTATGTCCATCGCTCAAAGAACCCCAACGTGCAGAAACGTCGCACGATTCGCATGGCATACAAATACGGGCGCTGAGGCCGATAGAATTCTAGTAACCAAACTTGATAGCCGAAACAAGATGAAATAAATATTGCTACATTGTTCTATATTATCTGACAAAATGTCCAATAACAAGCTTCTTAAAGCTGCAGGTTTGTCCATCGCCTCCAACATATTCGTCCAAATTCTGAGTCGAGGCTTGACATTTTTCCTTGGAGCTGTAACTCTCAAGTATTTGGAATCAAGCGCATTGCTCGGTATTATCAATGTCAGACTCGCCCTATTATACTCAACCCTTCAATTTTTATCTAGGGAACCCTTCCGACGTGGATGTATCGGCGAAGCGGCCCGATGCCAAACTCGCAGCTGGCGAAAGATTGTCAACACGATCTGGCTGAACATTCCACTTTCGCTTTTCCTAGCATTACCACTGGCTCTGATATGGCAATCAAATGCCCCGAAACAAAGTGACCTTATTGGCACCTCCGCTGACGATTACACTCGAGCAATCTATATAATCTGTCTAGCTGCACTTGTAGAGAATCTTGCGGAACCATGTTACATCTTTGCTCAAGCCAAAGCCATCACAGACCATAATCCGAGGGTTGAGATCGTCTTTGTTATGCTAAAATGCTTTCTTACAACTATTGTTACAGTCCTTGAGGCCAACAACTACAAGTCGGGCGAAGCATCATACATATTGACCAAGATTGCAACTTGCCAGCTGACCGCCGCCATAATCTCTGTTACATACTCCTACGGCTCGCTATGTTCGAGACTGGAGTCATCTCCAATCATATTCATGCCAAATCTCACAAAAGAAGAAGATCAAAACAATGCGAAGCTCTCCACCATCTACAATCATTTAGACGAGGAGAGTCTAAAGCTGAGCTTTAGCTTTGTGACAAATACAATACTCAAGCAACTGCTTACAGAAGGCGAGCGATATTTAATGACCTTCTTCAATGTAATCTCATTGGGCGAGCAGGGAATCTATGATGTGATCAACAACTTGGGCAGTCTCACCGCTAGACTAATCTTCAAGCCCATCGAGGAAGGCGGCTACACGCTATTTTCTCAAACAGTGGAACGCAATGCCAATCTAGACGCGCGCAAGTTCTTCCTTGTTCAAAGGTATCTCATGCACCTGATCAAATTTGTCTTCTTATTTGGACTAATTGTATTAACCTTTGGCTACAATTATGTTCCGCTAATTGTGATCTACGGAGGCGAAAAGCTCGACAACCAACTAGCATTCAGCTTGATGCGCTGGCAACTCTTCTACACGCCAATATTGGCTCTCAATGGAATGACTGAAAGCTTCACATACGCCATAATGGATGCATCTCAAGTTCGAGGCTACAACCTGCCGATGGTAGCCTTCTCTGTGATATTTCTGGCGTCCAGTTTTGTGACCCAAAACGCATTGGGTAGTGCGTGCTTCATATTTTCGAATTGTCTCATGATGCTATGCAGAATCTCAATCAGTTACACCAAGATAAGTGCCTATTTTAAGAGACATGGATTCAGACTTGATCCTCAAGACGCCATTCCCTCTCTGACCACTACTATAAGTCTTGGGTTCATTGCATGGTTCCTACATCAGACTAGCGGTTACCTAGATCCGCATAGGCTCTTCACGTTGGCGCTTTGTGCTCCAATAGTGCTGGCCTGTCTCATTTATATGGCAATAGTTATCATGTTTCACGAGGAGGAACTGATTGACTTCATTGTTGATCTATTCAAGAGAAAGAAGCAGAAAGTTAAGAAGACTCAAGAGTGAGGTTGTTTTCGGTGCACGGTTTAATTAAACTATTCACAATCAATTGAAGCCGCTCTACTTCTTCATATCCTTAACCATTGGAATGAACTTGAGACCACCAGTCTTGGAGCTGATGAGCAGAACAATCTTTTTATACTTGTAGGCATCGCCTATCACGACGACTGAGAGTCCATCCTTGTCGGTAGCGCCTTCCTTCGAGTCGGAGGCGCCGAGGCCACGCAAACTGGAGATGTCCAGATGCTTGCTCTCCTTGCTAAGACCGTGAGAATCAAACTCCTTGGCTGAAATTTGCGATTCCATCAACTGATCGCTCACTGATTGCGCCAGTCCATCGGAGTGACCACTGGACATATCGCTAGATCTTGGGTGATTCAAGTAGACAATGAGACTTTTCTTCTTCTTGATCTCCTCGCCAACTTTGACTGGGACCTGTTGGTTTGTTTGGCCGGCTTGTTGTGGCGCCCGGATGCTGACCGGATGTTCGCTGCTCGCCAATTCGCGCATTGACTCCTCTGAATTTAGGCCGGGCCCAGTTAGCTTTTGCAAAGCTTCCGGTGAGTAGCCTTTAGGTCTGAGACTGGCCAAGAGTCCCGCCAAGTTGGCATCCTGCTCATTTGCTTGAAAGTCGTGATGACTTGGTGGCGGCGAATCAGGTCGCTGCTGGTGATGTTCTGTTGGCGAGTGATTGTTAACCTGGACCATCGGGTGGTCCGCAGTCATAAACTGGTTTTGAATTGCTTCGAGTTCCGACCCGCTGAGCATTTGCTCGATTCCTCCGTTTGAGCCGAGAAGTGCGTCGCCAAGCTGATAGTTAGTGGCCAGAAGCTCACTTTCACCTGACTCTGTGGGACTCTCAAAGTAATTGTAGCTGACGATCTTGGGTGGTTTTATGGGGTTCTGTTGTGCCTGTTGCGCCGGAACTTGAGATTGAGGTTTCCCTTGCTGTTCTGGCTCGTGTTGTTGTTGAGAGAATTCAGGCAGCTCATCGACCACGGGTCGCGCTTGGACAGGTAGCTGGTGAACTGGGGGTAATGGCAGTGGTAGTGGCTGGTGATGTGTTTGCAGAGGTCTTGGCGGTAAATGCACTATATGCTGAACAGGTTGCTGTTGTTGTTGCTGTTGCTGTTGCTGTTGCTGTTGCTGTTGCTGTTGTTGGTGCTGTTGTTGCTGTTGTTGGTGCTGTTGCTGTTGCTCAACTTGACGCGTAACTCCTGGTTGCTGATTCACACTTACATTATTTTGCACAACTTCCGGCCTCAGGGCTGGTGGTTGCTGGTGACGTCCCTCAGCCCTTTCCCTCTTCTCAACTAGGGACTCGCTCTTGCTACTGATAGTTGTAATTGGTTGTTCGGTGGTTTGAGTGCTCAGGTTCAGGGTCTTGAGATCGAACTCGAGCTGGGGTCTGGAGATCGCCATCGGCTGGGCTTCTCCAACTGGAGCCCGATACTGCGACTCTATTGGGGCCGGCTGGGCCTCATGTTGGGTCACCTGATGCATGCGGAAGAATCTCGAGGATGTTGGCTGACCAGTGGAAGCTACAAAGGCGCCGGCTGGTCTCGCTTGTTGCATCCATTGGTGCGGCTGGAACATGGAGGACTGGTGCTCGCCAGCTGGAAGGTTTGAACCAGTAGCCTGTCTCAGTAAAGCTTCCGTTGATTGAGATTCAGCAGCCACAAGTGATCCGAATGGTTGCTCCTGAGGTTGGATTTGAAGTGGCATCTGCTGCACCTGCTTCTGTTGTTGCTGTTGTTGTGGAGATTGAGTTGTTGGTTGTTGTTGCTGGACGGCCCTCGGAACGTAAGGGAAAATAGGCTGCATCTGTTGTTGTTGCTGTTGTTGCTGTTGGTGCTGGTGGAGCTGCTGGTGGTGCTGATGGTGCTGCTGCTGCTGTATCTGGCGAGATCCTCGTGGAAACTCGTCAAGACTCTCGACGTATTCGCCACCTAGAGGCGTCCCAGTGGACAGCATCTGGGCGCCACTATTAACTCCAATAGGTTGGAATGGTTGCTCCACATTTGATTGGCTGACAGGTCGCTGGGCGACAAATTGTTGCGGCTGTCTTGAGATCTGCTGGTTCGCGATTGTAAACAAGCGCTCGTCGTCTAATGGCTGCTTTGTGGTGGGAAGAGTCAAGCCAATAAATTGCTCGGCGGACTTGACGTCATCAATTGAAAATTTCGATTGCTGACTTGTGGACTTTTGCGGTTGGGTCAGTGAGATTAATGGACTGACAGCCAACTCGCTCGCCAGTTTAGTCTCGTTTGCTGGTAACTTCTCTCTCGAACTATTGTAGGCTACCACCTGTTGCTTCGGCTGCTCAAATTCCATGTTTAATCCTGCAGTAGCATTCTGTCCTTTGCTTTGTTTGTTTTTGAGAATGTTTTTCAAATACTCTATGGCCGCATCAGTCTTGCTGATCGCACTTCCGTACGACTCACGTCCACCAAATAAATCAACCAACTTCTCTCTGGGTCTGCGCTTCTCGCCAACTTGTTGCGGTCTCTCGCTGGATTCTGACTTGGCATCGCGGGTCGGCAACCAGCCTTCCCCATCAACAACAACAGGTTGTCTTGAGATCGACTTATTCTGCTGGGATTCGATAGGAAGCTGCTTCATTTGAGGTCTGCGCTCCTCAATCGGTTGCTTGAATTCCTTTGAGTTCAGTTGACTGTCGAGCTCATCGCGCGCCTGTCCCTTGCTGAGATCATCTTCATCTTCGTCGTCCTCCTCTGGATAGTACTCCTCACTCGTGGGTTTGTGCTTGATTTGTTGCTGATTATGTCTCTCGCTTAATCCCCTGATCACTTTGTCCAGCGATTGGCCGGAAGTGGGCTGTACATTGAAATCGCGCTGTTTCTCAGCCAAATTTTGCGAGGATGACTGTTGCTGTAGTTGTTGTGGCTGTTGCTGCTGTAGTCTTGTCGGCGCTTTCACTTGCTCAATGGATGGTTCGCTTTCCGATGCCAATGCCACCATCTCGTCACCTTGTTCCTGGTCCACGAAAGTGGGAACCAAACTGTGCGACTGCCACGAGTCTTGGAACTGTGAGCTCACAGGACTAGTCTTCCCATCGGCACTCATCATTCTTGCTTGGAACTTTTGGTCGCTGTAGCCCTTCTGTGGCGCCTTGATGCGACTAAAGGTGGCTCGCTTGGTCTGATCGGAATCCCTGCGCCTCTCGGCCGGAACTGCAGTTTTTGTTGGAGTGTCTTGTTGAGGGGTCTTACTGTTGGCCTGTGCGCTTAGACTAGCCACTGTCACTGAGACAACAGCCAAGGTGACCAGCGCCAAAGTGGGCGCCTCGATCGGTAGGAACTTCATCTTGAGCTTTTGTTTGTTGACTTGAATTGCAATTGACTTTCACTCGTCGTGTTTGAGTGAAACTTTGTTGACTTCTGCGATCGATTTGTTCGGGCCAACTCAACTCTTGTTTGTGAATTCGAGACCACGACCAAAGAGACGATCGACAGTTCTAAGTAATTAGTTGGAGTTTGCCTCTCGCTTGGCAGCTCGCCGGTCGGGAGGTGGAACTAGCAGTCGGATCATTCGATTGCCAGACTGCGACACTCGTCGCCGCAGAGATAACCAGCCGATGGGCTGGTGTTGGCCACTTGAGCGGTGCAAACGGGAGCTCAACGGTTGGTGGTTCAGCGACCAGTTGAATTGATTAACGCTGGTTAGATAATCAGCTTAGCGCTTGCCAGTGGCATTGCAACAGAAGATGGGGTCGAGTTTGTGGCTGAGAAAGCGGGTGAGCAAGTGAGCGAGCGAGTTAGGCAGAAACTAGCTCTGCAGACCGTTAGATCGAGCTAAGTTAAGTAACCACTCGGCGCGCATAATGAATCATAACTTCGTCGAGTGGCTGCGTCGGGCTTACGGGACTAGGGAAAGTGTTGATGACCGCGAGAAGTCATCGAACTGATGCAGCTACCAGTGACACTTCATAAGCCACCTGTACGCAGCTTACGAGACGAGAGGTTGACCTCCAGCAGTCAACTAAAATCAAATGGCTCGGTCGAAACTCATAACTCACTTACTTCGAGGCCCGGAACTTTCCGCAACTGTCTTGGAACTGGCCGGTTGAGTTGGCCACTCTGACGTTAGTCATAATTTCAAGTGGCCAGGCAACAAATCAACTCAACTCCAGGATAATCGCAAGATAAGCCGCCACTTTCGCCGCCAAGACGCCCGCTAGCTTAGCAGATGCGCGCATCGATGCCATTTTAACCGCCCGTCGGCTCGGTGGGCGGACTTCAGCAACCAACAAGCGAGAGTTGGAAGGAGAATTCATGACAACAGGTGTGCGTCGTGCGGAAGACGACCGGCCGGCCGTTTAATGTGGCGAGCTGGAGCCGCTGACATCATTGTGCCTCCGCAAGCTTGTCAGCCAGCCAGCAACCCGGCCGAGCTAATCACGAACAAGGAGCCAGCTTGATGTGAGCGAGAATGTCGCGCGCCGAGCCACCACCTGTTGCCGCCTGTTTGCTCGCCGCAGGCTAACAACTTGCAAGTTGTAGCATCCAAGGGAACAACAACCAAGACAAAAACAGCAAAGACGCCAGCAAACAACCTGTGTGCTGGTTAGTTATTATTATCACTGCCTCCGCTGCCATTATCTTCGCAGCTGCTGCTGCTTTCCACTTTCGCCTTTGGACTGGCGAGCGAGGAGCTCGCCTGGGGCAAGTTGAGGCAGGTAGATGCAAATGTTGCGATTGCAGTTTGTTTGTGGCGCGCGGCCACCGCAATTATCTGTCCCTATCTTGTTTCTCTTCTCCTTCTTCTTCTGCTTATTCTTATTCTCCTTCTCCGTTCCCATCTTTGTTTTCGACTAGGGTAGCCGCCGAGCTGCCTCCCGAGCGCAACGAGACAACGCAATCTCGCATCGCCAAATCCCAGTTCAGTCTTCTCAGTCATATTCTTCCGAAGCTCTAGTCGGCAGTAGGCCAAGCGAGCAAATCAAATTTTAGTAATGCGGAAGCACAGACATCAAACCTCAAGACGTACGGCACGAGCCCAGCGAGGCGCAACAGGTGGCCTGATTGCGGCGCTTGCGACAATTTTCGTGCTCGCGGTCCAACCAGCACTCGCCGGTCCCCAAGCTGCCGGTCCATTGCCATGGATGACGCAAGTGGCCGCCCTCTCAGGTGAGTAGTCTAGTGCTCAAAGTTTTGCTCCGGCTCATCAAGACAATGAACCTATTAACACGCAACCGTTTCGTCCTAATGCACAGGCCAAGCGCCCAAACTGCAGGCGGCGCCTTTAGTGCAACTCGACACCAGTGCCAAGTACTACAAGACCATGATCGATGGCATGACACACAACTTTAAGAAGGCAGTAAACCGGGCAAGTCAACGAACCGACACTCCGAGCAACGCGACTGCCGTACGTCCGATCAACTTTTTGGCTCCCGGAACAGATAACCAGCAGCACAGATTTACGGTCCACGAGATCCAGATCGATGGTCTCGGCAGCCCCAAGGTATCGAGTGTCTATGTGAACAAGAAGAACATGAAGCTGCATGTTGTCTTCTCGTACAAGAGCGTTAAAATGACCGGAAAGTGTTCGGGTGGCGCTGGGTCGGGTTCGCCCAAACAGGCGGGCCGCGTGAAACTCGAGGCTAGCTATTGGAACGCCTCCTGGTCGGCGAGTGTCTTGCCGATGATCGGGCGCGACCATTTCGACTTGAGCCGCGTTTACACCTCGCACTCGCAGCAAAAGCTCACTTTCGACTTGAAGGATTGTCCCGCTTCCTCTCACGAGAAACTCAAAACTGCACTCGTCGATCGTCTCAAGTCCACCATCGACGGTCGTTTGGTGGAGATTATGGAGACAGTTATCATGACAGCGGATGTGACTCCCGACGAGCCCACAAGCGCCACCAGTGGCCCACCTTCGCGCGGCAAGAGGGCCATAGGCGATCGGAGTAGCGCCAGAGTGAATCCAATCACAGGTAAGGCGCCAAGACCGCTGAAGAGAGTCAAGAGACAGACGCCATGTCAGCAGGGCGAGGAGCTTGATGATTATGTCGACCAATTGTTCAGGTTTGGAACTAGAATTGTGCGAACCATGGAGCCAATCACCCTGCCGAACGCAACCATTGAGCTGCCTGATTACAACCTCAAGATCTTCCTCTACGAGGGAAAAGGAACCAGAGCCTACAAGTTCCGTCGTGCAAAGTCTGCCTGGGTTTTTTGCAGCAACGAAACCATCTCCTTGGGGCTAACCATCGAAGTGGACGAGCTACGTGTGGCCTACAAGTACCGAGTTATCAGTGGCACCCGTTTGCTCTTCGACGGCGACCTAGAGGCCAAGTTGTCGCCCAAGGTCCAGGCGCAGTTCAGTCAGGCGCAACAGGAAGAGGACAGCGAGGAGCCAGTACAGCAGCGAGTGGATCGCGTTAAGGTGTTCCGTTTGGGTCGGGTACATGTCCTCATTCGCGGTCTTGGCAACCTGACGCAGTCGCTATCAATGATCATCAACTCGTACCTCAACGACAACCAGGAGGAGCTGCAGCCGACGTTTAGGATGGTGGAGGGCGACGCGGTTCGACTCGTCAACCGAATGTTGGCCAACGTGAATGTTCCACTTCTGTCGGTGGTGTGAGTCGTTGGATAAGATTAGCCTAGTAGGCTCATAATAATGTAATTAGTGCTTTATACTGTAAATCATCGTGAGGCGGCTGCACGCAGAGAAAATGTCAGGAATAAACCAGCTACAAGTCGCCACAAGTTTGTCTTTGTTGTTTTTGCTATAAAAGTGTGATTCTTAGGTGAGATTTGGGCTAATGAATGAAACTTAAGAGAGGAGGAGGGAAACTTGGTGAGTTGCCTGAGAGGACGCCGACGAGATGAATGAAAAGTCCTAAGCTTGACTTGGTAAATGTTGGCTATTCTTGCGCAAAGTTGAGAGGGCTAAGCTTTCGATTGAGGCGGCAAAAATGGTTTTCTAAATGATCTCAGCTAAGATTTAAAATTACTGGCAGATCAGACAGAAAACCCGATTCTGCGACGCCGATTAGGGTTCGCCTCTTGGTCTCGCGGAAAACTTCAACTTTCATCATTGTTTCTTAATGAGCAACCACCTCGTCTTTTCTAATTGGTTTGCCTTTCTTCTCGGACATTGGAACTGAATGAATGTGATATAATTTAAATTTAACTGGTCAGTATTGGATCCACTTGTTGCTAGAGATTTAATAACAACGTGACTTGCGGCGCACTTGTCGCCGGGCGCACGCCTCTTCGTCGTCTTTGGGCCTTCAGTGCGAGCGAGTTTCTTGGTCGATGGATAATATACTGGCCGGCCGCATGTTGCGAGGGAATCTGGTTGCAAATCGGCTGACCTCCAGCTTCTGGCTTTAGGGACCAAACAGCCGATAGGAAATCCGCTTCCAGTCTTGTGAATACGTCGAAACCTCGAGGCTCTGGACTAATTTTGCGAAGGTGAATTCGGGCAACCGCGCCGACGTCGCTCGCTCGGCTACCACAACGACGACGACGACGACGACACTAACGCAAACGCTAGCACAGGCAGACTCGCTGCCTGCCTGCCTGCTGCCTCCGCTTCTGCTGCTGCCTCTGGCTCCGACTCTGCCTTTGGCTTTAGTGTGCTGGCCTGCCGGTTGCTCGCTCGCTCGCTCGTTCGCTCAGTCGCCCAGTCGCCGACAAAGAGCAGCGAGAGACACAGAGAAAGAGAGACTTTTGGTCGAAGATGGCGATGGAAGCAGCAGCAACAGAAGCGGCGGCAGCAACGAGAAACGCAGGGAGCGAGCGCGAGAGCTAGAGCTAGAAAGAGAGCGAGAAACACACAGAGAGCGAGAGAGGAAGAGAGAGACGCAGAGTGTGAGCGCAACAAGCACAAGCTGAAGCAGAGACGCAGGCAAAAAGCAGAAAGCAGAGAGCGGAGAGCAACAGGCAAAGAGGAGCAACAAGCGCAAAGGCAGCCGCAAAGCAGGAGCAACGGAGCTTGGCCGATAATGCACTCGCAACGAGGAGAGAGGCGAGTGCAGCGCTGGCAGCTTGCAAAGTTGAGTCGTCGTCGTGTGAGAGGAAAAGCGAACAGCGTGGCTCGATCGACTCGCCAGCTCGGCGCCCTCGACTTGCTGTGGCCGCACTGCGAGCGCCGGCCGCACTGGCCACTCGCTGCAGTCGCAGTCGCAGTCTTGGCAGCTCCAACTTGAGCGGTGAGCGGCCAGGTCGGCGCAATCTGGCGGCCGTCTACCTGCGCGCCGCTCGAGGCGAGACCAGCTAACCGGCGAGGAAGAGAGAGATGGAGAGGGAGAGAGAGAGAGAGAAGGAGACGGGAGGCGGAAATTCCGCCCGCCGAGACTCATTACGCGAGGAAACTCGTTTGCCGGCCACCAGCAAACGAGAAGAGCAAGCTCTATTTGGAGCCGGCGCTTTTGGCCAGCTCGAGACGGCGGCCGAGTGCACCTGTTGCCGACGGCGCACTCTTGGCTGCCCGACTCACGACGCGCGACTTACAAATCGACGTCGACGACGCGACCAAGAAACTCAATCTGCGCGCGGGGTGAAAGTGGCGCGCCCATTGGGATTCAGGCTCATGGACTTAGCCTTAATCTCGGCGGATGGTGGCGCCGGCTGCTCGCTTCGCTCTCATCGGCCGAACCCTTTGGTGTCGGCCGATTCGGTGCCAGTCTCGCTACTCGAGCACCAATCTCGCAACTCGTCGCCATGTCCAAGCCCCAAGTTCACAGTTGGCGCCCCAACTTTGTGCTCGCGTTGGCCGCGCTGCTCCTCGGGAGCCAGCCGGCCGCAGCAACAAGTGCCACCGTCGCCGCCGATTCCAACCAGAAGCAAGAGCAGCAAACAACAAGCAGTGTGACTCAGCAACAAGACCCGCAAACACCAGAGCCTCTCGCCGGCTACCTCATGTCGGCTCACCTCGACCGGAAGCTCAATGAGTCGCAACCGGACGACGCGCAACTTCTCGCGCTCCTCCACCGACTCGGACCAGACATGCGCCCGCTGCGCGACTTTCGGGACTTTCCCGGCGTCGGCCTGGGAGTGGCACAACGGGCCTGGCGTCTAATGCACGAGCACGCGCAGCAGCAGGCCACCACCAGACTCCAGCCCCTTCGGCGGGCCACAAGGGAGTTAGCTAGCGCTGCGCAAGTGAGCAACGAGTGCATGCGCTCGCTCGAGGCAACCATCAGCGCGGCCGAACAGCTGGACTCCTGGGCCATCCAACGTAAGTACCACAACCACGTCCGGAACTCACCTGTCACGAGTTGCCAAGACTAACATACCTGTTGCATTCGTTCAGTACTCAATGCTTGGGGTAGCTTTCCACCCAGCGGCCTGTTCGAGGGAACCTTTGGCGACATCGGCTCCTATCATGGCTGCCTCGACGTGCCCGAAAACGAGGCCACCGGTCACGCTCACTATTGTTCCGTTGCCTTCAGGCCGGTGGTACCAACTCGCCGAGACTACGAGCTTATTATCACACGCGAACCTCGCGAGTTGCTCGACACGTTCGACAACCGGAACAGCAAGCGACGCGACGCCTTCGCCGACTTGCTGCTGAACGCCCAATACAATCATTATATTTATTACAAACTAGGCACTTGCTTCCCTATTGGTTGCTCACCTCGCGACGTCCACAAACTCGCCCGCCTTGTGGGCCGCCGGAATGCTCTACTCAGCGGGCCAGTTAAGTGCTACAGCAAGAGATCCGAAGACTACAAGTCCAACGGGGACTCGCAAGCAAACTCAACAGAACTCCAAATATCAACTAGAGATCTCAACGAGGGCGTCTACATTTGGCGCCCACACGTAACCAACGCCCAGTGGGTGGCCATGAGTTTGGTGGGACTGGTTAGTGCAGTGATATTGACGTTTACTCTCATCGATCTACTTGGGGTTCGTTTACCAAGACTTTACAATAAGATGCTCGAGGGGCAAAAGAAAGGAATTAGAAGTGAGCCGGAGTTGGAGTTGGCGCCAACGAAGATTTTACACGAACCGGAAGAAGAGGACCCTAACAACAATTGCACTGACGCTAGCCAACCGGAGGCGCCCATCGAGCCCGCGGATACCTTCAAGACAATCCCCTTAAACGACGAGACGGAGGCGGAGCGAAAAGGTGGATGGAAGACAAACGTTGAGCCGAGTGAGCGAGAGGCACCAAGATCAACTTTCATGGAGTTAGTCGACGATTGCTCACTTGTGACAAATACGCGCGAGTTTTTCACCGTTAGTCAAAGTCAGCTGAACAACGATATCCTGTGCATAAATGGAGTTCGTTGCATAACTATGAGCTGGATTATCGTGACACACACAATGCAATACAACGACTGGTCGGCTTTTGCGCGAACCCGCGAGATCGAGACTCACCTGCGCTCGCTCCTCAACCAGCCACTATTCAACGCCTCCTACCTGGTGGACAGTTTCTTCCTCGTTTCCGGCCTACTCACCGCCTACTCGAGCTTCAAGAGCCAGGCGCCTTTCTCGGCGCGCAACTATCTAGTCGGTCGCTGGCTCCGTCTCACGCCCCAGATTCTGCTCACCTCGTTGCTATTTATCCTGCTCCCACTGGCCTCCAAATCAGCGGGGCCTCATTGGTACACCATCACCGGCGAGTACTCGGAAAACTGCACCGAAAATTGGTGGGTCAACTTGTTGCACGTGCAGGCCTTCTTCCGGGCGGACCGGATGTGCAACTTCGTCTGCTGGTGGGTTTCCGTCGACATGCTCTTCCACGTCTTTGCGCTTGCGCTCATCCTGGTAACCCTCCGACTGGGACCTACAAGGGCCATGTTGGCGGGCGGCCTACTAGTGGTGGTCGCGGTGGCGGTACAAAGTGGGCGCCATTATTTGCTCAGTCTACCTCCGAATCTGCTGTCGACAGTGCCGCAAACGGGCGCCATGTGGAGTGAAATGACGCTGGACTTCTTCTGGACCCCCTACGCACACGCGCTCCCCTTTGCAATCGGCCTCTTGGTTGGTTACCTGCTCGCCCGCCGACCGGAACGCCTGGCCAACTTATTGCGTGGACCGCGCGCTCTTTCCGGCTGGCTAGTGACACTGAGCTTGCTGGTGGCCCAGAGCTACAGCACCTACGGCTGGGTAACGGGCGCGGTGGGCTACAGTCGCGGAGGCGCCACTCTCTTCTACGCAGTCTGTCCACTCATTTGGGCAACGTGTCTCGCTTGGCTCGTGGTGGCCTGTCAGCTTGGCCACGGTGGTCCCATCAACAGGTTGCTCTCGGCCCAATTATTCGTGGTTCTCGGCAAGGCCTCCTATTTGGTCTACTTGTCGCACTTCCTCGTCCTCTTCAGCTTTTACGGCGCTCAAAATCTGCTGCTGGAGCCAACGCAGCTGGTGATGCTCTACGTCATGCTCGGCAACATTCTCCTCTCAATGCTTCTCGGCTGTGCACTCTGCATCGCCTTCGAAATGCCCTGGCTCAAGCTTCACAAGCGCATAATGCGGCGCCTCAGATAGCCGCCACGCCCACCCTGTAAATAAAGCGCCGCGTCGGGTCTTCGCAGTCCGGCGCGCGATGAAAGCGACACGAAGTAAGCGAGTCTCGCGAGTTGTGTGATTAATCTTGAGAAGGGGAATTCCTTGCCGAGATTCCAAGTTGCGGCGGGAGAAGTTGTGCTCCAGGTGAGCGACTATCGGCCGCCATCAGCGCGCCGCTTTCGGTGGCGGCCTAACGAGCGCCGCTAATCGGGAATGGGAAGCCAGCCGACAGTTAGGCGCCCGAGCGGCGAAGTTTGCAAGCCGGCGAACTTTTCCTCAAGTCGAGCGGCAGTAAATCTACCTGCGCCAGGTGAGCTGCTTGGCGCGACTTGCCGAGCGCTCGCAACTTCCTCCTTCGCTGCTCACTTTGGGT
This sequence comes from Aculops lycopersici, assembly GCA_015350385.1. Lineage (NCBI taxonomy): Eukaryota > Metazoa > Arthropoda > Arachnida > Trombidiformes > Eriophyidae > Aculops > Aculops lycopersici. The sequence goes on from WNKI01000001.1 coordinate 10,508,252, forward strand.
TGGCCATTGCTCATGGATTCTGGCACGACAGCAACAAGTGGCCAGGCCGCTGCGTTTGAGACGCGCGAACGAGGAAAACGAGAGACGCCATGATGTCGGGCCGAGCGAGGGGGCGGCCGGTGGCGCACTTGCCGAGGTTGAAGACGGCGAGCGAGGGAGCGACGTCATCATGGCTGCGCGGGTTGGACGGCACGGGGCGTGGTCGAACCGGGGGGGCGTGCAAGTTCGGACTGGGCGCGTGGAGGCTGCGACCGAAGACGCGCCCATTCAGCAAGTGATTCCGAGGATGCCGCGGCGTATGGCCGGGAGAAATGGAGATGAGCCATCGAGAGGGACGAGCGCTAATGAGCTGCGCGATGGAAGAGAGCTGGTTGCATCTCGCTCGCCGGCTGTGGAGTCGCGAGCAGGCTTCTGGGCCGAAGAACCACAGAGTCAGTGGTAATCTGGTCGTGAGCTGGCTGCAGCAAGTGCAACGCTCGAGTCGACAGCTCGCTCGGCTGCCATCGACGCTTTCGAGATTCCGACGCAAGCTAGCGGCAATGTCCGTTGTTGCCTGTTGCTTTCTGCTTTCTGCTTTCTGCTTTCTGCTCTCTGCTTTCTGCTTTTTGCCTGCGTCTCTGCTTCAGCTTGTGCTTGTTGCGCTCACACTCTGCGTCTCTCTCTCTCTCTCTCTCTCGCTCTCTGTGTGTTTCTCGCTCTCTTTCTAGCTCTCGCGCTCGGTCCCTGCGTTTCTCGTTGCTGCTGCCGCTTCTGTTGCTGTTGCTGCTGCTGCTTCCATCGCCATCTTCGACCAAAAGTCTCTCTTTCTCTGTGTCTCTCGCTGCTCTTTGTCGGCGACTGGGCGACTAAGCGAACGAGCGAGCGAGCAACCGGCAGGCCAGCACACTAAAGCCAAAGGCAGAGTCGGAGCCAGAGCCAGAGGCAGCAGCAGAAGTGGAGGCAGCAGGCAGGCAGGCAGCGAGTCTGCCTGTGCTAGCGTTTGCGTTAGTGTCGTCGTCGTCGTCGGCGTCGGCGTCGGCGTCGCCGTCGTCGTCGTTGTGGTAGCCGAGCGAGCGACGTCGGCGCGGTTGCCCGAATTCACCTTCGCAAAATTAGTCCAGAGCCTCGAGGTTTCGGCTTATTCACAAGACTGGAAGTGACTCTGCAATTGGCGACCAGCAACTCAGCTGGCCGCTTCAATTCAGGCCAGCGATAAGCTAGGTAGCCGGCGCTGTTTATTAGATTTAAGATGCCCACAGTCCAATCGGCCAGCCACAAGAGAAGAGGAGGCAGAGCAACAAGTGCATCGGAGGTCTCGTTGTTTTTATTATGATCGAGCTCACAAGTGGATATCTCATCAAACTGGGGCCCACGATTCCCCTAGACCCCAGCGAATATGAGCAGTTTTCATCAAGAAGAGCTGTTTGTCGACAAACGCATTCTGGGATGGGAGTTGACTACAAAGTACATCACAAGGCTCAAGTTTGAAGTTAAATGCAAGAGCCAAACTGGAAACTGGCGCCGCAGAATCGGGTTTTCTGTTTGATCTACCAGTAATACGATGAGGTAGCTGAGATCATTTAGAAAACCATTTTTGCCGCCATAACCAACAGTTTGCTTCATCTCGCAAGACCGATTCCAAGTTTCTCCAACTTCTCCTCTTTCCATTAACTCTCTTAACAAGACCCGATGCCGACCCAACATCAAACAAACTCTCATCATTGATATGCATCTCCGTTCTCTCTCCCGTCAGCAAACACCAATTTTAACTACATACCAATTCGAGCCCTTCGTCAACTAACCATCGACCTCTCGGCCTCCGACTGCAAAAGTGTCACCTGCTTGCCCACCGCATGAGTCTATGCTAACCACTCTGACCTACCAAATGAAGGTCGAGGGCTGCCTTTATCGAGAAAATTAGCCACCTTGATTCACACTTTGCTACCTTCATTAGTGATGCGTCCGGCCGGCGGTTCGTGCAACGAGCACTCGCATCTCGGTGGCATAATCGAGAAAAAATTGTACGTAATTCGGCTGGTTGCGCTGTTATTCGTCGGTCGCGGTCTGGTTGCTCATCACTCGATGACATTCAGGCCACCAGCCGCCCGTCGCACGCCCATTAATCATGAGCATTAAGAGTGGCGTTCAGATTTGGTCTCGCCAATTGGCTTAGCGAGTGTGCGGCGCTCTAACTCAGAGCGCCCAGCCAGGCGACCACCTGTTGCCCACTCAAGAAGCTTACTGACCACCGAAAGCGCCACTGCGCTCGCTCGCCGCTGCCTTTCCGTTGGCCGGTCTACTGTTTGCTAACGAGCTCACCGCGCGCCCATTTGAGCTCGTTAGTGGTCGTCAATAAATGCGAGCTACAGTTTGCTGAGCTGTAAACGTGATATTGATGCTTGACAACGATTAGCATTCCCGTTCCTTTCGGCGGGTCACTTGACTCTTCTGCTCTAATCTTTGCTGTTTGGAACACAGTCACTTAACCCTTAAGACGAATAGAACGCACTCCGCTTCTGATACAATCGCAGGTTTAATACGCATTCTGATACAACTGCCAATCGCTGAGCTAACTCGCTAACTTCATGGTCGCGCACTCAAACCGACCAACTGCGACACCAGATTACCTGTTGCGTCTGCCACGTTCGACGACCTGAAGAGCCGTTCCGCCTTCCGCTTCCTTGCGATTCGGTCGTGTTTGGGGATGCGCGCGTTTAACTTTGGCGGCCAGGAAGCTTGTCGGCCAATGTCATGCGTCTCGCCGGTTATAGCCGCGCACGTTCCGCTCGAACCTTGAATTGGATCCCGACTGTTTCCTTCGACGCTCATTCGGCTACAAATCATCAAGCGAGAGACAGAAAGTTGAGCCTCGAAAAGTTCCAAGTTACCCCAAGATCAAGCCAAGAGATGGAATCAACAAAACCCTGGGTTGCAGTGGCCGTCTCTCTCATACTAATGGCCTTGCTGGCCTCATGCATCGAGGCCAAACCGACGAAACGTTCCGAGGAGAAGGACCCGCTGCTAGCCATGCCCAGTGACCCACTACACTATATCGAGCAGCACCAACCTGCCCACCACGAGGAAGTGGCGAATGTAGGCCACGTCGAGGTGCAGCCGCAACAACAGGAAGTCAGAGAAGTACACTATGAGACACGTCTGGTGCAAGTCGGCCAGCCGGAAGGACACGAGCACGAGCAACACCAACCATCCGAGTATGTGCATGTGCCCAGCCAACAGTCCGGCGAAATCAGTCGCGAGTACCCAGGCGAGATCCTTTACCTGAACCAGAACAACGAGGTCGTGAGCAGCTCAGCCCAAGACCAGACTGCCAATAGCAACGGCCACGACCTCTCACAAGTTGCCGGTGCAATCTCTCATGGCAGCGGCATGTCTGCGACAATTCTCACTGAGATTCCTATCAATGACATGCCTCAGGAAGGTGAGTAATTCATTTAGATGCGTTTAGTAGAATTAACCTTGAAGCTTACCGATGATTCGAGGACTAACTCTCTATTTCTTATCCAGTCCTTGAAAGACTCAAGCGTGAGTATGGTGTGAAAGTTGTGGCCACTCGCGAACGTCCAGGCGCCAACCTGGTGATCAATTGTGACGATTACGCTCATCAAGAGGGAAGTATATGCTCAAGGCAGCCGGCAAGAGAGCAACAGTCGGAACCAATCCTGTCGGGCTACTCATACTCGGCTCCGGGGAGCGATGACCCGTCTGCCAGCTATACCTTAACCGAGCAGCCACATCCAGTGGCCGAACAGTCGGGAGGAGAGAACGAAACGTACAAGGGACAGGATGAGACTTTTGGTAGTCGCACTCCGATGAGCACCGAGGTTCAGCACGAACCTAGCGCCGAGACCGATCAGACAGAAGCTGGGCATAACGAGCAGCACTCCGGCCCGAATCAACCGGAAGAAGGCGAGCACTCGACTGGGTTCGACGAGCAACCTAAGGGTTCAGAAGAGGAGGCGCAGAAACAAGGAAGTGGCCCTTACCAGACAATCCGCAAGTCATAAGATTCAAATACTCTATCCTCTCTGGAAGGCCAAGTTAGCATTCAAGTTGAGCAATTTAACCTAATTTTAATACGCTAGTGCTTGGGGAATGTTCAGGAGTGTGGCACTCGTGCTATAGTCTCTTGTTCTCGCCCGCCGATTGCGAGTCGAGAATCTTGGTGGATACAACATGCTTCTTTACTTTAACTAAATCTTCGCACCTCTCGAACGTGAGCTTGAGTATTCCGTTTAGATTTGTAAATACTGTATACATTAAAGATAGGGATGCCATAAGCCGCATAGTGCGCATGTGACAAACCAAGTAAACGTTAATGAGTTCCCCTGTGTCCCGGCTAAGATCGAAATTTTGTGAGATGGGTGTTTCGCTAATTAGTGCGTGCGATCGTCCTCTGGGAAAGGGATACTTTGCGCTCGTTTAACGCTGCAAGGAGTTGGGTGGCCGAGGGAGAGTCTTGCGAGATCAGAGTCATGTTTCAGGTAGATCACATCTGGTGTCGGGCCAGCCAAGTGGCTTGAGCTGGCCCCGAACCTCGGGGCTAGTAGGCGGCCGTGTAGGGCGAGGGCAGGGCATTGTATGGATTGGCCATGTGCTGCTGGGGGTAGTTGTAGACGGTTCCTGGGTAGGCATAATTGTAAGCGTAGGGCGTCCTTTTGTCTGGATAGACTGGCATCAGGTACTGCAGGTTCTTCGCCTGCTCGTTGCGTTTCTCGCTTCGGATGCATCTGGCCGCCGCAATGAAGATCACGGCCGAGAAGAGACAGCCCGAGATGCCAATCCAGCCAATGAAGTAGGACCAGCCGTAGTTGGCCTCAGTGGCATACTTGAGCTCCTCGGGCCAGCTAGCGTAGGAGTCCTTGTCCTTGAGCACGTGGTGGTCGTAGTAGAGGCCGGCGTGGAAGAGGGCCATGGATCCAGTGTCGAGTGAGGCAGCAAGGAGTTGGAGTACACCTGTGGTCACTAAGTTACCATGCGATCGTTTCCAACAACCAGCCACTCCGGTTAGGAAGGAGAGGAACAGGAAGATGAAGCCGATGATATAAAGGAGAGCCACGGCGCGTTGCATGTGAAGTCTGTGCCAGCGCAAATTGTCGTAGTGGTCGGTCTCCTCGTCCTCGGGAATGTGGTAGTCGATGTTGATGCACTCGGACTGAGTTATGGGCGACAGGTAGGTCTTCAGGCTCTTGGGCTTCTTGTCGACAAAGCAAAGTCTAAAGAGACCCTCGTCGCGGCTGAAGTAGCGCAAATCTGTGTCGAACTCTGGTTTCGGTTCCGTTTGGTTTCTCATTCTGTTGCGGTCCAGTCTGTACTCGTACCAATCATCTGTGGCGAAGGATATCGCAAGGCAGATGATGGCCATGATAGACATCACACTAGCGATCGAGAGGGTCACTGCCGAACAGGCCATTTCGAATTTTTTGGTTGGATGGCTGGCTGGATAAAATCAGGGACCAAGGATGGATACAAATGATTCGAGATTCAGCTCCTCCGCGGCTCTCGTCCTTGCCGCAGTTTCTTGTGGCTCACTGGTGCCTGTTGATCTAAAAGTTTTTGATTGAATTTTTTGCAGTTGATAATATTAAATGCGAGAATAGAGTGGCTAAAATACAAATATTGAAACCGTGCCTCTAATATTGAGGGGCAAATAATATGGGTAAAGTGTAAAGTTTGGAAGATTCTCACAGACTTGTGGGCGGCCAAATGCACGGCTGTTTACCTGTTGCGCTTTTTGCGCCTTCGCCGTGTGAGTGGTGCGTCCACTCCACTCAAGACAATGGCGGCGCCGGGCACAATGGGCTAACTCCTCTCTCCTCGTCGACTGCTCGTGTTCCTCTAGCCTCTCTTGCTCGCCTCGTTTCGTACTAATTTGCCTGCGACGCCCAACTCAATCGACTCGTAACTCGCACTCGACATGTAATTTGCTCAAAACTCTGACTGCTCAACTGTCCAACTGATTGGGCTGAACTTAAAGGCTGCTGCTGCGCTTCAATCTCCTTGCGCGACCTCGACTATCACTAGTGAGCCCAGGAAAGTCGGCCAACTGCTCTCCGCTTCTATCTTGATTAGTTGCAGCTCGAGTGTTTTGTCAGATGCAGTAAGTGTCTCCAAGTCGCTAAGCCAACCACCAAGTTGGTTTAATTAATTTCCTAGGACAATACGCTGACCGCCAGGGGAACAATATTGACTCCGTCGCTGCCTCCCGTCTTCTCTGGCTCCTCGTATCCACTCTTCCAGCCAGCAGCCTGTTCAGTCTTCGATACACTCAGCGCGGCTCCGAAGGCAAAGAGCGAAGACTAACGACCGACGTCCAACTTCCACCATCCACCATCCAACATCCAGAGTCCGAAGGCTCAACAACTCGACCTGCCCCGACGCTACGAGATCCCGGAGCAACAGGCTGTTCATTAGTGTGCCGAGCTTGCGCTCGCCGGCCACTTGTTGTTGCGGCGAGCGGGGAGCTCCGCTCGCTACGCCACAAAAACTCGCCGCTCTCCTCCTCTCTCACGCCGCTCGCTCAGATTATCGCTTGGAACCTGGCCACTGGGGGACTGGCGAGGGGGAGTCATCAAATCTTCGCTTGCCCTTTTGATTTTCTGCTCGGATTATTCGGAGCCAAGACTCTTCCGCCTCCGCGCGTCCCTTCGATCGATCGGCAGCGAAACTCTGCACTTTTGGCTAGGATGTCGCTGGAACTGGAGGACCACGCTCGCGAGCTGGCCACTCGTCGCTCGAGAGATACAGGCTCGATTCCTGGGCGATTCGCGGGAGATTAGATTGGTGGCTGAAGCTGCGCAGGTTTTTCGGGTTGAGTCACAACTTTGTGGCTGGTGACGAGTTTTCAGCGGCAAGCTGATGCAAAAAAGTGCGCCGGCGATGAACTCGATGTCTTTCTTGTTCCAGGAGCCGGAACTCGAGTTCCAAGATTCTCGTTTGTTGGCGTCACACCAACAAACAGGACGTTAAATTTACTCAACTTTTCGAGAGAAATTAAGGCCACGAGTCGAAAAGTTGATACAGCGAATGGAATAAATCATATGTCGTCTCAGTGTCGCCACCATAATATAAGAAGGTACGAGCGCATCCATATTGCATCAGTTTGCCCGCGAACAGGTCGAGTTGAAACGGGGCCAGTGGCAGCAACAAGTGGCCACTCGCATTAAAAACAACTTGTTGCTTTCTATGCGACAATTAAGTGCATTGGCCGTCTGCTTGACCGCAGCTTTCTCAAATGAACGACGGACGGAGACGGAGACGACGACGCCGATTTCGATGTCGACAGAAACGGCACAGATTCGGCTCGCTCCTGTGCTGACACCTACCAACGACCGCCGCAAGCTCGCATGTCGCCATAGTCTCCGGAAGTGACGAGCCTGGGAGTCTCGGGAATGAACTCGCCAGTCGCCTGGAGGAGCGAGGGCATGAAGGCGAGAGCAAACGACGAGCCTCAGGAAGATTGATGGGTGAGTTGCGCCGAGAGCGGAGTTGCGGCCGGCTCTAAGCTCGTCGTCGAGTTGAGCTGGAAATCTCCATGATTCGGGGGGGGGGGCAACTTGGCTAACAGACAGAAAGACGATCAATTTAGTCGCGCAAATTCATTCAGTGGTGGTGCAACTCGAGCGGCCCGTTAATCATGCGCGGGTCTTGCTGGCGCCGCCGTTGGTCGCATCAATCAAAGCCCGGCGCCCGACTCGCTTGCCAGATGGAGCTCGGCGCAGTTGTTTGTCTCGGCCCTCTGCCGCCAGGAGTCGCGCACAACTCAGCCGAGCTCGGTTGGCTGGCCAGTCGGCGACAAGTGTCCAATCAGGAGACTGCATCGATTTGCGTGTTATCCCACACAAAGTGGCGGGACTTTCGCTGCCGGCCGATCGCTGGCGAGGCGGCAACAGGAAGCGTCGAAGTTTGAATCTTATCGGGCGACAAACGAGATAGCAGATGGAGCCGGCCGATCGTGCGACATGCCAACGCGCTAATGGCTGCTAGACACGAACCACTCTTCGTGTCTAATCTTCGAAATCGAGATGCTCACGTTAAGTCGGCGCTAAACGGAAGCAACCGCAGCCGTTAGCAATCACTGGATGATCCCAGGAGTTTGGCTACTTGGCGCCGAGTCAATTGTGGCCATATTTTTCAATTTTCACCCAGCAGCTCGCCGGGCTGCCGGAGGATGATGGCGCCGGGAGTGGCCGATTGGTCTCGCCACTCGTCGGTGGCGTAACGGCGCCGAGCGGTGGCGAGCTCGCGGCGGCCGCCAGGTGGCTCCGCGGGCGAGTTGTGTGCAGTAGCGGCGAATGAACGCCGCGCGGGTGGGCGGGCAGCGAGAGCGCAACAAGTGGCCGCAACTCGCTCGTTACCTCGTCTTAAGACTCCCGCTGCATAGGACGGTGGCCACTCGGCGAGTCCGTTAGCCTCTCCGCTGGCGGCTTCACTCTCACTGGCCGCGTCTGCGTCGCTGGCCGCCGCGCCGCAGACTAAACGTCGCCAGCCGAGTGGCTCATTCGTAAGCCAGCAAACGAGCACACCACTCGAGTGACTATCTCGCCAAGTCAGAAGTCGGTAGCAACAAGTGGCGCCAGTAGTCAGCTAGAAAGTAAACGAGAACCAAAAGTCAGTTAGGAGCCCCAAAGTGACGCAGCCCGCGAGTGAGGACCTGAGAAGGGGAGCAACAAGTGTTTCAGCTAAAGAAGACCCGGAAGAGCTTAGTGCAACAGAAGAACAGGAAACCGAAATCAGCCTCCAAATCAATAAGATGCAGCACAATAAGCGAAGCAAAATGAGTTTAGTCAGCAGTCTAAGTGTCGCATTGGCCCTGTTTTTAGTGGCGAGCGGCACGCGCGCCGTTCTCGTTCAACCATACAACTACCTGCTGGACGACTCCTCAATGGTTGGCCGCCACGACCACCTGTCGCCCTTCCTGAACCAGGATCAAGCGGACGAGGCCGAGGCCGAGGAGCAGAGCAGCCGGTCGGGCCGCTCGCTTCAGGACGCCGACCAGGAGCAGCAGTTGAGCCCCGAAATGGCAGAGCTGTTGCAGGAGAGCCACCAAGCTCATGGCGCCAAGGAGGGCGAGTCACTGTCCGCCTCGGTGGCCAACATGCTCCTGAACGCTGCCCATGCGGCGGCCCAGGCCTCGGCCGACGAGGCGGCCGGAGCCAGCGAGAGCAACCAGCAATCAGAACAGAGCGATGGAAACCAGCGGCCAAGTGTCGGCGCGCGCGGAATCTTGGAACTCGACACCTCGAATCAACAGGCGGCCCCCACGCCTAGCAAGTCGGACCTCAAGCCAATCCAATGGTACAACCCCAAAGAGACGATTCCAGTGTTGAAGATTTCGTCAATGGGTAAGTGTGACGGTTTCACTTGGAGCAAATTAGTGGTCGGCCAATCTGATGGTCGCTGAGCTCGATTTGGGTTCGTCGCTCGGGTTTGTTGAACTATGATTAATTTGTAAGGCCGATGTTGCCGTCGGTTGAGCAAGCTAGCGGGCAACAGGTTGTTGCCGCTCACTCTGGTCGCCAAGCGCTGGCCACCTCCGCGCACCTGTCGCGGAGATACGAGATTTGCGATGCGATCGCTGGCAGTTTATGCAACAGCGGCAGGCGAGTAAGCGGAGAAGAGACGGGGAGAAAGAGAAACTTTGTTTGCACTCTCGCCGCTCGCCTACTTGCGGCTGATGAATAAATTAGCCTCGAGAGGACGACAAGTCGGCCGAGTTTCGCTTGTCGGTGGCTAAATTTAAACAGGTTGCGCTTGAACCAGTGACAGTGTCGCCGCTAGCAAACGGGAGAGACTCGCCACTTTCGCCGAGAGCGGGCGACAATTAGGCAACAGGTGCGAGCCAACAATTAGACATAGCACACGCAGCCAAACTAACAATCGCTCTCCCCCGCCCACCCAAACGACAGCCACGCCCTCCAAGTACAAGAAGGTCTACTTCAGGTCGGAGAAGAAGCTTGTGGACGGAGCATTCCACTCGCCGAGCGGCGAGCAGGAGGAAAGGAAGTCGCTGAAGTCGGCGTTTGCAGCGCCGCCGCAGCGCAGATCAAGTCGAGGTAAGTGACGCAGCAAGTCGATTGCCGCCGGCCATCATTATTATCTGGCCACTTCCGCCGCGCAGTTAGTTGCGCGCTTCCGCCGGCCGGCCGGCCGGCAAACAGCTAATTGCGCTCGGCGGCAGTTAATTGAGTTGGTCGCTTCCTGGATGCGCGGCATGCTAATCAGTTGGCGAGTCGCGCAAACAAACAGAAACAAGTTATCGCTTCGTGCGCAGCGAGCAGGAAGCGTTAGTTTTCCAATTGACTCGCGGCTAGAAGAAAGAGAGAGAGAGAGAGAGAAGGAGTGAGACTAACTTGCTGCCAACTCCCATCACTCGCCATGCGGCTTGTAGCTTTAACTCGCCGCTCGCCTCGAGTCAAATTGAATCTGGAGCGCATCCCGTGAAGGCGACGAGAAGCTTAGCGGGATCAAAGAGACTCGCCGAGCTCATTACACCGACCAAACAAGCGAAAGTATCGCGAGCAGCCACTTGTTGCGCTGACCCACTTGTTGCCAACGCATTGTGCTGCCGGCACCATCCAGATTAGCGGTACCCATTGTGCCGCCGGAAGCGGAGTGTGTGGTCGGTGGTTGGAGCGGCAGTGGCGGTGGCGGTGGTTGTGGTTGTGGTGCTCGCGTGACACAGATATTGGCTCCGGCGCTCGTTGCCTGCTCGGCGGCCGAGGAGCAGTGGAGGGTAATCTCGCGGCTCTGCTCACACAGGTTGCTGCTCGTCGCTCGCTCGATGGCAATATTACGCTAAACCCTTGAAACGACCAAACGAGCGGCCAAATGGGAAAGACTCCGTTTAAGATGCGCCGCCGGATTAGGCAGATTGGGAGCGCCGAGCTGGCAAGCGAGTATTGTTCCCGCGGACTCAGTGGCAACTCACTCGCTCCAGGCGCGTTTATGGCCGCAGCAATCGTCCAATCAGAAGGCTAATCTCCTCTTGTGCATCTCCCACTCATCGCAGCTTACTAACAAAATTACCATCCTCCTCCCGCGAATCACATGCACTCGCCACCGTCGACCGCCGACTGGAAAACGGCGTCTTTGGCAAACTTTGACCTCGCTCTCGGCTTGTTCTTTTGCCCCCTCACTTGCGCCATCTACAGGAACCGGCTCGTCGTCCTCGCCACCAAGCTACCTACAAAACGGACTCATCGACTTCATCAAAAACTTCCACGATGTTTACATGCAGACGAGACCCGCAGGCGGGCCGGCCAGCTCCTCTGCCGGCTCCTTCGCCTCCAACCTGATGGCCGCCGCCGGAAGCTCGCCAATCGCCTCGGTTCTCGCGCCCTCGGGCTCGAGACCGAACCTCTCGAGTGCCTTCAGTGCCGCCTCGTCGATGGTTAGTGCTGCAGGCCAGCTGGCCCAAGCGGCCAGCTCGCCCGCCGCCACCTCGGGATCCGCCTCTGTGTCTTCGGGCGCCGCCGTCCCCGCCGCCGCAGCGGGAGCCGCGGGCGCTGCAAAACCAATGGTCGGACAGCAATACGTGAGCTTCTGGACAAAGACGTTTCCAACGTGGGTGCGCCGACTGCTGAAGCAGATGCGTCGCCGCGCGCTCATCAACAACAAGAACCGCCAGCACCACGCCCAGCACTCGGCCATCGGGCAGGCCACTCAGGGCGCCGTTGCCAGTGTGGTGGAGTCGGTCTCGGGCTCCGGGAGCAGCGGGCACTCGTCCTCCGGATCCAGCTAGCGGCGCCGGGCCCACCAGGAGCGCCACCACGACAAGAGGGGGAGAGGGGAACGAGCACCCGACGGCCGGCACCCAAAAGAGCGGCTCGGTTGGAGCGAGCAAAACTCGCCCGCCGGCCACTCTGTTCCTCGCCGAGCGTCGGGATCACCGACGGGCGAGTCTTGGCTGCGGGGGCGTGAGAACAGCAGCCAGACTCGGCCAGTGTAAATAGGAGCCTTTAAATAAAGACTCGCACTGTCCATTGTGTGCGTCCGCCGAGTCCAATTCAGCGCCCGAGCGCCGCAAAGATAATCTCACAAGTGAAAAGTTGCCAAGTTGAACAATAAACTCAAGCTTCCGTCGCCCGGAGCGCCGAGGCAACTCGGCGGCAAATGTAATCTTTTGTCAGGCTCCGTAATTACGGTGCACCTGTCCCACTATTAGGCGCACACATGTAATAAACGGAGCAAACTACTCGTCTCATGTAAACTCTGACTTGTCCTGTTGTCGTGTTTCCCTCCGCTTTCTCCTCGAACTCTACTCTCTCTCCCTCTCCTCTTTCACTGTTTGTTGCCGCGGCCGCCTGGCTGGCAACTCGCCGGCCGCTGGAGTCTCCGTCGCTCGGCCACTCGCCTCGCGGGGCCCCCGAGTCGCCAGTTCATTTGTCTCTCGCGGCCAGTGCGAGACTCGCGGTGATCATCATGGGAACTCGACGGCCGCATCAAGAGGCTCGCTGCGGAAGTTACGCAGATCGACTTTCCTCCAAACTCTCGCCGCGGAATGTCGACTCGCTTGTTGATACTTTTGCTCGGGCGGGGCTGCCAGACGCTCGCTGACTCAACCGCTCGCTTGTCTCGGGGGCGCAGGAGGCGGCGTGTCTCGCTCAGCTCCAGGCCCGAGAGTCTCGAGGCCGAGATGGCATCTTGGCACTCGGCGCTAGGCGCGCGGCGTGCGTCGCACCTTTTAAACTTTGTGCTTGCGCTCGGGGCGCAATCGAGTGCGAAATTGCCGATAGATTCGAGGTTAAACAAATATATCGTTTGCAGCCATTTGGCCAGTCGAGTCTCGTCAAGCGAAATTTCAGTTCCAGGTGAGAGCTCGACTCATCGACGAGTTGAGTGCATCGCAGATTTGGCCTTAGATTTTGCGGATAAGGCGCAGAGTTTGCGGCTGTAAGAAGACAGAGAGGAGCGAGTTGGCGTCAGACGCCCGCTTCATCGTGATCAGGTGAGAGAGAGTGGAGCTTCGAGATTCTTTAGAGATTTCGAGTTCAAGGGCAAATACTATATTATATCCAAAGTGGCCCAAGATGACCAGCAACAGGCAGTTTGGCAGCTCGGCGCAACGGCCACCGATCGGCAGAAGCTACAAGAATCTACAAACCAGCGATAGCAATCATTTTACTAGAGGTATCAAGAGCACGAGGGGCGACGGGGAATCTGGAGTGGCGCTGGTCGAGGATCAAGCGCGACGCGCACAAGTTGCAACCAGAAGTCCGAGCCAAAATGTCAAACAATCACCAGGCACAAGAGTAAGAGGAGCACCAAGGAGCGGCGGAAGTGTATCCCAGGTGACGAGCATCGGAACCGTTGCAGCAAAATCGAGTCAAAGTCGCATTGTGCTAGCCTTACTGCGCGACGGACTCGAACTCCAGCTTCGTGTTCAGGAGATGCGACCGGGAATGTTTGCAGTGGGAGGCGAGCAGGTGGAATGTGCCAAGTACCTGGAGGAACACCAGCGACTCATTGGCAATCTCCAAAAGCAGCGCCAGACGCCAACCGACGCGTGGCTCGCCAAGTTCCAGCAGATAGCCGCCGAGGAGCCGCGAATGCCGTTGGAACGGAAGTTGGTGTTTGCTTGCATGAGTGATAATCTGCAAACCTGTTGGCACTCGCTACTCGACCAACTGGAGCTGCGCCGTCTGTTGCTGGTGGAGACTTCAGCCTTCTACGCGCGCGCCCAGTCTCTAGGCGTCGCACTAAACAAGGCCGACGAGTTTGTGGCAAGCGAGAGACGAACACTTCTCGAGGATGGGCAAGCAAAAAACGCAAGACGATATCAAAAAGTGATTGGCGAACTACAACGACTCAACCAAACGGCGAGCGAACGGCACCACGAAGCACGAGCCAGTCAAAAACGTCTCCTGCGCCTGATCGAGGGAATCGTTGCCGGAAATCTCAGTGACTCGCGCCCGAATCACCTCGAGCCCGAGGGACAAAATTTGGCCAACTACATTGCGTCCTATTTGGAACCGTTCGAACGGAGACGTTTACAATTGGAGAGCGCGATCACAAGCTCGCGAACCTCAACGAACACCAACAATCTAACTGGAGACCAGGCGGCTCCTGGCGGCATCCTGACTGCAACCAGCGGTGGCACAAACCGAACCACGACCTCAACCTCAACACAAAACATCAACATTAACACATCTACAAACACATCAACAAGAACTGTGATGCGCGAGATCACCTCGTTCGACGACCTAAAATTGGCCGAAAATTGGTTAGCCTCAAAAGTGGAGCAACTGAACTCTAGTTTGCTCTCCAGTTTGGGTCTCGGCGCTCAGGACTCGCGATCTATTTTGCGGAAACACGAGCAGATTGCTCTCGAGTGCTCGGCTATCGAGGAGGCGACACTGAACTTCAAGGGGAAGAACATTCACGCGGTTAAGAGTGTTGAGCAGGACGAGCAGCAAGGCAACTTGAGTGGCCAAGAGCGGGAAAAGTTGGCCCTGTTTGAGAGGCAACGCAAGCTGGCCACCCGAACTCGTGACGTAATCACTATCCTGGATGCGCGAGTTGTGCTCCTCCGGCGAACCATTGACTTTTACGTTCGAGCCCGCGAGGCCGAAACCGATTTGGCCGCCATGTTGCGACGATTGCAGGTGGACGACTCGCTTCAGTCGGTGCAGGTGGTGGCCAGTGAGCTAGAGCTGAAGGATGTGTCCGCGGTGGTTGCATCGGGCGCCACGGTACTAAGTGAGCTACAACAATTGCAGTTGGCCCAGAAGCACGGCCAGCGATCCGACATCGTGAATCTCAACCTGGTGACCAGTGGAGTGCGTGCAGTAATTGACAAGTTGGCCCAGGAGCTTGGCCAGCTAAAGACCACGCTGAATCAGCGCCGCTTGGTTCTCATGAACGAGGATGCGGCCAAGCGGACGGCCAACTTTGCAAACAAGTGTCACCAGCTCCAGTTTTGGCTGGACAATCACGTAAAGAGCCACCTGTTAGCTAACCAGCGCGTTCCAGTAAGCGCCGAGCTCACGCACAACTTTTGCCTAACCCACGAGCAACTCCAGTCCGCACTTCAGAACAAGAGTCTCGAGGTGGAGGCTCTCATCCGTCTACTGGCCACCCTGCCCTCTACTCCAGACCCAAAAACTAACAGTATTCAACGCGAAACAGAATCCCTGCGCCAAGACTGGATTCGCACCAGCGCCTGTCTCGATCGCCGAATCGACTTGATCCGCAAGTACCACGCCTTCTTGGTTGAAGCGGCCTCGTTGAGCTCTCTGCTCGAAGTATTGGAGATTCAGCGGCTCAATCCGGAGCCAGAGTTTGACGCTAAACAGCAACAAGCTCACCAGCAGCTGATGCAACTCGCACAAAAGGCAGACGAACTTGCGGCTGAGGCGCCCAGACTCAACACTGCACTCGCCGTTGACAGTCCGTCGGGCGGTCAGGTGACAAGTGACTTGGAGAAACAGCGACTAGTTGACTTGGCCGGCAAGCTCATCGACTCGCTCGGCCGTCGGGCCCAGCTGTTGCAAGGACTGCCGCTGGTTGCAGTCGACGAGGAGGTGGACATTCTGAGTGGAACGAGACGATCGCCAAGGGGCGTGACAGCTCCAAGAGCACCAAGATTCACGCGCCCCCTGGTCGACCTCGAGGCCGAACCATTTAGCACAGTTGAGTTGTCGTGTGCCACGGAACCGGAAGAGAGTTGCCAGGTAGACTGGCTGATGAACAACAAAAGAATTCCGCCGAATGTCAAGCACTCGACTGCGAGTGACGGCAACCAGCACAAGCTTACCATTCGCCACTTTGGGCCCACCTGTTGCGGACTTTACACCGCTAGGGCAACCAACGCCTCTGGCCTAACTGCCAGCACTCAGTGTCGCCTGAGACTCACGGGTATCAAGGAAGCTGCCGAGGAGACGCAACAGCAAACACAACAACAGACTAGCACAAGAGGCAACCCCAAGACGCTCACCGAGACCACAACAGAGAGGCGCCACCAAACGCAAACGAGACGGCCAATCGAGCAGATAGTACGGGGAGTCGACTCGCGCGAAGGATCGCCCGCCTCCACGTTGCCCCTTTACTCGCGGAACCCGATCTCGCCCACCAACTCCCGCCAAATGCCAATCTCGCAGTCAACTTACAGTGGCCGCGAGACAACCACTAGCGCGGCCAGTCAACAACTGAATGTGCCCTGTGTGGTTTCGCCGGCGTCGTCGTCGCAGTCGCCATTCGAGGGCACGCCGCAAGCGCCGGTCTTTGCTCAGCCCCTTTCGGACTCGGTGCCACACTGCTGCTCGCGGGCGGGCCTCGTCTGTCTTGTGGTTGCTAACCCGCCGGCCACCATCGAGTGGTTGCACAACAACACACCCATTGCCACCACAAAGTGTCCCCGACAGTCAACAGGAGTCGGCGGAAGTGCCCAGCGTGGCAACATTTGCAAGCTGACCATTGAAACGGTGAGTCCGCGTACACAGGGCAACTACGTCTGCCGCGCAACCAATCGACTTGGTCAAGCGGCCTCCGAGTTCCAGTTGAGCAAGTGACTCAACTTATGCGCTTTCTCCTATCCTCGCAACCATTATAATTGAAATGAACAATCGCCTTTATTTAATTAACACTCAATGCTGATCCTGTCTTAATGTGTCACAAATCCAGCAACACGGAAGGCGCGTGGGAAATGATAAGTTCCAGCTGGAAACAAGAATGAGTTTTGGCTAGAGACACTAATTGATTTGATTTTGGATAGATCATTCTCTTGACTCTTGTCCATCTTGATGGCGAGAATCTCGCTAATGGCCTTCCTATTTAGGCGTCGGCCTCGAAATTTGCCATCTTTAGTGCTCACAACTGCCAGAATTTCGTCACCATCCTTGAAGAACTTGGCAATTTTCGGTTTTGAACTCTTTTTTGGCCGACTGCTCGTTTTGGGTTGCGCCGTTGTGGTTGTGGTTGTGGTTGTGGTTGTGGTTGTGGTCGTGGTTGTGATTATAACTCTTGGACTCTTACTAGTTTTGGTCTCAGCGTGTAATTTTTCAGCCTCGGCATCATCTACCTTGCCACTCGGCTTTGGCTTGGCAGTTGTGCTCGATGGTTCGTCTGATTCGTCATCCTCGTCAGGCGACGGGGTTACTGCAGTTGGCTGAAGTTTTTTGGTGGTCCCTTGCCGTATTGGCTTTGAAGTGGTTGTTACGCCACCAGTTCCTTTGCTCGGCCGCTTGCTCGTTGAGACAGCTGTTGTCTGGGTCTTTGGCGGAGATGGTCTTCTAGATGTTGTCATGCTAGTGGTTGGCTCTTTTGAACCCGACTGCGGGGTTGCTCTCTCAGTGGTGGTAGTGGAGACTGCATTTTTAGGTTTGGCTGTAGTTTTAGTTGTGGGTTGCTTCGTGGACGAACCATGCGGACGGACTGTCTTTGGATTCGAAGAGTCAACAGGTTTCTTGGTGCTAGTGATTGAACCATGCACCTTAGGCACGGGGGTTGCGGAGCTTTTAGTAGGACGCGCCGTGGAGCCTCTTTTCTTTTGGCCACCTTTTGTTTCCTGTTGATCGTCGCCCTCAGGATCGTCGCCCTCGTCCACGGGATTGGCATGTTTGGCTGGCTTCTTCATTTCGAGAGTCTCCTCTTCCGCTTCCTCCTCGGAGTAGACATGTTTGACCAACTTGTTTATTTTGCTGAGCTTGGGTTCCTTGCTCGCATTCATCTTTCTCCTCTTCTTTTTCAAGCGTTTCAACCTCAAGAGTCTCTCGACCAACTTGCCGAGCCTCGTTATGTGACCCCCCATCCTCGGTTCCTCTATTTGTCTCTGCTCATTAGGTTCTGATGTTGGAAGGACGGTAGTCTCGGCGTCGGCTGGCCGCGCAGTTGAAAGCTTAGACGGGTGAACCTTGATCACCAGGGATGGTGCCTCTCCCTCGGCTGACGTCTCCTCGTTCAACTCCAGTGCCAATCGCGACTTACCTTCTGCGTCAGTGCTGCCACTTGTTTCATCGGCACTCGAATTAGCGCCAGATCGCATCTCTCCATCTTTGTGCCCTTCAGTCGAGGAGGCGACTAATGCCTCATCGGCGAGCTTCTCTGCATCAGATCCATCGGTATTCATCAAACTGGAACGTGGCAATGAAATGGAGTCGCTCGCCAGCTCACCTTCGACGGCCTCATCCACCTGACGCTTGTGCAAAGTAACTCCCCCGGCGTTCACCTGTTGCACAAGCGCAACCAGCTGACCGGCGAGCACCAGCCAGATGAGAATCTTGAAATATTTCACTGTCATTTTCGGTCTAAAAACTTGGGCAACTTCAGCGGCAACCACGGATCTCGGCCATACAAATCGTCTTTCGAAACAAGAGATCGTTGTTAGCTAGAGCGTTAACTCGGTGCTCAGAAAAATATTAATAAACATTAGATATCAATGTGTGGAGTGTAACCCGATCGCCAAGACCCTTTGCCGCTGAATTAGCGACTCAGCAGCCAGCACACCCGAGACTCGTCTGCGGGACCTGCTCCTGTATGCCTCAATTTTATCGTGGTGCCAGCAAGTGAGTGATCGACCGACCGACCGACCGATATTTTCACCGAGCTGAGCTGCAATCTCAGTTTTAAACGAGTGAAACAGACACCTCCACCACACGACTCTGTTGACATGCCAAGTATGTTATCAAGAACAAAATAGATTTTACGATAGTCAATCGAATTTTCTGACTATCAAAAACAAGATTGGAACAATTGGATTGAGAGAATCAAATCCATGAAACTAAAACATCACTTCTTCGGATGCGAATGCGAATGCAAACAGAGGATCAAACGCCAACTACTTATTGCATAGTTTTTATTGCCTTTGGCATCTAATTTTCGGCCGAGCAATGAAAGCGGCCTTCGGGTAGAATGACTAAATGCCGGGCTATTTAGAAGACTCATTTGGTTTGGGTCCTTGTTTATTGCGCGTGTATATCCTAGGCAACAGGTGGGACCGGCAGCCGACGGGCCAAACTCGCGCAACCAACCCGAGCACTAAGCTCGAGAGGCGCAAGCGGCCCATTGGCAAGCTGGACCTGAATATTTGGTTTGATTAGCATCCGATGTGCTCGGCGTAGTTGAAGCGCGAGACGGCCACCTACTCGGCCCCAGAGCAACAGGTTGTCGCCTTAGGTATCGAGGTTGGCGGCTCGTCCCAGACTTGGGTCGCGCCGGCCGCTTGAGTGTCTACTTCGTTTACTTGCTTGAGCTTCCAAGTGGGCGCCTCGCCTCACTCACTCTCTCTCTCTCTCTCTCTCTCTCTATCTCTCTCGGCAGTCTGGTGGGTCTCGTCTTGGGGCGAGTGGCGCTATCATATAGCGACCTATCGATTCTTTCTGCTGCGCTCTTTCGCTTGCTTTACAGGTGGGCGTGTTGCGCGCTCGGCGGGTTGCTGCCCGCTAAAGCTATCCTCTATTTACATTTTCTATCTTGTGAGCTACAGGGTTTGCAATAACATTTTGGATTGGTACCAAAGCATTTTGGATTTGAATTGCGCGCAAATTATATATCATACGATCACTTTGAGCTTCTTCGATCGCCGCGCGCGGGCAGATTGCGAACCACAAAGAATCAGTCCAATTTTTGAGAGGAAGAATCCAAAACTAAGAGGACTAAGTCCAAAAAGCACTTGAAAAACCCGTACTCGTCGATTCCCTAGCTTGAGATTTGCGCTTGCTGTTTGCTCGCGCTATTGCACTTGTTTGCTTGCTCTTATTCAGCTGCTTGCGCCCAAGATAATGGAGCTATTGGCTTCGGTAACCGCAGCAGCCGCGGTGGTCGTGGGGGAAGTTGTTGTTGTTGTTGTTGCATTCGGGTCGGCACTAGAGGTGGCGCCACCGAGGTGCTGGCTAGCGGCCGAGATGAAGTTTTGCACGGATTGAGTTGCATTGTTGAAAATGTGAGTGAGCGTGTGGTTTCCGATGAACTCCGAGTTGATTGCCCGATTGACGTGTGGCGTCACCAATTGGAAGATAAACTCGGCAACGACCAGAATCAGGACCACCTCCACGAACTGGACGACCAGAAGGATAACCTTGAAGAGGACAGGCAAATCGTGGGCTTGGCGACGTTTGAATATGAATGTGATGAAGAAGAGCAACACGGTGGCGAGTAGGACGCACACGGCTGTCATGTTGACCAGCGCTCCTGGCATATCGAGCTCACGGTAGTCGGCTTTGCCGTCAGCACCCGTCAACTCGAAGCGTGCTAGCTGCGAGAGACCGGAAATAACGGTGGCCACAGCTGAACAGAGCACAACCATTGCGAGGACTCGATGTACGGGGAGCGCCTTGGCTCGCATTCGCACTGTCAACTTCCGGCAACAGAGCGTCACAAAGAAACTGCCGAAGCCGAAGAGGAACTGCAAGTTTGATGGGCGGAGTGAGGATTGTGTTAGCAAGAGTGCGTTTTCTTCTCAGTATGATCACGAGGTGTTTTTAAATTTGGCCAATTTCCCGCCCGCTACTTACCTGCGCCGAGAAGAGACCCAGAGTGACGAGGGCAGCCCACGAGTGGACCGAGTAGAGGTGCGCCACTTTGGTCTTGCCAGCCTGAGCCGCCTCCTGAGCCTCGTAGGTGAGATACAAACCGCCGAGTGCGGCGGCCACAGTTAGCAGGTGCAACAGGAAGTGGTAGAGCATGTTCACCGACTTGTGCTTCACCAGGTAGTTGGACTTGTAGGCCGTCACTGCCTGGCCATTGAGGTAGACGAAGGCGATTAGCATGACGAGCGCGTGGAGGTTCCACTGGCGCATGGGCGTGTCCGGCTGTCGCTCGTAGCTGAAGCCATCGGCATATTGGGCCGCGTAAACCGCGAAGGTCAGCACGGCACCAAACAGAAGCACGTCGGCCAGAAGGATGGAGAGGAAGAAGGGCAGGTGCTTGGTGCAGGGAACCGTCGAGATCACTTGCTGCGTGGCACCCGACTGACTGTGCAGCAACTCGGAGGTGAGCTCCACTTGCTGGTAGCCGTCGGTGGTTCGCGTTCGGATGGCCATGCTTGCTGCTTCGAGGGGCCACCTGTGGCTGCTTCCTGTGGTTTTGTTGGTTTTCTGGTTTCTAGTTTTCTAGCTGAGGGTGTCTTGGTAAATTTGCTCGACTTTTGATTGGAGAAACTTGCGACCTGTTTGTTGCAGGAAAACTCC
This sequence comes from Aculops lycopersici, assembly GCA_015350385.1. Taxonomy (NCBI): domain Eukaryota; kingdom Metazoa; phylum Arthropoda; class Arachnida; order Trombidiformes; family Eriophyidae; genus Aculops; species Aculops lycopersici. The sequence continues at coordinate 10,529,374 of WNKI01000001.1, forward strand.
GCTGCACTCGACTCTCGACGCTCGCTTGCGCCTCTTGTCGGTAACTCTGGCGACCGGAACTCGGCGCCTGGCAACTCGGCGGCGGCGCGCTAAACTAAATGAGACTCTCGGACGCCACTAGCAACAAGCGGCGGGTTTGAGTGTGAGTGTAACTCGCGCAAACCTATCCACAAACTCAAGCTTCCAAAGGTATTGGTTGCTCGCGTTGCGCTTACTGAACGCTTGTCGCTGGAGCTCCGGATTGGCTGCCGAATGGTTGGCCTCCTCCAAACTGCGAGCTCCCAATCGACTGCCACTTGGCTGCTGGCAACGGCGAGCTTCCTCGCAAGCAGACGTTAAAAGTTTCTCGCTCTTCCCAGTGGCGGGCGCGGCTGCCTCTGCTGCGGCAAGGTCAGTGCTATTGTGGCTCACGCAGGTAGCCGAGGAATGGGCAGTCAACAAACTGCAGGCCCATTGAGCTGGCGCTGGGTCTGCGCAGCGCCGAGTCCTGCGGCCGAGGTAATTGTTGGCGGTAATTGCATCGCTCGCTCGCTCGCTCGTCGGCTCGTTGGCCAACTCGCTTGCTGTGAGTGCTTCGGGCGGGAGTCTCTACGCTGCACACGAACACAATGGACTCGCGGGGCTCGCGAAACGTAACAGCCGCCAACAGGTTGCCGCGTTGGATCGGCTTCGCTGGTCTTGCGAGCGGCGCAGTGGCCGGCGAGAAGCCAGCAGCGAGACTCGAGGGCGAGGCGAGCGCTCGTTGGCCGTCTCCTGTGGCTCACCTGGCGCAACCGCCGCCTCGTTGGCATCCCCGACTCTCCGCCAACTCGACGCCTGCAAAGCGGAAAGGCGAACTTAACTCGAATGCAAATTCGCCGCCGACTTGCCACTGAAGCCACTTGGTTGGCTTGGTGCGCGCCACTCGCTCGCTGCCAGCTCACCGTTTGCCTAACAACGCACAAGACCACCGCGACTCCCGACTCCCAGTTGCCTTGCGCGCACTAATGACCCTCGCCCTCGAGTCGAGGAGACACGATCGCAACCACCACCACCGCGGCGACGAGTTCACGAGGCCCACTGATTGCGCGCCTCCTCCAAAGAGCCCAAGGTCAGTGGCGCACTCGAACTGGCGGCGAGACAGAACGGCTGCGACAAAATGTCTCCTCGCTGCTGGACAGAAAGAACAATCGATCCTCGCCGCTAATGCGACGCATTCGCATCAGCGGATCAAACCGAGAGTTCGAGTCACGCTACTCCGAGTGTCCGGAAGCTGAAGCACTCGCTCGCCGTCTGCATCTTGGCGCGCCGATTGGCTACGAAACGAGAGCAGCGATCAAGTTCACGGATTCAGCGAGACGGAGACGAGGAAACTTAAGCTTCCTGTTTCCCACTCGCTGCCAACGCCACTGGACTCTAATCACTGGAGCAAGACAATGCACTCGGCGCGCTCGGCCAAGCAGGCGACCTGTTGCAGCGCTGTCTCTGATCGTCGTGGTTGTCGTCGTCGTCGTCGTCGTCGTCGTCGTGAGCAGTAAACAGGTTGGAGCTCGTTGGTCTGCAGACTGGCAGGCAGGCAGACAGAGAGTAAGTCGTGGGAGTCAAGCCAGCGAGCCACTGAGATTTCAGTCGGCGGCCCTCTAATCTGCATTGAGACCTTGACATGCGGCCAGAGGAACGGCCAGCTAATTTTGTCGCCTCGCCGAGTGGACTTTCACTCGTTTGTTCTAGTTCACCAGGTAGCCACTTGTGGGTTCGGGTAGTCACACTTTGAAAAAAAACTTTTGCGGCTTCAGAGACTGCAGCGCCCCCACTGTCACAGAGCCAACGTCCACTGATCAGCGCAACAGGTGGCCGCGCAAGTATCGCTCGCTTTAAAGCCAACTCTTTGTCTCCTCGCAAACTCCACCCACTGATTAGCGCCGCCGACTCGGGCCAGTGGGTGCAGCGTGAACTCTGCAGCCAGAGTTACGCAACACCCACAACCCACTTTCTCACTCCAACGCCCGCCACTGGCTAGTTGACCCGCCGGGCACGCCCCTCGTCCAAGTTCAAGCGCCCAACTGGCGAGGGACCGATGTGCTAGGGGCGAGCAAATGGATTATTGCAACCGAAAGTGCGAAGTGCAAGTCCTCATTCGAATTACAAGTCAAGTTGCGAAACAATCAAGACACATCCAATTCTCATTGTAAAAGACCGAGAGCAACGGAAGTATAGAAAGTGACCAAGATCCGCCAAACAGCAAGCAAAACAAATCACTCACAATGGCCAAGCACATAAGTCTCATTAGCCTGATCGTGTGTCTCCTCTTGCTAGTGGCCACATTTGCGCCCCAAAACTCAGAGTCCTACTACCTGAAGAGGAAGCAAATTAAGGCACTAAAGAAGGTGGCGATTGCGGCAACTGTATTGGGTAACCGTAAGAAGGTCATGCTCCCACTACCAGTGCCACTCCCACTGCCCATTCCCATAATCCACAAGCACGAGCCAATCATTTCGCCCATCGATCCACTGCTCACTCTAAGCGCCATGAAGGGAGCCAAGGGGCTGGGCGGTGGAATCGGCGGATTCGGTTACGGGAAGCGCAGATGATCGATTGGAGGCCTATGGATTCAAGCGACTACAAGTCTCAGTTTATTTATTGCGTCAGTTTGGGGAAGCATCTGGCGCCGCGTTGACCTGTTGAAGTCAATTCAAGCTCAAGCTTAAGCTTCGGCTCGGATTGGCCAAATAAATAAAACCAAACAACTAAGTTGGACGTCCCAAGTCATTTGCCGATTTGAACTGAAACCAATTCAGCTCCATTCCATTTAATTTGCATGTCTAAAGTCAACTCGCTCACCGTCTCCATATCTCCCTAGCAGTTGTCTCGAGCAACACTGATGTCCCGCTTAGATCATCAGTGCATTCGATCTCGGTCTTTGTGGTCTCGCCGATCTCGCTGGGGAGGCTGCACCACTGGCTTGTTGCATCTGCGCTCTCTTGGCGGCCAGTGCAGCCCGGGGACTCAGGCGCTTTGTTGTAGTCTCGGGCTCGGGAGTTGTTGTAGCCTCGGGCTCGGGAGTTGTTGTCGGTGGCGCCATGGTAGTTGTTGTTGTGGTGGTGGTGGTTGTTGTTGTTGTTGTTGAGGTTGTCGGCTCTGGAGTGGTAGTGGTGACAGTGGTGACAGTGGCGACTGTCGCTGCTGGCTCGGCAATGGTACTTCCGGATGAGCCACCGAAACTGGAGGGCAAGTTTTCGGGCACTCGGTTGTGCACTTTCTTGAATAGATTCAATGATTCCAACGAGATTCGGTGTTTTTTGGGCGATGAAGGTGCAACTGGCACCGAGGTCTCGGCCACTTTCTTGGTCGATGAAATGGGCTCGCGAGGAGCTCGCACGGCGATTGGCTCAGAAACGGGTGCAGCCGGCGACAGATCCTCCGGATCCGCTTCAATTTTGGGCTCATGATCGTTCCTCTTGCGTATGGAAACGCGGAGCTTGCGACCAAAGAAGGCGCCTCCCTTGAACGATCCCTTCGATTCCTCCTCCTCCTCCTTCGGCGACCTCTTCTCGTTTTTTGTCAGATGCTCGTAGATTAACTCGATGGGCCACTCGTCGAGCACGAGGCCGGCATTGCGACGCAGTTTAACCGAGTATTCTCCGTTGTTGGTCTCATTGGAGAGCTCGCCCCAGGAAGTGGACACGACCTCGCAGGTTAGTGTAGCCAAGTAGAGCGCCTCCCAGTTGTTGGTTATAACATCATTCTCGAACTGCTCCTTCGTCAAGCCCAACTCATCCTCGTGGTTCGTTAGCTTAATGAGCGAGTAGATGATATTGAAAAACTCGAATGGCTTCCGCTCGTTTCCGTTCTCCTCGTCCCAGAGTTTGGTGCCGCCGGTGGTGGCCAAAAACTCGGCCATGTGAACAAAGGGCCGGCATAGACCAGTCATGGCGCGACCGAAGCGTGCGCGTCCGTAGACGTCATTCGAGGTGTCGGTTGATTTGACGTTCTGTTTCGTGTACGTGGCCAGGTAATTGGTGAATTGATCTATTGCCTGCTTGTCGTTGTCCTTGATGGCCTTTAAGTTTTTAGCAACAAGCGCCAAATCGATGGGCTTCTCGGTGTCGGTGTTGCTAATGGCCTGGAGCACGCGAACCAGTGAGCGCGTCCACTTGTTGCTCTCTGCCTGCTTGCTCACCTTGCTGGCGACGAAGGAGAAAACCTTGCGACTTTTTGAGATGCCCGCCAAACTGCTCTCCTCGTTGTAGGCTGTGTGTAGGAAGCCAAGCATTTGAGTCTGCATCACACTGTAACATTTGCGCGCCGAGGTCTTGGTGCTCTCGGTCACCAAGTCTAGGTAAGTATCGGTGACGTCGTCGCCGAATGTCTCGAGAACATTCTCAATGAAGTCGTTGTAGAGGTCGAGCCAGTTGCTGTGGCAGCCGTTGTGCGGGTTATCCGCATTCACTCTCAATAGATCGCTTAGGTAATCGTGAAGCTTATCCTTGATTTCAGGCCCGATTTGATCCTGTGCAAACTTGGTGCTCTCATAGATGTCCTTGAGTGGACGATCTGCGAGGAGCGCGTCGTGCTCCTTCCGGGCAACTGCGTTCATTCGCTTGAAGTCGCGCTCTTTGTCGTCGGAGGTGTCGAAGAGCCAGCCGAGACAAGCGTCCAGTGGAATCAGATCGAATGGCTTGGTAAGCTGATGGTCTTTTACCTGAAATGCTTGCAGGAAGTCGAGACAGGTCTCGCCGGTTGGCCTTACCTGACGGAAATCGTCCCTCGACAGGTCAACAAGCGCGCGGTCGTTCTTCTGTAGCACATTCTCAAAATACTCCTCATATATCTTCAGGAAGTCGTCGATCTTCGCGAAGTGACCAAGACGCGGACGCAAAATCATGTAAAAGTCAAAGTCAGAGTCGTCCTTAGCCTCGGCTGTTCGTCCTTGATCATTGTACACCAAGAGACTGACTAGCCCCAAGACCAGAGCAAAGTTCCAGAATGACATTCTTGTTGCCGAGTCTAGGTGAGCGATTCCAATCCTCTCAGTCGGTGTTCGTCGGTTAAATATTGTCTGTGGTCCAACTTAACCAGTAAGTATGAACTACTTCTTTTGGGCTCTTCTCTCGATAATAGTGGTCGAGCAGATCGTGTGGATTTTCCTTTGGAAACTTTCTACTATAGTCGGATATTCTCGTTTTCAATCTAAATACTTACACAAACAATTTGACCTATGGCAAGTGAGCTGCATTGGGCAGATGCATATTCCTATTTTTAGCCTCGCGCTTGCCGAGTTCTAGGGGATTTCCACCAAACTGGAACAGCGACGATGGTATGGCTTAAAGTTGAGCTGTTGCATCACTCTGGTTAGTTCGACATTTAACAGTGTCAGTCTCTGATCTCGAACTCAGACCCCAAGCTCATAATCATCTTGGGTCAGCGACTGGTATTCTCAATGAACTCGGATAGGTCTCGATAGGCGGGCTTACTCGCACCGACAATAGAGGGCGCTGCTTGTACAATTTCGGAGGGTAAACGCTCAATGTCATGTGTTAACGCTGAGGCTTGCGTTGCGGAGCCCGAAGAGAGAGTGTGCGAGTGTATTTATTCCTCGCTGCATAAAGTATATTATTATTGCTCCTATTTCCCTATCAAAACCTAAGAGAATCCGAAATTCTATCAGCTATCCAATCACCTACCTTTGTATCAGGACAAATAGGCCTCTTTTTCTTTATTGGTCAAGAGACGAGAGTTATATAGATCGCAATAATGTCACAAGCAAAAGCATGGGTTCCCGTAAACACAGCGCCTCTCATCAGATTCTCACGGTGGTCTCTTCTCCTATTAGGAATTTGGTATGGCTCGACTAGATGGAACTACCTACATCGGAAAGAAGAAAAGTATAGAGCCCATCTCCTTGAGATGAAGCCCCAGATGGATGCAGAGGCTGCCTTGAGAAAGAAGGAGGCCGAGCAACGCGAGATGGCAGAACTCAAGAAGCAAGGTATTGATCTAGGTGGTCAGTAGAATCGTTGTGTTATTGTAGAAAATGGAGCTCGAAATAAGCGATTTGTCACCTGTAGTGAGACACGGTGCTTACATTTGGATACTGTCTCTTTATTAATATTATTCATTATATCAATTGATTAAAAGAATAGTTGAAAATCATGCCTTTCTGCTTCCGATCCATTTCCAAGCGCGGAAATCTTCACCGTCTATGTTGACTATCTCCACTCTCACGCGAGACTCGTGGTCTTCAACAAATTTGACCGTTTTGTTCCAGAGATTGATCATCCTCTTTGACTTTCGCTCGGCAGGAGTTAATAAGGTGTCTCGAATGTGTAAGACTGGCATCTGACCACGTGGATTGTCAGGCGACTGCAACAATTCCAATGCTTCGTCGACCAAGTCGTTCACTTTCTGGTTGTCTTGACGGCGGCATAGCTGTACGTGGCTGAAAACTTTGTAGAAGAAGTAGCCCAACGGCGAAAGTGCCAACACAATGAGCAGTTGCTTGGTCATGTTCTTGAGTGGTTGAGAGGGTACCAAAAGCCTAAGGTTGTTGGTAGAGTACAAGTAGTAGGAGAATATGGCTATGAAAAATGAGATGAGAGTAATCAGGATACCAAGTGAAATTCGATTTGGGGATACATCGGTGGCACTTGACGTGGAAGAAGATAGATTAGCTTTGATGAATTCTTTTTCTGATAGCTTCGAAGTATCGCCCTCTAGTTCATCCAATAGGTCTTCACTAGAACTTTCATTATCATCGTCATCAACGTCGTCGTCGTCGTCGTCAACATCTTCGACAGATTCTCCACTTGCCTCACTCTCGTCGTCGTCATCCAGATCCTCTTCGTCCACAACAAAGTCTTCGTCAGATGTTTCGCTGTCTTCATCGTCTAGATTGGATAATATTGTTATCTTAGACACTTTAGGCGCTGGTGACTGTCTAGGTGTGCTTGATGCTACTTCACTTGTCTCTCCCCCAATTAATGAAACCAACTTTTTGCGATATAGAGTTCTAGTTGAGTCAGTTATTGGTCCCGGAGACTGGCCGTATTCTTTGAGGGCCTCCCGTAATTCGGGGTCCGTTAGACTTGACACGTTATCCAAAACGCTCAGTTCTTTTTTATGGCGTCTTTGGCTCATTGTTTCTTATTATTATGTCTCCCAGTCTTGGTCTTAAGATTCGAGGTGTCTTTCTTGATAATGGTGATTTTTGTGATAGTCGATCTAAACTATAAGAATTTAAAATCTCTAATGAATGGCAGTTGTAAGGTTCGGTGAGGACGCGAAAATAAAACGTGTTTATCGAACGAATCGCTTCAAGGGAGCAACGCATTTTCGAAACGCGTTTTGTTTACTGTGCAAAACTCCTGAGTTGGTGGCGCTGCAATCGCACTCTGGCACACTGTCAAATTTTGCATCATATCTAGATACCTGACTCGGACTTTTAATATTATTCAATCGGCCGGCTAAAGATTATTCAATCGAATAGCTATACCACGAAACAAGATGGATAAACTTGCCGATTTAGCCAAGATAAGTGCGGAACTCGCCCTCTCGGAGGACATCCAAGATAAGAGCAAGCTTGATGTGCCAACAAGAACTGGGAAAGATCTCAGTTCTCAGAAACTCGAAGTGGAGAGACAACTAAAGGAAGTAGAATCGGCTTGTGTTGCTGATTATATGAAGGAAAGCGATAATATCACTGATTTATTCCATCGAGTAACATGTTGTGACCAAATATTAGAGAGACTCGAGACGATATTGTGCAAATTCCAGGCCGACTTAGGCAACATATGCCAGGAGATCATCTCCCTCCATGAGCAAACTGTCTCTCTGAACAGGCAACTTAAAAATAAGCAAGCCATTAGATCTAAACTAGGTCAATTCATTGAGGATATGACGATACCTCAACCAGTGATTCAGCATATAATGTATACCCCATCCTCCGAAAAAAATTTCGCCTTACACCTAGTCATTTTAGATCAAAAAATTCACTTTTTCAAGGAGCAAAACTTCAAAGACGCCATGTCATGCAATGATGTCAATCAAACTTTGTTTGGGCTCAAGACGAAAGCAATATTTAAGGTGAGGGAGTATATTCTTCGCAAGATTCATGATTGTCGCAAGTATCTTTCAAACTACCAAGTGCCACAGAATGCATTGCTTAAAAACAAATTCTTCTACCAATTCCTGCTCTCGCATGAAAGAGAAAAAGCGAAGGAAGTTCAGACAGAATATGTGGAAACAATGAGCAAGGTTTATCATAGTTACTTCAAGGAGTATATCCATAGATTATGTAAGCTTGAGTACGATGAGAAACCTGATGAGCACGACCTTATGGCAGCTGATGATCAGCACAATCGGAGTAGAACTAATATTATCTTCAACACCCGGCCTACTTCCTTGAAGAACAAGTCCACCGTTTTTACTATGGGAACACGATCTTCAGTTATCAAGATAGATCTTGAGGCACCTTTGATAATGCCAACTGCCAATAAGCAAGATATCAAGTATGCGCCAGAGGCCTTGTTTCGGACGGTTCATTACGCGTTCCTAGATAACGCCTGCCGCGAGTATCCATTCCTGAGAGATTTCTTCATGACTGCTAGCGACGTCCAGACGCAAGAATTATTCAACTCAGTCTTCGCGAAGACACTAGCTCTCATCCACTCGCACTTTAGTGAGCAGTTCAAGTCGAGTTATGACACTATTGCAATATTTCTATGCCTTCACCTAGTTTACAGGTATCGTGAGATGGCTAGACAACGGAAGATATTTGTGCTCGACTCCTATTGGGACTCGATGGTGAAGTGTTTGTACCCCAGATTTGAGAAACTGGTACAGATGCATATCAACTCGGTTAAAAACTGCGACTGCGAAAAGCTAACAGGCGTCGATACTATGCCACACTCTATAATCCGTAGATATGCTGAGTTTGCGTCAGCCATCTCTAGTGTTAACGACACATATCCCGACGAGAGGATCTCCATTTTATTTGGTGAATTGCAGAACGAGGTCATGAACTTCATTCTTCGCACTGCCGCGTTGTTTCAGAACCCCAAGGAGCAGCAAATCTTTATGATAAACAACTATGACCACATCCTAAGTGTCTTTAAGCGCTCAGATATTAGGGAGGACTCGAAGGATACAGAGGAAATAAAGCTACAGCTGAGCAAACGAATTCAAGAGATAGTAGAGGAGTTGTTATATCCTCATTTCGGCTCCATTATCACCTTTGTAAAAGATTGCGAGGTCTATTTGGAGAAGGATGACCGGGAGTCGTTGAAGAGAGATGAGAAGAAATTAGGCGCCTTAATCGAGACCTTCAACGACAACTGGCAGCGCGCCTTGGATGACATCAGCAAAGATATTCTCAATAGCTTCAGTAACTTCGAAAACGGAAACAACATTCAGCAGGCGACTATAGCTCAGTTGTTACAGTATCATATGAGATTTCAAAAGATCATGAGTCATTCGAGCCTCAAAGATAATTCGAACAGGAGTAAATTGATTGGACTACACGAACTAATGGTTTATGTGAAACGATATAAAACTAATTTTTAATGTTTTTGCAAGGTTCAATAAATTTACACTCTTATATTTTACATAGTTTGTATGGCCATGAGAACGGCCTTTGTTACAATTGTCACTAGATCATCCTGGTGGGATTGAGATGGTTCCCTAGGGAGTTTGTTAGGTGGTTGCTTATGCGCGCTCACCACGGATACGACGGGCCAATTGGATGTCCTTTGGCATAATGGTGACACGCTTGGCGTGGATGGCGCACAAGTTGGTGTCCTCAAATAGACCGACGAGGTAAGCCTCAGATGCCTCTTGTAGAGCCATAACAGCCGACGATTGGAAGCGGAGGTCAGTCTTGAAGTCCTGGGCAATTTCACGGACGAGCCTCTGGAAGGGCAACTTGCGGATCAAGAGCTCAGTCGACTTCTGGTAACGTCTGATCTCACGAAGAGCGACGGTTCCTGGACGGTATCTATGGGGCTTCTTGACACCACCGGTGGCTGGGGCAGACTTTCTGGCAGCCTTGGTAGCCAATTGCTTTCTTGGGGCCTTGCCTCCAGTCGACTTTCTTGCGGTCTGCTTTGTTCTTGCCATTGTGAGATTGGGTTGTTGGGTGTTTGTGAGTGATTTGATGTAAATCAAGATGATGCTAGTGGGTCAAATATTAAACTCGTTTGATGACCACAAAAAGTTGGTGTGAGCTATTTATACCAACATAGCGCGCCAAATCTTGTTGTTGCACGTCGGACATGCGCGAAGAGCAGGAGTCCTCTGGTCGTTCTTTAAAGGACGACCAGAGGACTCAACTGCTTTCCCCCGGCGCGCACTCGCTCAGCTCGGCGCTCTTGTGTTCTGCGTGGCGCTCACTGAAATCTGGCGTTACGCGCGTTTGTTGTTGCTACCAATCCTGTGTCCGTGTTTACAAAAAAGAAATTCTCTGTCTGAGTCCCTGACCGGCACAAGGCGCCAATAAGCTACCGCCTCTATTAGCGGATATGCCAAATTATTATGGGACCACATCGTAGACCAGACAGGTTACCTAATGTCCCCCTAGCGGCTACCTCAGTTGTTAGCCAACCCCAAACAAGCGGCAACAAAGGAGTCTTATACCTCAAGAGAAATCATGTAACATTCGACGCACCCTCCAAGAGGGAGTCTGTATTTTTTGATGAAAGCAACAGAGAGATAATCAGTCTCTCCGGAGTAGATGACAAGACCCGAGTAGTTTTTCAATCAACCGATAGACTCAACCTTCTCGAGCTTTCATTGCCTATTGATAAAAGGATTCTATCTATCAAGCTCAACTCAGCGCGAACCATATTAGCCTACCATGTGGAGCGCGGTAACATAGAGCTTATCAACCTGAGGCGGGATGATTCAGATCCTGACCAACCTAAATGCTCATTAGATGATAAACGCTACGTCCAGCCAAGTCGAGTTAAGAATTGCAAACTTATAGGCTTCCAATGGACAGGCCCGAGTGAGTTAGTATTGATCACCGACTTGAGTGTAGAGTATTATCATGTTGATGCCAGCAAGCGTCGGTTAAAGCATATCAAGTTGTTCCAGTCATCAACAAATTGGTTCGCCTACCAGCCCAATTTTGCAATGAAGTCAATTGATCAGGATGACGATCAAAGAAACGAAACTACTCATTCTATTCTAATGGTTTCAACTGGTGCGCTCAGCAACTCGATGCAGCCATATCATTTCACACGAGGCCAAGTGATGAAGTTGCAACGGTTCGATGTTGAAGGCTATTGGCATGATAACGATAAGTTGGAGTTATTTGAGCGAAGCATAACCCTTGGTGTTATCTACAACCAAGTCAGGTTGCTTGTTCTACAACACGAGTCTTTGAATGTCAAGTCAAAGGGCGCGCAAATTCTCGTCTACACTTTGGATCTTTCTTCTGGTATTACGTCCAGAACTCACACACTCGACTTGGATGTTGGCGGTAGGTTCGCTATTAATATACTGGATAACCTAGTGCTTGCTCACGATCAGCCATCTAAATCAAGCTTTATTTTCGATATCTCGGTTGAGACTACGGAAAAATCTGATTGCCCCAAACACTATGTGAGTGTAACTGGAGGCCAACCAATTTTACCTCCAGAAACATCAGGTGAGAAGAATGTGGAGATGTACTCGCTGAATTGGGTTTTTTTCAGGCCTAACTTCATAGTCGACGCAAGACTCGGACTCCTTACAACTGTAAATCTCGATCTCGATGCCATGGAGGCAGCCATTCCAGAGGATCTAGTCCTTTTGAACTTTCTCTCCCATAGAAGTAACTCTGAAAGAATAATCCTGAACAAGTGTTTTCGCATACTGAGCGCCGCTCACCAAGCTGCGGTTCTGTACGCAGACTCTCACACGAGCCCGCTAGCTAATGTGTCAGCTACATTCGAGACACTTAGCCAGCTTGTTGAAACTGCACCAACTGTAGACAGCAAACCGGGCATGAAAAGATCATTCGAGCGAGAGCGCGCAAATGATCCATCAATTGCAGTTATGATAACGCAGGATCAAGTAGATACAAAGATCTTCAGTCAATTCGACAATATGGCCGCTGGTTTGCCCGGCGCTCACCTTCAATTTGTGTCAGCTACGCTACTGGAGTTCATCTTACTAGTGACAAGGTGCGGCAAACACGTTGAATTTTGCATATACAAAAGGCTAGTCGAATGTCTAGTTGAAAACCGCAAGCTATTCCAAATCGTCCAGCTCATTCGCTCGAACATCATCGTAGATTCCAAGAAGATGGCCTGCGCGCTGTTGAGGATAAGAGACCGGGACAAGATCGGCCGACGGCTCGGTCTAGACATGTTACAGCGGTTGGGATATCCGGACTCCCTTAAAGCTATGTGATACACTTGTCTTTCATCTTGTTTTTAACCTCGGGCCGTGTGACCATTATTCGAATAAACTACCATCTCGTGTTGGCGCCTTTGCTCATGATGTAATTCATGCTCCTTAGTTATGAGTTAGCACGATCGAGGCTATGCTCTATCCAATCTTCTATCGCACAGCTCGATCCTTTTTGCCACGCAATCAACAGGCGCTGAAGAAGCCGGGGTTCATTTCTGATTTTTCCGATGACTCGCTCGTCAGGCTTAGAGTTTTGCTTGGTAGGTAAGAGAAGCTGTAGGTAGAGGTGATTATTTTAAAAGATAGGCTTCTAATGTTGGAAAACTCATGGCTGGGCGGGCTTGAGCGTAGAGTCGAGAAAAGTGAGACGCAGCGATAGACATTCAAATTGGCATACCTTACCATGTCTTGCGCAAGAGACATGATGATTTTCTACGATCTCAATCTACTACTTGTTAATATTTGCCGCGTGCAACTCGTTTTTTCCCCAAAAGCAACTGCTTTTCTGCGTGAGGTACCGCAAACGTTATATAAAATGCAACTTTGTTATGGGCCGCTATTTATACTGGGGGTTGGAGTTTCCAGAGCCGCTCGCTTTCTTGACGACTTTTAACTTGACTACTACATGACGTCTACGCTCGACTCCTACCTGAGCCGGTAGTGCAGGCTAACCAAATGTGAACGGAAGGCGCGGAGTTGTTGTGTGTTCTGAATGGCTGGAAGTGGCTAGAGCGGGTTGCTCTTTCGTTCCGGCAAGCGCGTTGAGAGGAAGCTGGCTCCTAAGCTCATTTGGATTACAGCCACTCAACTCAGTCCTAAATTTAGATACTTGCGCCTCGAGTCTGTTTAATTATCTACGCCATCTAGACAGCGAACAAACAGAAACTTACTCGCTAAAAAACAAACAAACAATTGGAGGTGCAGCGATCGAGTTGCGATCATTGTCAAGCCGAGCATCTGGAGACGCCACAACTAATCCACATTTACAGAAATCTCAAGATATATTATTGGAGCACCCAAGATGACTGCAAGTTATGAGCCTCAAGCGGCGGTGTGCAATCAGAGCGAGCAAAGCCAAGTAGCAGTATCTCATCAGCCAAATATCAAGCATCAAGCTCGCCAACTGGCCAAATTTTACGCAGGAAAGAGCGTACTAATCACAGGAGCCACCGGCTTCATCGGTAAAGTATGTCTTGTAAAGCTGTTCACTTCTCTGAGTCACGTTCGGAGTGTCTACGTGCTGATGAGATCTAAAAAAGGTTCGAGTTCTGAGCAGAGATTCAACAGGTTGCTAGCGGAAGAGCCCTTTTGTTCGATTCGCGATGCTGCTGGAAACAGACCCGATTGGTCGAAGGTGCGAGCAGTCGATGGCGATATGAGCAAAGAGAACTTGGGCCTCTCATCGGCTGACCTAGAAGAGGTGCAGCGCGAAGTAGAGATCGTGATAAACTTGGCCGCTTCAGTTCAGTTTGACGCACCGCTCAAGCAAAACTTACAAGACAACTACTTGGGCGCCCGAAATCTGCTCGAGATGTCTTGCAGCTTTCAGCGACTCGTCAGCTTCGTCCACGTGTCCACCTTTTACTCAAACTCTCACCTATCTCACATCGAGGAAAAAATCGAGCCACTCAAGAGAAATCACGAACAATTGGCCCAGCTGATCACCTTATTACCAGAGGAGATGTGCGCCAACGCGGGACCAGACTTAATGGAGAGCCGGCCGAATACATACGTACTAACCAAGGCGATGGCGGAAAACCTTGTTAAGTCCTATGAGAATCGTCTTCCCATTGCGATTGTACGACCATCCATCGTGGTGCCCTCAAATCGTGAACCTCAACCCGGATGGGTGGACAACGTGAATGGGCCAATGGGTTTGGGCATGTTGGCCGCGATTGGAATCTTGCGCAACATTGACTGGAACTACTGGGGAGTTGCTGATCTGATCCCAGTGGACATGGTGGCTAACACAATCTTGGCAGTGGCCGAGAGAACGCCCCGTTTGGCGCAAAACGAGTTAGTTGTATATAATTGCTCGAGTTCCTCACTGAATCCAGTGACTTGGGGCGGGATGTTTGAGGTATTGCGCGACGAAAGTCTAAAGGCACCACCCTACAAAATGATTAGAATGCCGATATCAGTGCCAAAGCACAAGCGGGCCAACAAGCTCGGATTCGCATTTACCAAACTTTCAGAGCTTCTATTCGCCTACATAATTGACACATTGTTAACTCTTTGTGGCCAAAAGCGACTTCTCGTCAGGCTCACGGCCAAATTACATCACGGCTACGAGATCCTGCGCCCATTCACCACCACCGAATACACTTGTACAAACAAAAACTTGGAGGCCGCCTTCCAGGAACTAGTCCCCGAGGACCGAGATGACTTTGACTTCGATGTAGCTAAAATTAATTGGGAATCCTTCTTCAAGCTTGCATATCATGGATCGCGCGTTCGCTTACTCAAGGAGGATATTAACAACTTGCCCGCTGCACGCCGCAAAATGTACATGCTAATGGTATTCGAGCATCTCGTCCGCTTCCTAATGCTTGCTTTCTTCGGCTGGACAATCTACAAGCTGTATGGTTTTTCTCCGCTCCCGGTTGGCAAGCTAGTTAACTGAATTTCGCGGAGAGGTGCGTAAATTTTTGGGCTAGGTTGTATGGTTTTTGAGAGATCCCGTGAATGTGATCGCGGTGACACCAGCGCCATCAGTGGTGACGGCAAGCGCTCTAGGCGCCGGTGTCTGAACATGGAAAATTAAGCAAAGTGGGTGCAGTTTTTTTACCCTCGCTTGTTTAACGCTTGATTGCTTATTTCGAGCGCGATTTGTATCCAGCGTCTTGTGGGCCCATTCCATGCAAACATTCCCAAAATAAAGAAAACTTATGCTTTAGCGTGTTAACCTGTGAACTGCGGGCACTTTCGGGTAATGCTACCCGACTAACTTTACTTACTCTGCGTCATTATTGTATGAGACTTCAACCAATAAACATCGAGTACTATCATCATATACTAAAACACCATATCTGCAATTTGAGCTGATCTTCTTCGTCTTAATTCGTCATGATTTGTCATAAAGCGCGTCACTAACGTCACGCGAAAAGCTGGTTTGTAGAGCGAGCCGGGAAGCAGTTTCCTGAAAAGTCGCACAGAAAAGAGGGGCAGAATTTTATTCAGCTAGCGACTACAGGGTGTCCCAAACAACTCTTTTCCCGAATAACTCTCGAAGGGGGCGGGGCTGACGGCTCAAATTTCGTGGGGGTCGATAAAATCGGGAAGGAATTTAATGTGCAATAAATCAGATTTTTGCGCATGCGCATTGGTATTTTATCGAAAACGAGTCTGTTCTATGTTTCTGGACACGGGAAATTTCGGGACATTATTTTCAGGGGGTGTGTCGGGATTTCTAAATTTTGGACACGCCCTCTTTCCCGTGTCCAGTAACATAGAACACCCCACATTTCTCTGTGTTGAATCTCTACCTTTATTTTTCCCCTCCGCATACATAACGACGCGGAACGAGGCGCAGCCTCCCAGACGGCAAGACCCGCGAGCGAAGCAGCTAATCAATATCAATATTCTTCTCGCCATCCTCTCCCTCCTCGTCGCCATCGTTTTCGTCACCCTCTTTGGGCGGCTTCTCTATCGCAGGCATGCGCTCGAAAATAGCCGGAAGTAGTTCCTCGTGCCTCGAGAAGATAGTCGAAAACTCGATGGATCTCTGTTGGATTTCAAGATTTAGATCGGTGGTTGTGCTATCAATGAACATCTTTACCTGAGCCGATTGGTCGGGAAAACGAGCGCTTAGCTTGAACATGGCATTAATAGCGTACTCTCTAGTTGCTATACCGATCTTGGGATTCTCGATTATCTCTTGACACTTGTTGACCACTGCGCTTGGTTCAATGGGTTCCGAATTTGATTCATTATCACTCTTTGCCTTCCTATTTCTTTTTGGCTCACTTTCTTCGTTTGCCTCACTCCCGAGATTCGAATCGCCATCTGAGTTTTCACACTCATTCGAGTCCTCATCCTCGTCGGCATCGCTGCCATCGTAAAACTTGCTAACAGGTGAGTCGAATCCACTCGGAATTGGGTTAGTGATATCGACCAGCATATTTGGAGCGTCCGGCGCTAATGGATCGAAAGAGTAATCATCGAAATTTCTATCATCTGACTTGTTGCTACTACTTTTTGTGCTATTGAGCAAACTGATGTCACCTAGATTTGAGGAGACTTGCTGTTGCTGTCGTTGACTTGTTAAATCAATTGTATCATTGATTTGATCGCCATACTCACCAATACACCACATGCCTACCTGGACTAGCGGTTGTTTTGTCTGCAAATCTTCGCCTCTTAACCTGAGCCAAAGTTGTCTTACGCAATAGGAATGCAGGGCTGGTGTATCCGATATCATCTGGCATAGTGTTCCAACAACATCATCTCGAATATGATTTCCGGCGGTAGACAATACCTTGATCATAGTGTCGATTTGAGACTTCGGACTTGAAGCAAACTTTTCGGCGCAAATGCACAAGTTGGAGGCGCAAATGGCCTTGAGCTCATCGTCTGAGTTGGCCAAGAACAGCAATAGGTCTTTGGTCATTGTTTTGAAGTTTTGCTGATTGATTAGAAAGAATGACAACTCAAGAGCCTTCTTCTGTATCGATACATCCATATCCTTTAGACACTCGACAATTGTAACTCTATGCCTTTGGACGTAGTTATAGTCTGCATGTGCTGTTTTCAATAGGGTTTCCAAGGCCACATAACGGATATTCTTATCGACATTGAGTAAAAACCTACCCAAGGTGTTGATCGCAAGCTGGCGAAGACTACTTTCGGCGCGGATGCCCATCATTGTTAGTACTGTTTCGTATAGAATAGCATTGCCTACATTCTTGCTACTCTCAGTGTTGGTTGCCACCGATGCTAGAATATCTGTCATTGCCTCGCTGCCCTCTTGGTCGTTCTTGCCCAAAATACGTAATAGGTGTAAAATTTTAACTTGTAAAAATGGATCGCTAATACAAGATATGTCATGGTCTGGTGAGTTTCCAGACATCATTAAGTTCTTCAAAAGCTTCACCAATTGCGGTATGGATTTTCTAAAGTGTATTAAGGCATCGGGACTTCGCTCGCTCATTTCTATCATCAAAACGATACTTGCAATTAGAACACCGTGACTTCTCTCGTTCAATAAATTCTTTGTTGATGGAATGAACATTTCCAATAGTTCAGGTGCCTTCCTTATCATTCTAGCTGCACATATAATTGCCTTCTTTTTAATGTAAGCCACCGAAGATCTCATCAATCGCTCAATCTCGCCAGCAAGATCGCGAGCCATCTCCGTGGAACAGATGGCACCGAGGGCACATAAAGCTAGCCCAACAACAAATTGCTCGTTACTATTAAGGTCATTCTTGAGACTGTTGGTCATTAGGAGGTGAACTTCTTGTTTCTCGTCCAACAAAAGCATCGCCCCCAGATAACCAATTCGTTTATCTGTATACCGTGGAGAGGCTATCAATTTGAGGCACTCCAGCTGGCCAAACTGGACTGGGTATCCGAGAACATGTAAATACAATAATTTGACTACATTTCGACATCGCCAAACGTTATCCTCCTGACGGAATGTTGTTCTAATATAAGCGCATTCCTTCTGAACAACCGACCTCTCGTCGGCAGCAGTCCTTGCGGCTCTTATTTGACGGATGAGATCTCGCAAACGCATTGGCGCTTGCATTGTAGAGGTCAGTTTGGATAGGATAGTCTGTTGGATGTTGTCCATATTCATCTTGATTGCAGTTGATTAATGAGAGTTTTATTGTGCCAATTGGCAGATTGGTGGAAATAAGTCAAAATTTTTGGACTGTTTATGTTTTTAAATTATCTCATCACCAACTTGTGTCCCCTTGATACATGCTGATACACTTCCAAACTGAAGCGCATCTCTCCAGCGAACAGTAATTTGCTCTGCACGTTCCGAGTGCGCAGCCTCTATGTTGTGAAAGACGGAAAGATGAGATAAATACACAAATCTCATGATACATTTGATGATGTCGTCTCGCCAACCTTCTCAATATTTCATCTTCATACTTATTGCCCAAATTATTCTTGCACTCAAATGCATATATTGATTAATATTCGATCACCCAAACAGTTTATGGTAACCCAGAAGGTCTAGAGAAAGGTTAGATTTTATGCAAATCAGCTGGCACCGGTGATTTGTAAGCAATATCGGGGAAAAATCTCCAATTCGAGTTCCCCCAATAGCAATGTAACATTCTACTTCCCAGTATTTAGTCGACATCTGGACTGGTCAACACTCAAATTATCTATTATGGACAAACTAGAGTTCATGGAGACAGACGACACCACAAAGGTAGATGATGTCAACAAAAAACCATTAGATCTCAATGAAAATTTGGAACTTATAACTCGCATCTCAGAGCATGAGTTAGCTTACGCAAGCAGCACTTCATCTTGTAGTTGTGATGATCATGATAACGATGATGCTGAATCTCACGGAAGAAACCCCAAGGAACCCTCCAAAGTCACGATTGACAATAATAGAGACAACAATGCCGTCGAACGCCGGGATCACGGCCGCAATCAGAGGCGGACAGTTTTTTCTTCAGCCAGTTCCAGCGGTAGAAGTGGCGGAGAATCTCCCATTCCTTTAACCAGGAAGCTCAATTCAGTATTAGTAAAACCGCATAGGTGTGAGGAGGTGAGAATGGAAAGAGAACGGGAAGCTCGACTTGAGAGCCAAAGGAGTGATACCCAGGCAATGGCTAGGAATAAGCGCATGTTCGGCATGTTGATGGGAACCCTGAAGAGGTTCAAAACCGAGGAAACTAATAGAGAGGAGAAGATGGTCCAGCGAAGTCAAATAGAGGAGAAACTTGAGCAAAAGGTTGAGCCTGTGGAATACAAGTCATCTGGTTCATCCATCCCAAAATCAAGAAACGACAATAATGACTACGAAACTCGCTTAAGGGATTCAACTCCAGAAAGGCGTCCAGTTAGTTACAGGGATCGCCGCAGAACAGATAGCGGAGAACACGAAGAATTAGATAGATCAGTTACGGAGCGGGAGGACAAGGCTGGTAGGAAACTAGATGTGATGGGTAGGTTTAGGAATTGGGAAAGGACCCATAAGCATTTGTGTGGTTTTATACAAACTGAGACGAAGCCAAAGATTTTTTGGTTACCTAAGGAACACAATTTGTTTACAGAACGTCGACTCAGAGAGACAAAAGATTATTTTGGTTTATGTATAGCAGAGCGAACAGCAAAGTATAAATCAGAAATTAACGAGCTGAATCAGGATGATACAAATGAGTCTAAATAAACTCAACTATCCCAAGTGTTTAACTTCAGTCATATATCATACTAGTTCCAGGAATAGTGATATTCTTGCGAAGACAGAGTCGCCGTTGCATAAGCATCGGCAACTCAATGTAACTTAATACTATTGGCCTCTTTAAGGTTCTGAAGCTTACCGATTTTGCTAGTCTTGTTTGCCCAATGGACATTTGGTGATTTTCTAAGGTACCATCAATTTCATTATCATAAAATGTCGATTGTGTTTAACTTGCATTCCTTTAAAGGGATTATTTTGGCGCTCTCATGTATCTTGTATCTAAGTTGCACTACTGTCACGGCAGTATTCAACCAAGATGCGGAATTGAATGAGATCGGCCCGGCGTATCCCATTGATGGTCCGAGAATGAAACTGATCGCAAAGAAAGCCAAACCTATTGCGAGAGCATCAAAGAAGTACATCTTCGGAACCTTCAAATCGGAAGATATAAAGGTAGAGTTGATTAGAAAGGAAGAAGGGGAAGCCACCACCCAGGCGCCCGAGTTGATGTCGAAGATTCTAGAGTATCTGAATTACATGCAGGAGAATGATCACCAGCCGCCACCGAAAAAAACGACTCGAAAGCCGATGCCCATATTAGAACCTGAGGATTCATCTTCGACCACAACCGAGATGCCAATGATAAAAACATCTTCAACAACAACAACTAGCACCACCACCACCACCACCACTAGCACAACTACTACGACTACCGAAAAACCTGATCCATCGACCACAACTGAAGAGCCAGAAATTTCGACAACCAAGAGTCCAGCAGCTAGACGACCGTCGAGCTCGAAGAAACCATCGGCTAAGTCAACAACAACCACTACCAAAGAACCATCCCAATCATCTACTATATCCACCAAGAAACCAAAGCGTCCAACAACAAAATCTACCAAGAAACCGAAACGTCCAAAAACAAGATCTACCAAGAAACCACTTCGTTCATGGACAGAAGATAGTGAAGTTTTGAGTGATGGAGAGTTTGGACGTCCTCAGCTGGCACAAATGTAGAGAGAAATTTGACAGAAGAATTGCGATCTGGTCATAGTATGACTCTATGCTGTTCTAATTTTGTTATTACAATGATCGAGTTAGATTGCATAAAACATATCAATAGTTAACTTGAGTTGGTATCCATGACTAATTGTTGTAATTGCTGAAATCAATAATGTTAATAATTTATGGCTGTCAAGTGGAAGAGTATCAATTTTTTGGTGGTCGTGGTGGCGGCGGCGGCGACGGCGGCGACGACGACGGCGCTAGTGAACCAGCGCACTCCTCGCACGCTTTTTGAATAGTGGGGTACTCAAATCTAAAACCTGCGAGTTCCGCTTTCGACTTGACCTTCTGACCTTTGGTCAAGATTTCCGCTCTATCTGAACCAAAAACAATGTTTGTCACAAACTGTGGCGAGGGCAACATGGCCGGTCGGTTTAGCGCCTTACCGAAAGCCGAGCTGAATTGCTTGTTAGTTATGATTTCCGGTGCAACTCCATTTAGAGGTCCGCTAATGTGATCATTTATGATAGCAAACTTGTACAAGTTTGCCAAGTCGTGCACGTGAATCCAAGGGAGCCACTGATTTCCACTACCTATATCGAATTGTGTTTGTTCGACAGTGATGATGATGATTTTCTTATTGTTTTTGTTAGTATTTTGCCCGTTTTTCTATAGTTTTTGAACCCATTTGGCAAAACATTGTTCTGACAGGTTGTCGTGTTATCAAGTCGACAGGAAAGAGGGTAAGATAATTGCATCCAAGTGAAAGTAAAAGCCATCTAATGGCTCGAGTCTGGTGATTCAGATAGCTAACTAGCTGAATAACCTAAAAAATGAATAAACTATCAAGAGTTCAACTCATCCAGAAGTGCAAGCAGTTTGATTCAATAAGGATCGTCGTTTAGTAGTCTACCATCGACAGATGGACTGATAATTTTTCAAGTTATGAGTCAGTGATAACCAGTCGCGACTGTCGTTCTAATCATGAACTTTCCGGCTTCAGTACCTGAAAATCAACGAAGTTGATCACTTGAACCACTATGACTACCATCATGCAAGCAAGTTTAACTGCTAAGTGATCATTTATCGATAGTCTGGAGATAGAAAGTAACCTACCTATTGGGCCGCCGAGACCAAGCGAGAATGGTATCTTTAGATTGGCGATCATGCCGCCATCTCTACCGATGACAACACCAGCTCTTATGATAACTCTACGAACCTCCGGCGCTCGCGATTCATCCAACTCGCTCGCCTTCTCCCAGTCGCGCGCCAACTCCATCAGGTACTTGCCGGCGCCTGTGTCACCTGTTGCTGGCACCTGCAGTCTATCTGGTTGGGTCCAATTTTCATCGTACTCAAATGTTTCGCTTGGCGGATAGTATCCAGCCCCAGATGTCGCAATGAAAGCCTTGGGCCTAACCTGGGCTGATTGGATAGCCTTCACAAGGATGCGGTTGGTTTCAATGCGACCTGTTTTGTAGTTATCGTGGCGATAGTGGTTGTGTTTGTTAGTTAGCGCGGCAAGGTTAGTGGTTACCGAGGTAGTGGCAGCATGAATAGAGGGGCAATCGAACATCGACGACGGCGATATTCGAAGGTTCTGTTGTTGTTGTTGTTGTTGTCGTGGTTGGGGATCGAAGTTTTGCCAGTTGATAAGTGTCTATGTTGTCTCATACAACTAAAACTTGAAGCTAACTTGATGAGCCCCAAGTTCACCTTACACTGATCAACCTGTTGAGCGCGGGCTACAAGCATCTATGAGCCGATGGAAGAATCTTTCCAGTCTGAATCATGCAGAAAATAACAACAACACTACAGGTAGCATCTCACACAACAACATCATCAATTCAAAGGACGAAACGAAACAGATCTTTGACTCTGATCTGAAATTGTCCAATCATAACATCAAACAGCAACAGATAGTAAGTTGAGCTTTTTTGTTGGTTCTTTTTTGTCATTGCTGATGTTGATGTTGATGTTGATGTTGTTGTTGTTGTTGTTGTTGCCCCTGCAGTTGCTATTGAATAATAATAGTGGTGGCAGTTGGATGAATTACTCAATGATGTAACCAGGTAAACATCTCTAGTTGACTGTGATTTATACGGATAGTTAGATGACTCGCTGGCAAACAAGCGAATCGAAAATGCGCTCTGAAATGCACTTGATTAGTCGAGCAATTTCAAGTGCGCGATGTTTCTTCCCGACGCCACTAATGTAGCAACAGGTGGAAAAAATTTTACGGACGCTTCTCACTCTCCACGCAGCTAACGCTATCAGCTCAATCCTTTTTTGCTTGATTTTGTCCGACTAACTAATTGACCGAAGATGGAAGAGTTTTATCTGATAAGCGAGAGAAACACTTACTGGTATATATTTCCTGCCTGTAAGCCTCGGTGAATCGGCCAGGCTCTAGAATATTTCGGCCCGCTAAGTTGACCACAGCCGTTGTGCCTTCAGGTAGACCATCGTTGATGATACTCCGCTAGTGTAATAAATATGAATGTGGTGTTAAGTGGATGTGAAAATGTTAGAGATTGTCTCTTGGACCAAGTCTAGACTATATCCATTCTATTTGCTTTAATCTACACAACTAGCGATCAGAAAAACCCTCAAGTTTTGTAACTTAGTCTCCAGTGAGAGGTAATTGAACCCCTACTATCCTAGTATCCTGGAATCACACAGACTAGTGAGAGTCTACGTGCTTTATGGTCACTCTTGATTGCAATAAATCCTTCTCTATCCAACTTCTGGACAGACAAAGCAATCTTGCTCAGGCTCAATGACATCAATGTCGTTGACATTGCCACAAAGACCAAGAAACACTTACCCATGAGACGTGATCCGGCTTGCCCTTCGCCTGTCTAGTGATAATTCTAACTTTTGCACCTCCACTCCTGAGTATCCTAACCAGGTGGCGCCCGATGAAGCCAGTGCCACCCCCAACCAAGACACTTGCTGCCTTAACCATGACTTGGATTTTCAACTTGATTCCGTTTAGCTCGGCGGCAACACACAGTCAGGCCGCAAGGCTTATGCTATAACTTGTCTCCTATTGCTTCTCTCTCTCTCTCGGTCTCGGTCTATCTCTTCCTACTAATAGTTTCCTGTCTCTGTTTATATTCTACTAAACAGATTCTAATGGGAATTTGTTCTTGGTGAGTGAATGAGGTGGGTAGCTATGATAATGATAACTGTAATAGAATGGTGGCAAATGAAAACTGTGCTGCCGACAATTTAACTAAGACAAAGATGGTGAGAAAAATTGATAACGATGACTACCCCACTTGAAGGTATGAGTCAGAGAATTTGAGCTTCAAACTTCCCAAAATTGTAGCTTCTACTTCGGGTTTTTCAATCAAACCACAAATTGCCTCTTTCTCACACTTAGCCAATAGGCAAAACAGAACCTAAACGGTTGCAAATTATCAGATTGCTGATAGTACAGCTCAAAATAGTCTCAACTATTATCGCTTCTGATGCTTCTACTGTTGTTCCCGAGGAGACGATGAAAGTTTGATTTAAATTTCGTCACCGAAACAAGCCTTTAGTCTCGGTTCTGATTTAGATATAATGCCTCCTGTTGTTTGTCTCTCTGTAAATATTTGCAATGGCACAACACCTTCGCGACTAAGTTGGTTGATGATGTTATAGCTATGACTAAGCTTGTACTCTTGCTACTGTCTGGTCTTGATCAATAATTTTCTTTAATCTCAAGCAGTTAATAATGAGAAGAGATAAAGAGACAATCTAAAAATTTTGAGGCCAAACACATGATGTCTATGAAGAAAGAGAGTTGGTAGCACGTGGATTTATTATTCAAGGTTAGTTTGTTTACAAATTTTTCTCCATCCAAGCCTGCAGTAAGGAGGACGTTCACTCACCAAGTCCCATAGAAGAGGACAAACAGTCGCAGCTTTGCACACTTACCAGGGCAGCCCACGAATCCCCCGACTGCTACAGTAATTTTTACAAGTTAATCTTTCAGCAGGAAAATCATACAGATCTACAATAATTTGGGAACGGAATCTTCAAGTTACGGTGTCAAAAAAGTAGATGTATATGTAGGAGCAATCAAAAGTTTGAAAGTTTCCCTATGATCAGAGAAAAAACTACACCGAGAAGTGAGCGCCGGGTTGCATTTGATTTTTTCAACCGGTGGCTCGAGCCAGCCACTCAGCGAGCTCTTCAGACGTCTTGGTGAGGCACAGAAAAATTTGACTAAAAACTCAAGAGACGGGTTTATACTAAATAATTCTTTTAAGCGCGAGAAGTAAAAGTAGCTAATTGTCCATTTCCGAATCCACTTCGATTTTTATTGATTTGCCATCGATTGCTGCCAAAAGTACCTGATGCCTATGGGTGGTCTTTTGAGTTACCCAGTCATAAGAACATCTCGTGATTTGCTTGCGTGTTGGCGAGTTTTTTGTACCTCGTTCGATCTTACCTCTTACCTGTCGTCTTAAGAGCACACCCACCAAATCAATCGCTCGCTTGCACCATTTTCGCATAGCGTCACCCTTGGGCAGTCGGTCTTTGTTTGGCTTGCTTCTTAGCCTTCTTCTTAGCCTTTAATTTGCGTAGCTTCTTCTTGAGCTTCTTTTTCGCTTTTCTCGCCATTTTGGCTGCAATCTCGCCGCCACCGCCGCCGCCGCCCATTTGCCTGGCGGTTTGAGCGCCTTCAAGTTGCTGCGCTTTTGATTTATTCGACAAGTTATTCAACGATTCAATTTCTGTCACTGATTGGGTAGATGGCATCATGCTGAGGTTAGCATTCTGTCGGTCCAATTTACCCATTGGCTTTGGCAGCAAACTTAGCGGCTTTGCAGGATCATTGTAACAAGAGCCAAGTTTTGGGTTTGCAAGACACAGGATTATTAAAGCCGCTACTAGCGGTGTGCCATAGATACTAATAGACCAATAGTTTAAAAATTGAGGTGGCATAATGGAGAGCGAACTAGTTGGTTATCATTGATTGAAAAGAACGGCGAGTATTCACGCAAACAATTGATAAATTACTCTCACCTCAGGAGTAGGTAAGTGTAACATCTTGACGATATGATGAGAGTAACGAAGGAGGTAGCAACAAGTGGCAAACAAAAAGATAACTATACTACAACTCAGTAATGGTCTGGCAACTCAATTAGCAAGCCACTAATGAGAGCTTCAGCTTAACGTCAATTGTCCGTAAGCACGAGTGTGAAATGATTCAAAGTTGCATGTGAGTCTCTGGAGTTGTGATGGTGAGTAGGAGACTATGTCGTTTAAAAGTATCACCTAAACCAGATAAACTTTTGCTCACTAGAACAACACAACCACATGGAAGTTTTGCACGAATGTAAATTGTAATGTGGATAGTGTAGAGGCATACGAGCATCGGAGAGGCGGCGCCTTCACTGTGTTTCTTGGAAACCTTTGCCATTTCCACTTGAGTTCTCGTTGGCAATTGGAAAGGACTCCGACGTCGACAAATGGCAAGCTACTGTGTATGAGTTGAGTGTGTGCATCTGTGTGTGTTTTTTATCTTTGCGAGCTGTGTGGCTCGAATGAGCCGCTCAGGTGCATGAGCGACACTAGCAGGCTTACTTAAGATAACAGGTGGCAGGTGCGCAGCTCAGGTAGCTGGTCGGCTGGTTTAGCGGTGGTTGGCTAGTGAGTTATAACTTGGAAGCGTCAAACAATTGAAAGTTTGCCAGCCACGAAGCATATGAACTCTCATATCTCTCGCATCCTCTTGAGTCGATATCTGGTTTGGTTGGTCAGCGATGTTAGTTGCCGCTGCAAACTTAAATCAACGGGTCAGTCGGTTGCCCATTGACTTCGAGCTTGACGTGGGCAGTGGAGTTGAGTTTGGCCGACACTGTTGGTCTTGTGAGCATTAGTGTAGTTTTGTGAGACAAGAGAAAGAGAGAGAGAGAGAGAGAGAGAGAGAGGAGGAGAGTAAGTAAGACAGCGCGAGTGAGTAGTTGAGGGCAGCGATTGGAGAAAAATTAAAATAATAAACAACAACAAAACCAACGACAAGCGATACGACAAATGGCAAGAAAGCTAGCTGAAAGATTGCGCGGCGAGCAATAGAAGTAGCGACAAACAATAGCGACAATTGCAAATCTTACCTGAGATGCAAAAGCAATAGTAGCTCTAGTAACAACAACAACAACAACAACAACCACAACCAGCAAGTTACTTTGCCTTGCATCCGCCGCCCACAGGCCAGGTTACCTGTTGGAATTGATTGCAGCGCGCGACACACTCGATGAATCGATCGGTCGGCTAGTGAGTTTAAGGAACAGGAAGTCACTCTCTGTCGTTGGTCATACAAAAATAAAATAAAAATCCACCAATGGCCGCTGGCGTACTTGAGACGCACACGCAACCCAACGGGTCGTTTTCTGATTTTCATCCAACAGGTAGTTTTGCAAAGCTGCTTTAGAGTTTGTGCTTTACCAACTTGTGATTATTTTCGTCGCCGTTCTCGTCTCATTCGTCAACTTCAGTTTCCGATAGACTTTGACGAACTAAGGAGTTGCGAGTGCGGACGTACTGATAGCAACCTGTTGCGTGGCGAAACTCGGCCTGTCCACTGGAGCGCGTCCAGTTTGCATCGTAATTTAGTCGTTGTTGGTTGATTTAGCAAAAACCATAAATTTTCAGCAACAGCAACAAAAACCATACCATTCTGTGACGTCTCTCTCTCTCTCTATCTTACTAATAAAACACAAGAGACGCGCAAGAATCAAGACAGATTATGTTGTGCTCATTAGATTGAATCAACCGAGTCGAGGATGACTTGACTTCGTTGTTTTTGTATGAGTGTTTCAACGCTTTAATTAGAGTTCAATGTTTCGTATCGTGTATGCAATAATAATCTTCCATTCGTCTTCCCGCTTCCGTAAGATTGATTTGGTCCACGCGAAGGTCAGCCGCAAACTAGAGTTGGGCTAGCCACAAATCCCGTTGCTCGCAGGTGGTTTTTAAGTTATTTTTGAGTTGGCGCTGCTGTTGCTGCTGCCAATTTGAACATCGCCGCAGCGATGGCCTAAGCTCCAAAGGGTTGAGCATCTTTTTGATGGTTAACCTGAACTTGAAATTATTGCCTCTCCTTGTGAGCATGTTTTAGTCTGCCCTTATCGTAGAGTTTGGCTGCTAAAAATTAAAAGGGGGAAAGTTTGAACTCCAAGTGGGTTTTGAGATTGAGATTTTTGAGAGAAGAAGGAGAAACGGGAAGTTTCTATGATGGAGAATTTCCTCTCCTCTACCTGGACTCTTGCATGGAGTTTCCTCAGTAGATTTTTGGAAAGAGTCGACAAACTCGATCATGTTCCAAGCTCATGTCGTCATCAGCTGCGACCAACAGATGCAAGCGTTCGAGCTTCATGAGCATTCAGGGGCTAGGCGAGCGCATCGATCGGTGCAACGCACTCAGCATCCGAGCGGCGGAGCGCTCCGCCGCTCCCGGGTTTCCCTGCCACTTGTTGCTTGGAAAGCATATACCGCCGCTGCTTATGCAATAACAGGTTGGTTGGCCTGAAAACTGAACTCTGTTGCGCGTGACGCGATGTAGCATTAGAAGTGGCAGAGGAAATGGTGAACGAGCGGCGAAGATACTGCCACTCGTTGCTCTTTTAATCGTCGTTGGCGCCCATACCTTTGCTGCCAAATCTTGGACCGTGATTATGGAATGTGATGGTGCAACTTACTTCCGATCTACCCTTTGGCTACAGATGCCTTTGCAGCATCGCTCAAGGGTCATATCGAAGCCAAATCTGAGCTCATACTTTTGCTCTTGTTGTTGTTGCTTGGTGCGTTTGCGTCCAATGTGATGCTAAACAGGGAAGTATCAAGAACCACAGCTAAGCAACTTTGTAAGCACACAGGCAGATTCAACTGAAGCGGAGTCCAACTAGAGCCAAATCAAACCCTTTGATCTCACCATTTCTGCAAGCGTTTCTCTCGCTTCGCTTGCGCTCAGAGATTGTCGATAAAATAACGGTTCTACCTGCCGACACAGGCACTTAGCTTTAAGCTCGCTCGCTCGCTCGCTCGCTCTCCCTGGCCAGCAGGGTTCAAGGTGGCTGATGACTTTTGCTTAGCTCGACTTGGCAAGACCGACGAGGAGTCAGGAAGTCACAGTGGTGAGCTCGCATGTTTGCTGTATTGCTGGCAGTGGAGGTAGCGGTAGAAGTATTATTAGTAGTAGCAATGATAAACAACATATACACAAAAACAGCCAACGACTGCTCACCTGGTTACCCGAATACTAGTCCATGTTACGTAAGCCCGGCGTCTTCATCTCCATGTCGAACTTGTGTTGATTTAAAACACAACGACGGAAAAGATGCGTCGACAGACAACAACATCCGCAATTATGATAATGGTACAAAACAAATTAACGATATGCCTAGGGGCTTCAATCCAAGGAATATAATCAATCTTTGCTCCTAGATTCAAGATCAAGGCCAAGATGGGAACAAACATGACGATACGACATCAACTGGCAACTTGAACTCTGATTAAAGTTTTTGATCCTCAAATTCGATCTCAATCCCTTGCGCTCTCTTCCCCTCCGAATGGCCCGACAATTCCATCTCTCTTGGGCCGAAGCCAATGGAGGCGATAGACTTATCTGACGTTCGCTTGCTAGCTGAGATAAACTTTCGGGGCCGCAGTTTTCAATCTGACTGACTGACTGAACAACTTTACCGGTACAACTTTGTCGGCTTCTCAGCTTATGGCCAATAAATCATATCGTTAAGGAGGAAACGAGCCTTAAAATGTATCGCACGTTTAACAAATGCCGCCTACAACATTTAATGTAGCTACTGCACCTACCTGTCGAATTGCGTCAATCTGTTGAATCAACTGGCCAACTAAAGCCAGACGAAAGTTGCAAGATAGTGATAGCAGCGGCGGGCGAGGCGAGTTCCAAAAGGCAAACATTGTTTGCTATCCCGCTCTCTCTCTCTCTCCCTCGCCTTATGCAAGCTCGTGCTCGTCAATATCAATTATCAGTTGCGTGAATCTAGAGAGTCTCTTCTTTCTTACCAACGGGCTCCTCCTCATAGACATCACTTGTATTTGCCTATCCCGCCAAGTATTTCCTCTAACAAACACCACACAAAACACTTTGCTTGAACATGAGAAGAAGAAGAAGCCTTCAAACTCAATGGTTTTTCTCCATCTGTCCATCTATGTTACTCTGTGTATCTCCACCTCCCCCCTTTATCTTGTATGTTAAAATGGAAGGCCAATCGAAAGTCTCCATCGGCCGGCCAACTGGTTAAGTCACCAAACTTACCATTTGGCTTGCAAACGTGTGACACGCTCGTCACAAGATTGCAACACTCACTCGAGTCAACAGGTAGTTGGCCGCTGTCACTGTCTTTGTAGGCGCTTGCCTGTCGAATTCGGGCTGAAATTTCTATCAGCTTCGACGACCAGCGACAAGAGCAGCGTTTGATGAAGTAATAGTAGAAATAGATGGTGATAGTTGCAAAAACACCAGCTCTAGTCGAGTGATAAGAAACCTTGACGAAGGTCGGTTGGTGAGTTGCGCCTAGTGTGAGGCTATGGCTGTTTACTTTTCTTGAAGCAAACTGTAGAGAAATTTGCTCTTTTTGCCTAGGGGCAATAGAAACAGGGGAAAAATCGAGCTTGGCTTACGAAAATCCCCAGTCAATGGTATCCACACACTAATTGTACGCGATAGAAGTCGCAAGATAAGCGACAGGTGAGCCGCTTGCTTATGCAACGAGTTGACTCTTTTCATTTATGTTCTTCGCCTTCGCCTTCTCCCCCTATCCTGTTAATCCATTCTTCCATATCTTCTCTTATTCAGCTATCTAAATCACATGCCAATCCAATGGAAAAAATTGGCATTAACCATGGGCACAATGTGATGGCCCTCCTCGAAATACTTCCACAAGCAAGCAAAGCCAAAGTTGTGGTTGTTGATAACTAGAGATAGCACTCCACAAAACCACCTGTAAGGCTGAAAGATGCTGCTGAGTATCATCTATCCAAATATTCACCGGGTCGATAGAGTTTTATCCGCTCTCTCGGCTGCCAGTTAGTTGGTACTATAAAACAAGGCTAATCAGCAAGTTTTATCGGGGACATTGGTGGGAGTTAGTTAGCTAGCTAGTTGGTTGGATTCTCGAGTGTTGCCTCTAACACGCGTCGAACACTCCCTTTGATAAGATCGAAGATTCTTGGAAGCCACGAAAGTGGGTTTAGATTTGCGATAACTATTCAGCCATGAAATTAGATACCCGCAAAACTCGTGGACCGGAAGTGTCTGGAAATCATTCATCCATTGAATCGAAGCTAAAGGTGTGATCGCTAGAATACAATGCAATTTACAACAATGCTTACGTGTTATTTTCATCTAGCGGAAGGTCAATCTACGTCAGCCAGTCTCTCGAATTTAGTTATGGTTGTTATTGGTGATTTCATTGCGCCACGCGAAAACAAATTTTGCAAATTTCCCCTTTCTCTCTGGCACTCCAAGTCTTTCTCTTTCTCTCCTGCTTGCCTTTTATTTTTACCCGTTCAATCGTTTACTTCGCAAACTAAATTACCTAAATTAGATACAAATAACCTTTTCGAGTTCATTGGCGTTCATCGTCTTCTATTCATTCAGTTTCTATTTCTGATTCCACTGCCTTCGTCGTCGTCGTCGTTACCGTGAGACGTCTCGCCACTGGTACAGCTGTAAATTTGTTGCTCATTAGACGCTTAAACGCATCGGAACTAACGCGTGGCGCCGAGCCCTTGGGTTGTGCAACGAGGCGAAATTGAAAACTAGCAACTTAACGGTTCGCTTCGAGCTACCAAATTAACGGTGAGTTAGTGAAAATTACAAAAGAGTAGCAGGTTTACTTGGCACCTAAATTGACTTGCACTGTTTCTTGGTTGTTGCTGTTGACCTTTGGTTGGTGCCTCGTCGTCGACTAACTGAACCAAACAAATCAACTTTTTTCTATCTCCCGCTATCCTTCGATAGCGAGAAAACGAAAGAGAGGGAGAGAGAGAGAAGAAAGCGCACATTGTATCCTGCGCCGCCTGCTCCATTATGCATAATATCTTATGCCGATCGACATTTAAGAGACACTTGTTGTTCCCTTGTATCCTCTTATTTTATCACCTCTGGTTCCTGTGAATTTCTAACGAAATATTATGCCAGAAAGTCGGTGAGACGATTCTGGCAAGCCCGTTGGTGGTGGCGCGCAATTGCGCATTGCGCCGTCTGGGAAGTGCAACAAGTATATTAGCGGCGCCCGCTCGCTTCTCGCTGGTGATTATCGATAAGGTGACTAAAAATTCCATTTCGTCACTTGCAAACCTGCGAGCTTCTGCTAACAAACAAACAAACAAACCAACCAACCAACCAACCAACCAACCAACCAACCAACCAATCAACCAACCAGCCAACGATCTAACTAACTATCTAACTGACTTACTGAACGACTGGCTAGCTAGTTTATTCAGTTCTCTCGCTCGCTCGTTGCTCGTGCAACATGTGAGCCGAGCGCACGAGCAACGACCGGCGCTGCGCTTTTCAATCCCGGAGGCGCCTCACCTGCCAGCGCATAGACTCAAACAACTTGTTGCTCCAGCCCCCAGTCCTGCCTTTCGAGTCCAATGCAGACGTCGGCTAACTGCAATGTCTGCTTGTGCGCAAGCACTTTGCATAGGCGCCGCCCATTTGAACAGGCAGGCAGGCAGGCAGGCAGGCGAGCAGAATCACTGGATATGTTTGCCTGAATCGTTGCATCCCCGAGCCGCACGCAAATTGTATGGAGAAAACCAGTTGACACAAGCAGCAAGTGAGTGAGAGAGCTACGTTAGACTAGTGATGATTCCAAAGGTAAGCTCCAGATCCTGCAGATTTTGATGTGCGCGGCTCACTGGAAGCTTGCGAGGCGATGGTGTGGTATTGTCAATTAACGGAGTAGCATCTTGCCACAGGAGTAGAAGCTGGCTCTAATTTGAGACAGAGAGAGAGAGAGAGAGAGGGGAAATCACACGACCTCCGAAACGCTTAGAGCAACAGGGAAGTTTGGAGATAGAGATAAGATAGTAAACCCCGGCGTCTTCGCTGTGGACTTTCAGACTAGCTTGCTCGCTGGCTTGTTGCATTTTGTTGCGGCGTCTTGCGCGCGTTTCGAGGTAGCTGAAGCGCAGCAACAAGTGGCAGGACTTGACGCTGCGCGCGAGCTTCTCCATTAAACCAACTAACAAACTGGAGCTGCGAGCCAACTATCTGACTTTGCCCCAGGAGTAGCAGCGGCAGCACCAGTGGTAGCAGCTCTTGAATATCACACTGCTACTAGAGTCCGGAGTCTAGAGTTTAATCGTAAATTTGTGAAGGGAACCTCAAGTGGAAGTCGAAACGAAGAATAGTAGCCGGCGAGAAGTAGCAACAAGTGATTTCTGTCCGCGCGTACAAATGCCATTCGCCTAACTCAATTTCGCTCATAATTGAATTTGCTCGCGAAGCGATCGGATATGAGAAACGGAAGTGAAGTATTAATAGCAGCAGAACATTAGTAGAGAGTTGCCTTTTTGATATAGAAGCCGGAAGACTCACCTGTTGATTAATAACTCGTCGATTAGAAACTCAAATCACACCACCAGCGAGCAGCATCAAGTAGATATTGATATTTGAATTATTTTAGCAAAGCACCAAGCACTCAGACGCAGAGCCAGAGGCATTAGGCGCCGAGCATAAGCAGGAAAAACATATTTCCATTGACATAGAAGAAAGGGAAGCTGCAAGTTTGATTACGTAACGAAACATCACAACACAAGTCACACAATGAGCGCGCTAGTTGAACAAGTGCCAGTGCCATCCACCTTCCAGGACCAACTAATCAATGGACTGGAGTACGCCTACCAGGGCTTCTGGGATCAATACGGAGATGCGAGAGTCAAGTCATACCCGCTGCTTGGCGGCGGCCCATGGCCAGTGATAGCCATTTGCCTATGCTACCTGTACATTGTTAAAGTCCTCGGGCCCAGGTTAATGGCCGACAGGAAACCATTCGATTTGAAGAATCCAATTAGAGCTTACAATTTGTTTATGGTTGCAGTCAACGTGTATGGAGTTGTGCAAGCTTGCCGACTACTCAACTATGGTCTCGACATTTGGGGCTGCCAGCCAATCGACCATACGGCAACGGACAAGAAATCACTGGACACAATTAGATTGGGATACATCTTTATCCTCTCAAGATTCATTGAATTCTTCGACACAATTTGCTTCACCTTGAGGAAAAAGTGGAATCAAGTTAGCGCCTTCCATGTATTCCATCACTTTTCCGTTCCAATTGCGGTCTGGTTCTTCCTCAAGTTTGCTCCAGGCGGAAACTCGGCCATGTTTCCCTTCCTAAACTCAATCATTCACACCGTTATGTATAGCTACTATTTCCTAGCCACCTACGCGCCACTACAACCCTACTTATGGTGGAAGAAATACCTAACATTGGCGCAAATTATCCAATTCTTCATCATGATAGTCCACTCGGCTCAGCCATTATTTATTAGCTCATGCCAATTTCCAAAGGTTTTCCTCATGACAACTATCATATTCTCATGCATCTTCATCTATTTGTTTACAAACTTTTACCTGCATGCGTATTGCTCAAAGGAAACGAGAGAGTCGCTAAAGTCAAAGTTGCAAGTTTTTTCCAGTGTTAAAAAGTGGATCTTCGTGGCAACGGTGTATTAAGAGAAGTCTTTTTCAATCAAATACGAGAGCAGAAAGGGTTACTGCAACAGCAACAACAACCACTACTACAATCATCATGTGAATATGACTGAAATAGAAGCCTATACAAGTGACCAAGGAAACAGGTAAATAGAGGAGGACGAGATAAATGAGAATTAGTAGTAGTAGTGGCAGTGGAGGCAATGATGACGAAGCTTATTATCTGATCAGCTAATAATTTGCCTCATCATCATTTGCGCCGCTAGGTTTTCAATCTTTCAATCAACATCGTATAACTTCGTATAATGTATGCTATACCGAAGTTATTACGAACAAGTGGCCAAACAAAAAGATAACTATACTACAACTCAGGTAATGGTCTGGCAAC
>WNKI01000001.1:10564235-10604375 GCA_015350385.1 Aculops lycopersici
CCGTACCGTACGGTTACGTACTATACTTACTATACTAACATACACTACTATATACTATATATATATATATATATATATATATATATATATTAGTTATTATATATATATATATATATATATATATATATATCCAAATGTATATGTACTTGTGTATGAGACATCAGGACACAGTGACTACACACCCACTAACAATATAATGAACTGTAATAAAACGAACGAGTCGTCAAAACTAAAATTAGGCGCGATAATTATAACAATAATGATAACAAAGACAAAACCACAACAATCACGAGCATCCACCACGACGATAAAGTTGCAACGAGACGAGAAAATATGACGACCAAATGGCTCAATGTATAAAATTAAATTCTAATTAAATAAACTAAATACTATTTTAGTTAATACATGTACCAAATTTCAAAAGCGCCTGTTTGATAGAACGCGTGCCTGTGTAATTGAATACTGTCCTTGTCTCGCTTAAAATCATCAAGTTTTTCCCTTTTGAACAAACAAACAAACAAACAAAACAAAATCGTAATCAGAGACAATCTATCACCTGGAATCTTCCGAAACTTGACTCTTACATCAGAGTAAACAGAGATTGAATCATATCACTAAAACAGTCATATATCACTAAAACAGGAAAGGTATGAAGAGAGAGAGAGAGAGAGAGAGAGACAAAAATTTCACTTTTCTGTCCGCCTTTCTGCCCGACTCTACTTGATGGGTTTTTCTCAAGAGGCACTTTTTGTTTGATTTTTTCCTTTGAGTCATTTAATCCATTAGTTGAATACCTCGCCGCCCATTGAACTCGCTCACCTGCTACTGCTACTACTGTCACCAAATCTTACCTGGGGACTTAATGAGTCAACAACATAATTCATTGAGGAGACGGAACAATTAGTATCTGGTTTCAAGTTTGTGCGCCAATCTTCGGGCGCAAACACAGCAACTAGTAGCACCCACCTGTAGCCCAATTTTCCGTCTGGTATTTCGACCTGAGAACCCGAGGAAAAGCTGACATCTCGAGCGTCGACTTGTTTGCTCTCAAATCAACCTGGCAAATTTGCACCGAATATACTACAGAATCCTAGTTAGCTCGTCGGCATTTCAAAACAAACAACAGAAAACTTTCGACATGGGCTCGCATAATCAAGTCAAGTCACACACTCGCATACTTATATTAGCAGACAAGAACCACCATCACCGCAACCACCAGTTGATTCTTGGCATCGGTTCTTAAGCCAACCGATGTCAAGTCAAGTCTAGTAACGCCAACCACAGCAACTAAACAAGAGCGAGAGTGAGCGACACAATGTCGTCACTTCCCAAGCTGTCGACCATTATCGCAGCTATTATCGCATATCATTAAATCAAACCAACAGGCTCCCCCGATAAAAACGCTTTCGGTTTGTTGGTCGATTGGGTGCAGTGGTTGTTGTTGTCTTGGCAATTTGGTACTGTGCTCTAGCAGCCCGCTTCTTACTCTCAAACTGGATGATGGTAACTTTCTCTTCTCTATCTATCCATCCACGCTGCTAACCTAACAATTAGCCATACAAAACCACACAAAAAGCCAAACGAAGAGAAACGGAACCAAAAAGCACTTTGGAAATCACTCTCGACTCAAGCGGGAAAAGTTGGCCGCCTCAAGTGTGATGCTGTTTTCTATTTAGCAAATTCACTCTAGATCTACTTTTGGCAACAAACAAGATTAAAATCTAGAAACAAGTAACTTGTTGGCCGGCCTCCCGTCAGTCGGGCACTCGATACAAGCATAATACTAATAAAGATAATAATAACACCAACGTCAACGTCAACGTCGACAACAACACCAGCACCCAGAGCAACCTGTTGTGCCGTCGCTCTATATGGCCATCGAGAGGATGAGTCGATGGGATGCGGCGACGGCGCCATCAACGATGGGCCAACCACTTGTTGCATGGTATTTCGGCACCAACTGGTGCAAATTGAGTGTAAATACAGTATGATTCTAAATCAAATCTAGATAATGGGATGTAAGTGAGAGCGAAACTTTCACTTGTCGTCGGGGTTCCGTTTGACGTGGAGTAGAGTCACCCTGACTTTTGTTTGAGTCCGTTTGGATTATTCGTCATGGTCTATTGATTGTCACGATAGACGCATCAAGTTTGCGGCAACCAAACTAAGTCCCAGATATCGATACGATTTATTTTAAGTTGATTCCGTTTTCGGTCTGTTAGTTTTGTATCTTTCTCTTTCTCCAACTCTGACTCTCGTCGACTAGATTTCTGCTCAGGTGATTGCTTGTTTTTCATTTTCCAACTTCAATCATGCGTTTAGTCTAAACAAATCAAATTTACTTGGCTTTATTTCACCTGTTGCTCCGCTTGGTACTCTCGAGAGGATGGTATAAAAGGCGAGCAACTTTACTCTTGATCCTTGAAGTTCGTATATATTCGATTTTCATACCAGCAAGAGAATCTAACAAAATGAAGACCAACGTGAAATTTGTGGTGTTTCTGGCGTCAGTGATATTAGTCGTTAGTTACATTGAGCTAACAAGCGCAAACTTATTCAGGTTCGATCCCGGGGACACAATCAAGTGCCAAGCAATGGGACGCAATCGAGGTGAGAGCTCACAGTGGTTCTTGGGCTCATTCAATAACAAGGTCATATCAATCGAGAAGAGTGCGCGCAATCATTTCAAGGTGGTAGAACGTGAATGGGACGAGGTGAAGAGGAGACAGAGTGATGGAAATTTTGAAAGTTCTTGCATCAGCTACGCGGGTCCTGAATCGTCAGCACCTGACGAGGCCGTCGATCGAGCTCTCGAGTTCAAGAGGAAGTCCCTCTTCTATGATGCGAGAAATTGCAACTCGGAACATTGGGTCAAATTTTGGTCAACCGGCGTGAGGCGGACGGTAAACTCCAGAGCCGGTTGTTACTCAACATTATAAAGGCGTTGAGTGGTTGTTTGGAACTCGAAGGATTGAAGCAAGTTTATTATATCAGTTACATTGGTTGCTAGTTTTTTAGAAAACCTTATTAATGCGCACAATAATCAATGGCGCCAACATTGTGGCACAATAAAGAAAGATTTCATGAGTTATCACATCGAAGTGGCCGCTAGCTTAGTCCTGGTGACGCGAGTAAATTTCTACTGATGCTCATGTTGTTCAAATCATTTGGGATATCATAACCAATACCATTATTTCCAT
Source organism: Aculops lycopersici (assembly GCA_015350385.1). Lineage (NCBI taxonomy): Eukaryota > Metazoa > Arthropoda > Arachnida > Trombidiformes > Eriophyidae > Aculops > Aculops lycopersici. The sequence goes on from WNKI01000001.1 coordinate 10,567,436, forward strand.
TGACTATTGCTGCCACATAAAGCCAAACGGACATGACGCGCGCCGGAAATGGCTCCACATGACAGGCAACCAGGAACTGGGTGCCCAGGGTTCTGGAGTTTTGAGTGGTGCCCTTGGATGGTGTCGTTGTTGGTGGTGGTTGCGATGGGTTTGCCATTAGACTTAAGTCGGCGTCGTGAACTCCGCTTGCGTATAGAGAGTCCAAGATTGATCTAATGCTCGTGAATGGAACGTTTACTGGCCACGAGATCACCTGGCGAGAGCTACCTGTTGGATTGATCGCACTGGCGGAGGTACTTCCGACGGCCAGGTGAGCGGCTAAAATGTCCTCGCGAATTGTAGTCGCCAACTCGGAGCGCCAATCGAATTCGTTGTAATCAATCTCTTGAGTTATGGTTTGCTCATTTACCCTCTCACACCTGTAGATTCTCCTCTCGATGTTGGTTAGTTTCTCAGCCAAAAGTCTGGATAGAGTTCTGTTAAAATATGTCGGCCTACCTGGCCGCCAGTTCAACAGGTTTGTCTTGATTGCTTTCTCAATGGTCTCCCTCAATCGATTTGCTTCCTCTCGAGAAAACTTGCGATAATTTAGTTGGATGGCAGTGGAGTCTAAGAGAGAGTTTAAGTTTACACTTCCTGTCAGCAGTTTTCGTCTCGATTCCAAATAAATCAATTGCTTCCGAAAGCTCATTTGAGCGAGATTTTTCGGGATCGGCAAACGTGAGATGTTTTGTTTGTTAGTTGAATTAGCCAAATTGCTTGTTGTTGTTGCTGATGTTGATTCAAATAATGGGAACCAACAATTCCTTAGGCGAATGTCAAAGTTTAGCTCACTGATTGATCCAGTTATGTTGACATTTTGTAAATTTGCATACACATTCTCGGGCGTCACCATGGAACCAACACTTATGAGAGGCAATTGATCGCGTCGTAGTGAGTAAGATTTGCCTGAGGTTGGATCCCAGAGTTGGATTGTCTTGTAGTTAATAAGAATGGGCAATCGAGAGATAAAATTTAACCTGTCAACTCTATTGGCTCCCGTTAAAAAGTCGGAATAATTCAAGTTATCGTTGATAGTTTCGCCCGACAGCCCAGCCACTGGAGGCCTGATGCCGCTGATTGACTCAATCAAGTCGCCCACCTGCAGCTGTAATTGACTTTCGACAAAACGCGACGGTTGTTCTTGCCAAACGATGACATAAACACACCGGCCATCAGGTAACGAGTCGCCCAATAGGAGGGCACTACATTTGCCCATGTAGAGGAAATAGTTGCACAGTAGCACAGCCTTCTCCTCGGCGCCACCCAAATACCTGTTGATAAGCTGGGCAGAGTTAAACCAGAGGCTTGGAGCTAGGGATCGCATGTCCATTAAACCATACTTAAGTGGACTAAGTAGCGAGACAAATCTAGCCACTGCTCTCATTTGCTCGAATTGTGTTAAATTCCGATTGGAGCCGTTGTCGTCGTTGCCTTCGATTGATTCAATCAAGTCGCTTGGCGGCTGAAGTGCAAATAAGAGCCTGGTTATGATGCAATATTTAGCATTACTTTGCAGTGCCAATGCTCTTATATGTCGTAACTGAGCCGACTGTTGCCTCTTGTTGCTGGACAAATTTGGACTTCTGAGACTTAGCATAGTGGAACCTTGATTTCTAATTGAGCTCCGTCCTCTAATGAGTATTTGTTCCCACAAGCGCACGTACTCAACCACCTGTTCGTCTTCATATGAGTTCAAAGGTAAATAAAAACTCATTGGCATTGAAACCGGAGGGTCGAGTGTGATAAATAAGCTGACATAAGTCTCTTGTCGTTTGTTTATAACAGTTTGTTGCTGAGCCGGCTGCAGCTGCTGCTTCAATAGACTCGGTGGGTTTTGTTGCATCATTTCCGGCTCAAATTGATAGTTTTCCAATAGCAATGGCTGATTCAAGGCAAATGAACCCTCGATTCTCCCATTGGTCAGCACAGTGCTTAGGGGAACCCTCAGTGAGCCTAACAGGTGGCGTTCAATCCGTTGATTTGATGTAACCAAACGACTTGCCCTAATTAACCGCTCGGCTTCTGTTGACAACAAAGTCGTAGGCTCAATTGAGCTCATGGCCAAGGTGCTAAAGTCTTGCTGTTGCAGAGAGAGACTTTGCTGCTGCTGCTGTTGTTGTTGTTGTTGTAGCTGGCTTGAGTCTTGAATTGTGTAACAATTGTAGTCGTACAAATTGATTTGCAAACACTCGTCAATCAAATTTTGGCTCTGGGTTTCAACCTGTCGTTTGCTCTGAATTGTTGTCCCATCGTTTGCTCTATCCCCCTCATCGCCACTCTCTAAGCTTTCACTCGAGAAAACTTGACTGTTGATACTCGATGATTGAGCAACTGGAAAAAACAAAGTTTCATTCCATGTGGGATTCTTGCCTTGAACTAAACTTGAGGTTTGCTGTTGGCGCTGAAACACAACCTCGACGTAGGTGGTTGGTGGTAGCAGGATAACATTTGTCATTGTTGTTGGCGTTAGAGGTCTTTGGAAGAAACTTGGCGATATCGGGCGACCACCTGCGTTGCCACCACCATTGAATCCCAACACTTGTTGCTGCTGCTGTTGGTGCATCCGCAAAGGCACGTTGCTCGCTTGCTGGACAGTGACCACAAGTCGCAGATTGTTAATAATTCGATCAGCCGACAACAAGGCAGGCAAAACAATATCACTTCCGGCCAGCAACTGGTTGGTCTTGGGAAGTTGGCTCCACTGAGTTTCAGAGTTAACTTGGTCTCTCAATGAGGCCTCCAAATCTCCTTTCACTGCGCCAGTCTCAATGGCGTCCAGTTTAGCTCTTGATCTCAGGTTACTGTTGAATCGCTTTCGCTTCGGCATCAACGGTCGTCGGGCGGTTTTATGGGGAGTCAAGCGCTTTGCTGCTCGAGCTACACCTGAAAACTGAAATTTTATCCGAGGTTCTCTAAGTAAATCTTTCAAAGCAACCACTTGCTGATGCCGCGGTACGGTGGACGAGTCACCAGATAGAGCAACATGTGGTCGCTGCTGGTTTTGTAGTTGTCCAATAACGTGAAGCTCCAAATTTTTCACAAACTCAATGGCTCTGAGGCGAATGCGTTCGATGTAAAGGTGAGGCTGCGATGTGTCCAGGTGAAGTTGTCTCTTGATTGAACTCATTGCTTCCTTTATCTTGCCTCTTGCGTCACTAGCCGACTTCCTCTGACACAACTTGTAATTTTCCCGCTCGCTTAGGTGCACCGTCAATCTGGTCAAATTGTTCACCCAACGCCAGGCTAACATTGCCGCCCTCACCTGTTTGGGCCTGTCGCTATCCTCATTCGGAAACATCGAATCACCATCGATCAGTTTACACTCGAAGGGATTGAGGGCAAAGAATCTGGTTGATCCAAGAGTCTGGCTTCCGCCCAATAGAGTCAGCAGAAATTGGGGATCCACGTTATTCATGAGCCGACTCAACTTTGCCTCTCTACTTTCAAAGATTGTGGGCTGTAGCCCATAAATAATACTGTATAATTTGTCTACAACATTGCTACTTGCAGTGTGATGCTTGGATTCAAATTGCTCCTTACCTGATAGACAACAAATTAGAGGATGATATTGCAGCAATACCTCGAATTGGTCCTCTGATATTCTCATTAAATCACTCATACTCTTGGCTCGCATCAGTTGAATCTTATTGAATGGCCCAAATGTCGATTGAACCATAGGACTGACAAAATTTTCCCGCTCATTCCTCAAGATTTGGAAGTTAGTTTGTTGGCCGCCGATTGTTTCCTTGCTTTTACAACCGAAAAAGGATGTTTGGATGGCCAAATCTGGTTGCTTATCTTTCGCTAGTCTGTCTATAAATTTGATTAGATTTCTTTTCCTAGAATATGGATGGCAATTTAATCCTTTGTGATTCCTTACAAAGTCGTCATTTATCTTATCATCATCCTTAATATCGCTCTCCAAACCTAGAAACCCCATTAAACCCCAGAATTTTTCCACTAAATCTGCCAAGAAACTGGATTCTCTGACTACTTGCTCGTCACCTTCACGACTCTCAAATAAGCCGTAGAATTGATAGCCTGACCTCAATTCCATGGCCAAGCTAGCCTCCATATCTTTGGGTTGAGTTGTAGGTGAGACCATATCCTCTGAACTTGGAAAGAAAAACTCTTGTGCCTCTTTTCTATTTGCTATGGTCTCTTGTAAATTTGATGCTGATACTCTGATACTTCGATCGCTCCTGATATCTTGTGAAAAGTTTGTTGCGCCATTGTCGACTTGCATCTCTGCCGATAAAGTCTCACCGTTCTCCTTAAGCTTAAATTGAGGTGGCATAGAACTGGTGTCTCGATTATCATCCAACTTTCTGTTCGTTGCAAACTCGCTTCCTTTGTCTAATAAACTCGACACCACCAGCTCGTACTCTTCTGGTGTCAGTAACTTCTTGATGAGTCTCATCTTCTTCTCCGATGCCTCTAATATGCGGAGCGTAAGCAAATCTTTCATATTATTACCTGTGGCCATTGAGTTAGTACTTCGGCCAAGGTTTGCGTCGATGGTTACCATCGACATTGGTTGCTGTTCCAAGTTGGTGTTGGAATACATTGTTGCTCGATGAGTTGTTGTTGATTTGTAATAACATCGATATTTAGTGAAATATTCAGATTCTTTTGATGAAAACGAGAGAGAAACCAGCTGACCTCTTTGAAAGCAAAACCACGTCGCCCCAACGGATGCGTCGCTATGGAAACCGGAAGCGCGACACACATATGTTTAGTCAACCTATCGGACCAAGACTACATCAAGTACCAAGACAGTCCCTGGTTTCTTCGTAAATTCTGGATGTGGTTTGAATTCCATCAAGACCGAAGATATCACACCAACTAAGGAACCTTCTATGGCGAAAGAGCTGGGAATGACCAAGAGGTCAGAGAAAAGTTGGGCAATAAGCGGGGCTTAAATTGCCTCGATAACTTCCCGTTTTGAGAGTTCAGCAGTCTGATTTCAAAGTCTATATAAGCTGTTGATTACTCTATAATTTCTTTGGTTACCTGATACTTCGATTGAGTTATCAACGGAAGTATCAATGCGGATGCATTTATGATGGGACTCATTTGGAAAATTGCTCTCTGAACGGGCAACAGCAACCACGTGAACTTGTTGTTGTTGTTGTTGTTCGCAACGATGTGCGTGAAAATGGGATCAGAAAGCAACTTTATTTTGCAACTATTTATCAATTATATTTGTATATGTACTTTTTGATATTGATCGTCCATCTCCAGTGAATACTAATCAACCAATCAACAACATGTCTGACAATCCAGGTAAAAAGCCCCGAAGTTATTATGTAGATTACACGAAACGATCACGGGGCGGCGGCAGCAACAGATTCTATGGGGGAAATCGTGGAGGCCGAGCCCATGGAAGTGGACCAAAGATTCCAGATATCACATTTGGCCTTCGTGGCTTCCTAATAACGTCAGCCGACGAGATAAAATCTTACCTAGAAATGCGAGGTATTCTTGAGAAGTACGTCGAAGAGATGTATCCACTAGGAGAAATCACATCAGAATCGGATCAAAGCAAGGAGGTCGTCGAGGATGGTGGCAAAAAGAATACAGAGTCGTCTGGAGACAAGTCTTACGAGGAAGAGTTGGAGAGTGAATTGAAGCAACTTCGGGTATTTAGACCATTCAAACAAGTGAGAACTCATTGCAAAAATAGTATCTTTCTTACTATCCAAGAAAAATTCTCCCAAATTGATCCGATTCTAGTTGTTGATAAATTCTTCGATGATCTCATCGCAAGCAGGGAGCTTAAAACTTCAAACACCTTTAAAGTAATACCTATACTCGATACATTCCGAAACAACATAGTTTGTGCCAATGAAGCAGTTGCCAATATACTCAATACTTTGTACAAGGATCAAATTGAACCCGCAAAATATTTCATCGAGTTGCAGTCGAGGGGAAATTTTAAACTCGACTCGGAATACAAACAGAAGATGGTTGAAGGTGTTGCGAAGACAGTCAATGAACATCGTCCAAATTGGTCAGTCTCTCGAGAGGATGCTGACTTTATCATTGTACTGGTCATTCTGAGAGATGTCTGCTCAATATCCTTTCTCAAGCATTATTTCAAGAGAGCCCGATACAATGTCATGGAGTTGTTCAAGGATCCCGAGGAGAAGCAACAAAATAAACAGGTTGAGAATCGACCAGCCGAAGAGGGGGATCTGGAGGATGAATGAACACAATTTCTGGATACAACTGTTAACCTGTCGAGACAAATGGGCGCCGAGACTTGTTTTGAAGTCGCAACTAAACGAATGTCAATCTGACAGCGAGTGGTTCTGTGTGTAGAACGGACCACGTGCGAAACCCATTTCATAAAGATAATTTCCCACTCTTGTTGTCTTAATCTCATTAACTGCGAATAAAATCAATTATATTATTCATTCTTAGTCTTATTGAAGTATATCAGATCCACCAGTGATAAAATCAAACCATCAGAGATGCAACCTAAGGTTATTGAAGCCTTGGATGCCATCATCAAAGATGTCGATAAAAAATATGACGAATGCCTAGCTGATCAGTTCATTGAAAAATTGAATCCTCGTTCGTGTCCAGACGACTTTAAAGCTATCGAGGAGAGGCTGATGGAATATTTCAAGCATCCAGCATTCATCATGATGAACCAAGCCAGGGCTTACAAAACCCTCAGGAATTTATTACGCTCGGCATCCTTTGATCCTCGACTAATAGAGACATTCTGGGATAGCATCGGTTCGGCGGTCATCAACAAAAACACCTCAGCTGTAACAGATATACTAAAGACTTTATCAATGATTGTGAAAGATACAATTTGGCTCACATCGAAGAAATTCAACCCACCAATCAAGCTGCAGCAACCCCAATATGTGATAGATGATCTCGTTAGCCTATTAGTATATCATCTAAGATTCTCTAACAACTATCACACTAAGAATGCAGCTATAAGTCTTTTTAAAAGGCTGATCAATATCCATATTATGTCAGATAGAAGAATATTTTCTAACGCTCTCCTAACTGAACTACTGCGTTTGGATACAGTATCTATCACATCCGCAATCTATGATTTGCTAGAGGAACGTTCAATTCAATATTTCAGATATAGAAATAGTGGTGTGCATACTTTGCTACAAAATTTTTTTGAATCGATAATCGATCAAGCCGGTCCAAAGCTCAACTGTGTTTGCAAATGTCTAGGTCATTTTGATGACTCTTTACAATTCAAGAGCAACATCGCCAAACTAAAGTCGGCCAATCAACTCGAAGCGTTAATAGTCTATCTAACGACAAGTCTACACGCCGATACCTCAATCAGAGAACTGCAACTAACCTTGATGTTGTATCCAATATTGTTAGCCTGCAACAATGATGACGCAAAAGTTTTGATTCAGAAACTTATGGCTACTCGACAAGAGAGAGATTTTGTTGAACGAAATTTGAAGCCGAAAACAATACTCTCCATCTTAGAACAATTACAAATTGTTAACACTATGAGAAGAAGCTTACCGGAACACACCCGTCATCAATACAATAGATTCATCCAGTCGACATGTAAGACATTATTGATATTTTTGAAATGCTATCATTCCGACCCTAAACAATACGCTAATTGCCTCCAATGTTGTCGGATTCTAAAGTCAATCTACTGTTACGATGGGCCCGACTCGCCTTCAGAACTAATAGATATACACGACTTGCTGAGAGAAATTGCCAACTCTAGCAATATAAATGTCGTCATTGCAGTAAAACTTATCCAAATATTGACCTCTCTTCAGAAGAAGCTAATTCCCCCAGAACCATTTACCTTCGAAAGCGGTGCCAAATTATTAGGTAAGCTTTATTTTCAGGTCGTGGAACTAGCATTCAAGTTTCAAGATCATGATGTTCTCAACGAGTTCACGATATTCTTCCTGAAGAATAACGATGCTGCCTTCATTCAAGAAGAAGACACCACAAGACTTATAGAGCTCGTATGGGATCACATGTACAGGAATGCCAAGGATACTGATCATAGAGAATATTTGGGCCACCTGGCATGTCTCATGATGGACCTTTATTCCAACAACCTTCTGACCGAAGAACATGATCTTGAAGAGATTCTCAACATTGTAGGCGATACTTTGATAGATAGAAGCGCCGTAGTGCCTACAGTCGAGATAATCGTTCAGGGGATAACCATTTACTCGCTTCAAAGAGCGGTGTTATCAATTTCTGAATCTCAGAATGTCGATCGTTTGATCCAAGGGTTAAGTGCAGCAATTAAAAGTGATATATCTACCCCACATAAGAAGATGGCACTAGCCCGATTGCAGTTGTGCCTAGCAAAGTTAGATTTGAAATCACCGGAAGCAGAACAATACTACTCGAAAAGTGATATAAATGAAGAACAACACTCGGCAACAACATTCGATTCATTGTTGGATGAAATCATAAATCATAAAAATCTATCTGACGGAATCATTGACTGTTATTAGAATAAACAATCATCTTTCATATCATTATACCGATATATCTCTTATCATAACTTGCCCTTCATCTTGCCGAACAGTTTTTCAACCTTAAGTGCTAGACCCATGCTACCCTTGATTTTGAGCTTGCCACCCATGAAAGCGGAAGTTGGTTTTGTCTCACCTTTGGCCATCTTGACGAAAGTCGCCTCATCAGTGATGAGGGTTACGTCAGCCTTCTCTGGGGCTTCGCTTTTTACCTGGAATTGTTCCCCTTTTTTCGAGATAAGAGTCCAGCTCTTGTCTGAGATAACGAAATGCAAGATGGCATTCAGATCGTCTTTTATCTCGTCTGTCATGACGCTCGATGCCGATGCGAATACAGCGCCTACCTTGCCATCAGTTGGTGCCGAAGCCCCAGACTTGTTAGCCTCGGATACTTGTTGTGTAAGGTTTTTCAATAGATTTGGATCGAAGTCTTTTAGTACTCTCTCGGGCAGGAAAAAATCAGGTAGTAGAGGGTTACTTGGTACCTCGGCATATTGCTCAAAGTCTTTGACACCTTCGGCTTTCAAAACCTCCTCGTCTATATAGAAATTGCCAGTTGTTGATTTATCCCGGCAAGCAATAGCATAAGCAGCATCAGCCATAATACTTGGTTTCCTTGATCCCTTACGCGATTCCTCTCCTCCTAGCATATTCATGGCGGCAGTCCAAATCGCTGTCTTGGGCCACAGGGCATTCACCGCAACAGAACCATTGAGTTCAGCTGACAAACCAAATGCTGCTAATGTCATACCATATTTCGACATGGTATATGCTGTATTCTGACTGAACCACTGTGACTTGAGTTCTAAAGGTGGTGACAAGTTTATGATGTGCGGGTTGGCTGATTTCTTCAAGTGAGGAATTGCATATTTGGACATCATGAATGTTCCCCTGACATTAATGTGATTCATCAAATCAAATCGCTTCATGGGAGTATCTTCAGCTTGAGCAATAAATATAGCACTAGCATTGTTGACCAATAGATCAATACCTCCGAATTTCTCAATAGTCTTATTTATGGCATTCTTAACAGTTTCCTCGTCTCGAAGATCCAATTGGACAGCTAGACTTTTGCCACCAACACTTTCGACCTCCTGAGCTGTGGCATGAATGGTTCCCTCTAGTTTTGGGTGTGGTTCTACTGTTTTGGCGGCCACTACCACGTTTGCTCCATCCTTAGCGAACTTTAGTGCGATCGCCTTTCCAATTCCCCTACTTGAACCCGTAACGAAGACTGTCTTACCGGCGAAAACACCCTTATTCATGTTGCAGTAATTTGATTGATATAAATTCAACAAGTAATGTCTACGATATCGTAATTTGATAAAAACAGTGAATCCTCTATCTTGAACCAATGATTGTTAGAGGAGTAGATGGAAATGAGAATATAGTAGGAATGGTCAAAAGATAAGGGCGAATGAAGACAGAGATAGAGAAAAAATAAACCTGCTTTTCGAACAGCTGACTCGTGTGCTTCATAGTATGGGTGGAACTTTTCTAACCAAAGTTTAACTTGAAAAACTCATCAAATTATTTTTACTATTGGGTGTTTGATCTTATCTCAGTCTTATCTTGTCATTATATCAAATTGATCTTTAAACTGTTTCCAGTATTGACTGCTCTTAGGATCCTTGCTTTGCGAAATTATATGTACATCGCCTGGTGTAACATTTTCATCGAATTGGTTGGCTTGCGATCGCTCTAAGGTATCAGATCCACCGCTTGGGGCCTTCAGTCTCAATACCTCTGACAAAAATGGCTTCGATCTACCGGTTGCATTCTTTTTCACCTGCTTCTTGGTTCTACTGATAGGCGGCTCTTGTGTCGGTGGGGCGACACCAATGGGCTCCAATTGTTTCATTAGCTCATAATTCGAAGGACCCACCTGACCCGGCAGAGGGCCCATTCCTCTAGACCTGCCAAAATCATCATTCAAATCCATTTGTGCGGTATCAGTATCCTCAAGTCTGTACAGATCATGGACCGGTGACATTGGGGATGAGCTACGTCGCCTTTGACTAGGATGTTGTCGGTACGATTGCGTGTCCATTTGTTTCGGCGGCGGAGGAGGTTCTGGTCTGGACATTTGTTCATCAAACAAATTCATGTTTGAGCTATCCGGTTGGAATTCATTCGTGTCGTAGCCATAGTGCTGATCGATTCCAACCATCGGTCTGTAACTCGCTCTTGTTGGTGGACCGTAACTCTGGGCTTGATTATAGTGCTGTTGGCTCGGCAGTCCATACGACTGAGCCACTTGTTGCTCGGCATTCAACTCATAATCTATGGCTTGACCCCCTTGGTCGCCATAACTGAGTGGTGGTTTTGTTAGAGGCGCGGGATGTAAGACCTGAACCACAGGAACCATCTGGAAGGAGCCAGGTATGACTCGCAGGCTAGCGGCTTGAGCTTGCATCAAGCTTGATGGGTGGTGGAGGAATGCTGGTGGATGTTGGTGTTGTGGTCCTGGTTGCACCATCTGCCTTGGATCAATGTTAATCAATTGGATGGCAGCACCAGGTGGAGGATAGGGGCCAGTCGGGCGTTGACCGTTGGTCATGAACCGAGGACCCATTAGTTGGGTTGAGTGCGTATCGGGTAGTTGCTCAGAAGCCGACGTATCTCTCTCCTTATCCCTGATGTTATTTCTGTAACGATCCTCAATCACAATAATGTGGCCCTGGTCCGATTTCGGTGGCTTGAAGATAAATTTACCATCCCTATTGTAGATGAGCCCTCGTGGTTTGGCGAGAGCTTGATAATGATGTGATCTGAGCAACAGTTGTAGTTGGAGGATTGTGATTAAAGTAAGTATCAGTTCTAATAAATTAGCCGAACACTTGTGATTCATTCGTGTATACAACATTTTGATTTGATAGATTCAAGATTATATTGATAGTCTCTAGTTGATGATAGTAAGAGTTGAGATAGATTTTTCCAAATGAACTTTTCGAATTGAAAACTTTGAAAAATTTTCCTCTCTGACTAGATGTCTGCGGAAAGAGTTTGCATGTTACCGAAACGAGCATCTCACCTCATTAGCATTGGATATCCATCCCATTTCCTGATTAAGTGAGGTAGAAACTCCAACTTGTGTCTGTAATTGAGACAACCAAGTTTTAATGAGCTAAACAGTGCAAAAAGGTGGCGAGTTTTTGTGCCAGACAACTTCACTAGAAGCTTAACAATACTTCTGCATCTTGTCAAGTTAATGATTGCAGCGTTAGCTCAACTACCTTGTGTAGACAGGCAGGTAAAGCTTGTTGTATGTATTAGTGTATGTTGCCGCTGCCTGCAGGGCGCCAGGGTGCAATCTACCGGGAAACACAGAGAAGCTCAGAACGAAGCGAGTGGCGATCACTCTCTAAAATCAGTAACCACAAGATAACATGATCGTTAAGCAATCCAAGTCAAGCGTATCGGCCACTGGGTAGCAGATGGAAAGGGTAACGCCAGTCAGCTGGCCAGCTAGCAAACTCCCAGCAAATCCAGGACACCTGCTACTTCGTGTGTCGTGTGTCAGTCTGTCCTTTCCTTTCTTGTCCAGTTTGCCTCTTTGGCTTGGAGCGAAAGAAAGCGGTAAAAATTCTCGCCTCTGAGCGCATCTCTTGCTCTCATGTTTGAGTCGGTGGTCGACAGACTGTTGACGCTATCGGCACTCTAACGGTGGAGCTATCCCATAGAGCCAAGCGAAAGAGAAGCAAGCATTTTCGCTGGTTGTTGTTGTTGCTGCTGATGGTCTTACTATTGCTTGTTTGCGGGCACGTTAGATAATTGGCGAGCTTGCGTCGCTGCCCCCACTGCTTGAGCCAAAATCCATTAAATTCCATCCAAAGCCATGGTTCAATTGATCGTGGCGGCACCGTTAGCGACGTGGTCTTTTGGTTAGTCGTTGTCGTCGCGGTGGCCGGCGACGCGCTCGTGTCGGGTAATTGAATGATTCCAGTCGCTTTCTCTCCTAAATACGGAGTCCCTATGGTCGACCATAATGTTCGCCTGTCCAGTTGCCGGCTTACTGTGTGTAGCAGCACCAAACTATCGAAAGCGAAACAGACACTCGAGATACACGTGAAATCCACCTCCTCACACTTGTGCCGCCAAACGATCGGGCACAAGCTTACGTGAGTCTTCCTTGCTTAGAATTTACTTCTGCTGGGTTCTCGTTGCTGCCATCACAAACCAGAATTTGAGGCCAAAGAGAGAAGAGAGATGATGGCGACGACCACCACCACAGAAACGACAACCAGAACGACAACAGGGAACGTAATGTGAGCAACCGTTACAGCGGCGCTGGGAATATTGGCTCGAGGAAGCTTCGCGGCCGACGGCGCTAGGTGGCTCCAAGGGGCCGCCTAGGGCCGGCTGGCTCGAGTTTGCGCACCACCGAGACTCCGGGATTCCAGCCAAACTGGCAACCGCAGCTGAGTCGCGACTGCAACCGCTTAGCCTGGCCCGCGTCTGGTGGCCTGGATTTTCGAGTGCGTATATGCATGCGTGGCGAGCTAGCTCGCCACTTGGCCCTCGGTGGTTTTCCTGGAGCCCGGTGGCCGCCGCCGCCGCCGCCTCGTATGTTGCCCCGGTGGCTGGATGTTGAGTAAGCTGGCCACAATGTTTGAGTTGTGCGCCCATTCGCCTACAGTGTTTGTGTGTGCGCTTCTCTCGCCGCTATGCGCGCCGCAATGTGCGGCTATGCGACGCATGCGAACCCTAAGCAAGAGCGGCGCAGCGACCCAAAGGCGAGTTTTGCGCGTTCCTCGCCGAACACTCGCCCATAAGGGAGCGCTGAAACTTCGCTGCTGGTGCTCTGTTTGAAATAGACACATTTTGTTTCTCCAGCTCGACTCCCTGCCACCATCTGCCGCCATCTCGGCAGGACCGCCACCAGCAGCAGCGCCGCCACTAGCTGCACTACTAACACTAGCAGCACTACCATCTGAAACTAGACGTTGTGCTTTAGCGACCACCGAGTTGATGATCTTGATGCCGCCAACTCTAACCTCACAGTGCGATCATAGAGAAAGAGAGACTTGCACACATAGGAAGAGACTGCAGTGGGAGTTCGAAAGCAAAAACTGGCAACACGCACTCACACTTGAACACGTAGCCAGTCGGTCGATAGCTGCAACTCGTCCACATAACTGCCTGTGTTTGGCCCGGAGGCCCCGAGCGAACTTTGGAGCGGTGCAGATGCATTTCGCGGTGTTCTCGTACAATTCACTGCGTGCCCTGCACTTGGGTTGCCTGCAAACATAGGTGCGCGAAATGCCTCTCGTTGCTTGAGTGAAAAATTCGCTAGCGCCAACGACCATTTGGCCTCCGTGCACTACATTATACCCACTGGGCCCTCGACTTACACACACTTACACACGCACACAATCGGCAGCACGTAGACCCGAGACGCGCTATCTTTGGGTTGCGCGCCCACTATTCGCACACACACTCACACTCGCCACGGTGATACGGCGAGCCTACGATCGCTTAGGCACCGGAGATAGAGGAGGCAAAGGGCCCATCTTCAGTATATTTATGAATCATTTCCCACAACAATTACTATTGTTGTATCATATTTATTTGCCATCGCCATTATCATCACCAAGAATCCCACATTTACTGCACCTAGCTCGTGCTTATGCTTGTGTGGTGCTAGTGACGCTTAAGCCGACCAATTTCAACACCCCGGCCTAAATAAATCCATCTACACCCAAATAAACGTATTATCTCTCGCTTCTTTCAGTATATTAGAGAACAAATGGAACATTCGAAACGCACCCAAGATCAAGAACAACAAACAATTCAACTTATTGACCTATAAACAACTATTATTGTTAGGTAACACTAAGCAACATGCACCAACAAACAAAACCTGATTTAAGTTAGTTGAAAGGGAAGAGTAGCAGAAAAAGAGGAAGAGGAAATATTCCAACCAGATTGAAACACAAAGTTATTACGAGAAAAGAGAGGAGAGGAGAGGAGAGATTGTCAAGTTAGTATTATTGACGTCGTTGTAGCCGCCTATTTACAAGGCCAACAATTAAGGGGCTGGACAGGAAACTGTTAATATTATATTTATTATATTATTATTTAAATTGAATCTTTTCTATCCGGTCTCTATTATTATTATACCTATCATCAAACTATATAGTACAATTATTATCTGGTGATGTTTGCCTGAATTTATCATCTTCCAACGACAACAATCTATTATACGCATCTTTCAATAGAAAAACTCTATTAAGCTTTCTATATCATAGCGAAGATGGACCTGGCCACTGAGCACTCGTCCTCGTTACTGTATTCAAGAGATTCAGCAACAACTTCTCACAACAATGCTAATATAACATCGACTTCAACTACAACACCAGCTAGGAACTATGATCATTTGCGTGATTATTCCACCGAAATCCGCTCCGGTATTGCAAGAGGTAGTGGTCTTGCGGCTGACCTCGAGCGACCATCATATATGACATCCTCTTCATACTCACGAGACAACAAAGATTCAGCATTAGCAAGCACATCGACGACAAGATTCTATGATAAATATGGACTCGATAGGCATTCTGCATCGACATCAGCGACCGCAATATCTAACTGGCTGGACGACTTCCCGTCAAGTAATCGACGTACTAAAACCGACACTGGAGGTGGTAGCTCGATATTAGCTAAACGTTCAACAACAACCGCAAATGATACAAGCTACCATGGGTTATCCTCATATAATAGCACCTCGGCATTGGACTTTGATTCCGAGTCAAGTCCTTTCAAGAGGGTAAATACACGTACAACAACCACAACATCAAGTGGCGGTCTCTATTCAGCCTCATTTGATCATCACAATCGCGAAGATCCACTTGGAAATTCATCAGCAGCTACAACTATGGATAAATATACTCCTTCCTATAGAGACTACAAAAGCTACTTGCCGCCATCATCAAATCCAAACACAACCAGCTCAGCGCTCGATTTTGAACTCTCGAAACCATCAATATCAGCGACGAACGGTAGAGGCTTCACTTTAGACGTGCAGCCGACTAGCAGTTCGAAGTTAGGCACCGCAAATTTCGCGCCAACTTCGATACTACACCAACCATCGGTGCCGAGATCATATAATACAACTCGCGAAATGCCAACCAGCTCCATCGGTTTAACTGGGAGTGGACTAATGCCAAGTGCGGCAGGCAGTCGGGCGCAGAGTAGTTTAGGTGGGTGTGGAGGCGGCGGTGTTTTGCAGCAATTATTTGACGATATGCGGCAGATAGAGGAAACGGTTGACTCGATTGAGATCCCGGCGCGGGGTAGATGCAAAGTCTTTATGGCGAAATATGGATACGATCCATACAAACAGTCGCCTAATGAGAATCCTGATAATGAGCTAGCTTTCAATGCTGGCGATTACATAATGGTATTTGATGATATCGACGAAGATGGTTATTTTATCGGCGAAATGCTTGATGGCCGACGAGGTTATGTCCCCTCGAACTGGTTGGATCGAGTTACAGGTGACGATTTATTCGAGTTTCAAGCTTCGACATTGTTCAAGCCCACCAAAGACGAAGAGACTGAAAGCAACAATTTTCCACCGGAATTCTATGATGCAATCGTCTCTGATAGCCTACAACATTCAAACTTCCAACACCTAGTGGCGCCTGAGGATTATAGACGTATGAACGATTATGTCAATCTGGACGATGTGGATGAGGTTGATGACGAATGCTTAAGTGACTACGAAAGAGCCGAAGCGGAACAAATGAGAAAAGCAGTACCTCCACCTATGAAGCTACAGTTAGAGCGTCAGTTGATCAAGAGTATACTTATAAGTTGGTTGCATCCGGAAGCTGCAAGAGGGACCATCATTTCCTATCAAGTATATGTAGATGGAGTTCTAAAGTCAACAGTGCCTAGCGGCGATCGTACCAAGGCTCTGATTGAGGGTGTAGACTCCTCAATTCCTCATCGAATTAGTGTAAGGGCTATTGATCTCAGTGGTCGCCATTCAAATGACGCCGGTTGCACCATTGTCATCGGTCAGAATGTCCCTTTCGCCCCAGCTTGTGTCAAGGCGTCACACGTAACATCTGACTCAGCACTAATCAGCTGGCTACCATGCAATAGTAACTTTCATCATGTTATAGCCGTGAACAGTGTTGAAGTACAAACTGTACGACCGGGTGTTTATAAGCATCTAATCAATGGATTATCTGCTAATACTCTTTACCGAGTTTGGGTTCGAGCGAAACCCGGTAAAATCCTATCAATCGACGAGAAGGACCCGAAGAAACTAGAATCACTCACGACTTTCGTAGACTTCAAAACTATGCCCAAGAGTTTACCTGACCCACCAGTGAATGTGCAAGTTGAGGCTGGACCTCAAAGAAGAACTCTTTTAGTCACCTGGCTACCATTGACTTTGAACAACTTTGGAAGTTCTAATGGATGCCCGGTAACAGGTTACGCTGTGTTTGCTGGTCACAAGAAGCTAGCGGACATAGATAGTCCGACAGGTGATCACGCACTGTTAGACCTAACCGATTTGGAGAGCCTACATAAGAAAGCGGTCACTGTCAGAACGAAATCTGGTGAAAATTTATCGCAAGACTCAATGTCGTGCCAAATACCGGACGAGTATCTCAAGTCAACCGGACCAAAGCTCAATGATAACAATCATATGACGATGTCTCATCACCATAGTCAGAGTCATGGTCACGGGCACCATCATTATCACCTACAAGGTTCCGCGTCTAACAGGCACAAAGTTACCTCAGACGCTCATGCCCGAGTTGCGAGCGATGGTCACGTATCCTATGGCCAACACTCGCCCCAACGACATCCAGCACGGCACAGCTCTTCTGAACACAAATCGATGACCGCACACCTGTCACCTCGCGGCCATTCGTCTCTCAATAGACCTACAGTCATGGCTCGAGGTCGTCAGATGGCCAGATCACTTCAGAATCTGGAATCCGATCTTGATTCACGGCGCTCGAGCATTCCGGCAATCGAAATCACTCGCGATCCCAACAGACCCGACCCCGCAAACTACACCGAGAGCTACTCAGAGGAAGAGTTTGAAAATTCAATGCGGTTTCGGGGTGGCAAAACAGGTCGAGGAGGCTCTAGGTACACCAGAGGGAGGCGCTACCACTCGATGGACGGAGCTACTAGATATGGAATCAACTCTCGCATGAGAGTTAATACGCCACTTGATACGAATGTTAGATACTTTGTCGCATTGTTTGATTATGATCCATCAACCATGTCACCAAACCCCAATGCGGCCAACGAGGAACTAGGTTTCAAGGAGGGATCTATTATCAAGATAATCGGTGACAAGGGACCGGATGGTTTCTATAGAGGTGAACTAGATGGCTATATTGGTTTTGTGCCTGGCAACGTTGTATCAGAAATCACCGATCAAGCTATACTATACAACCTACACCAGAAAGATATGCTTAAGCGACAGCATCAACCACCAACTCAACAGCAGATGGCGCAAACAAACCCTCAAATGGCATTTACAAGCAACCCCCAGCAACAACCACCTTTACAACCTAGACTCCCCGCACAAATGAATGAGTTCGACATGCAAGCCAAGCAACAAATTCCGCAACAGCAGCAGCAACAAGGCCAGGGTGTGAAACGTATGATTGCCTTATATGACTACAACCCTCAAGATAGTTCACCAAATATGGATACAGAATCCGAAATTCCATTCAAGACTGGCGATGTGATTCATGTTTACGGAAAGATGGATGCTGACGGGTACTATTTGGGCCAAAACGAACGCACTCTACAACAGGGCCTAGTACCTTCAAACTTCTTAAAGGAAGAACCTCTTCAAGGTAAGCCACCCTCGATGATACAACAGGATCAAATGATGAATCAAGCCAATAGTGGAATGGGTATGAGTCAGCAAGGCCAATTCATAGGGAATCAAATGGGAGGTCAGCAGCCAGGTGCCATGGGTCCAGGTGGGATGATGGATTCATTCGGGCAACAACAGCAACAAGGATTGAATTCTATGAACAATCAGCAGATCAGGGGTGCAAATGTGCGACCACCGATGATGCCTGGCCAACAGAATATCAATAGGCCAACCAGCTTGAGTTTGGGTTCAGGTTTCAATTCTCAACTGGGAGCAAACCAGCCAAATGATTGGGGGTCGAATACAAGACAACAACTACAGGGTATGAATCAAATGCAAGACGGTCAGTCAAACCAGATGCTTCAACAGCAGCCGAATCAGATGATGGGTAACCAGCAGCAAACAAATCAGCAGCAGCAAGGTGGCGTTTTGAGCAACCTGTTGTCCAGTGGAAAGCAAATAATCAATGCCGCTGCTGCAACTCCCAGAGGATCTAATCAACCTGCTCAATTTCCAAACATGAACCAGCAAGGAAATGTAGGAATGGGTATGGGTAGCATGAATATGGGCAACCCAAACATGGGAATGAATCAGATGTGCATGACGGATCCCTCTATGAACAATCCAGGTTTGCCAAGACCAAACATGATGCAACAAGGCAATCAAATGACAAGCTCTAATATGATGCAACAGCAACCTATGCAACAGCAGCAGCAAGGTCAATTCAATCAAATGGCTGGTGGTTTCAATCAGAGAGGGGGCCTGTTAAATCATCAGCAAGGTGATGATCAGGGTGGCAACATTTTGAATACGATGAAAAATATATTCAAACTATAGAGTGAACTCAAGGATCAACGATACAATTACAACAAATGATACGAACTAGAAGGAGCAAGAGGATACTTGAAGCTGGCCTTAATTTATAAAGGCGGCAACGAACAGAATGACGGCCATTGAAATGCAAAGATTGAACTGCAGCCATACACTAGATACGAGGATAGGGTCTAGTGATTTCATGGTTCAAATGATTAGAAATTTTCCAATGTGATAAGCTTTTTCTTTTTTGGTTGCACTTTTTGGTTATATGTGAAAAATTTCAAGAAAGAAAATGAGACAGAACATCACCATAATCATTTTATATGATCAATGTAGGCGACGGCAAGTCAGGAAGGAAAGGAGGTGGACTATGAAGTGTTTACAAGTTTATAATTAGATTTCATCGACATTGAAAACTAATCAAGTTGATGGCAAGTGCAATAAACAGTAAGGTAAACGAACTGCTTTCAACAAGTAGCGGTATTCAAAACTAGCTCTATTTTCTGTTTGTTTGACAATTTTATTTATATTTCGCTCCTTTCGGTCGCCCGAAGAACCTAGTCGATCAGAACAACTCCTTCCTCTTTTCGCCATCCTTCTCGTAGTGTGAGAAGCAAGGGCCATGTGCTGTATAGAACTGCCGTTGCACTGATTAATATACCTGTTGATATGAGCCACATTTTGCCAGACATAAATGAGGTGCTAGTATTGAAGAATTCGTGCTCAATTTCTGTGGCGCCTTCATCTTTAACGTCGTCTAGATCGATGGAGCTCTCCTCAGGTAGATTTGCGTCATATGACTTGTCATGAGGTCCAATGATAACGGTGTCCATAAACACCATCGACATGTCGTTATCATTGTCGTTATTGTCGTTGCTGAGTCCTAGATCGTATTCATCACTAGCCATTTCTTCATCATTCGTAGTTGTCTCCACCTTGTGGCCCTTGAAAAGCTCGATCTTTGGCGACACTTCACCATCATTCAACACCACGATATCTGGTTGTGCCTTCTCCTGCCCATCGATGGTATAAGCAGCAACCAGGTGTCTGTGAGCCTTCTTAAGAGGTTGCACCACAACTGCCTCCATGTTCACATTGCACAAGTGTTTTGTCTCCTCAATTCGATCCTTGATGGGCTCCTGTTTTCCAAGGCCAAAGAAGTAGGAAATTGCACCCTTAATATTGTCAACAATTGAAGCCTCCTTAGGATTACCGAGACCTTCGATGCTAATTGACATTGGAAAGAAGACATTCAAACTACTTAGTAATGTATCCCGCGAAGTTTCATTCAGGTAATAATCATTAGAGTCCATTTTCGCCAATTTGTATATCGACGAGGATTCTGCAGAGACGTATGGCATTAGTAGCTCAAAATGGTCATCTTGATTGATCAAATTGTAACTCATAATTTCCGCCGTTGTCTGAATACCATTACGACCAGTTAGCTTTAGTGATATACTACATTCCTGAGTGAACTTGACCATATCCTTATCGGTCTTGGTGATTCTAATCTTGATTAAATTATGGTTATTCAAGTAGGGGATCTCCTTCTTGGTTAGAAAGAAAAACTTTTGCGCTGGATCATAATCCGAAGATGGATCAAGATTGATATTATATCGATCCCTCAGCTCGCGTCTAAAACTCCCTGGATTCGAAACATAATCTACAGGGAGTACACACTTGTTGATGTCGACAGAGTGCAAGTCTGAATCGTCGAGGGAAGTCGTTGGGCATAATTGAGAGAAACTTGATCCATTCATGAATGATTCATAGTTTCCGCTTCTATAGGCAAAAAATCTGTATCCATTGTGATACTTTTCTCCTAAAAATTTACGCAAAGATAGTTCATATTCCAGGAATGATAAATAATAAGTGGGCGCAATCTTATGACTACAACCAAAGATGTCGTGCGAGCAACTTGGCTGACTTTGACCATTGTTTGCATAGTAATCCACGTGACCAACTTGGTGCTCGGTACCAAAGGTCACATGACTGATTGAGGATTTTCCACCATTCGTGTGCAGTGAGTCCACAAGTAAAGCATCAGTTTTGTCCAACCTAAACTTTCTATCGAGATCGTTGAAATTAGGCCCAGCCGGATCCAGGCCAGTGATACGGCCCACGCGGCCCCCCAAGTCCTGACCCACGAAACCGGAAATGTGAGCGCCTAGCGAGTGGCCTACCAAGTAGATGTTCTCTGCAAAGGAGTCGTCGGATAATTGTAGGTCATTAAGTTGAGCTAAATAATATAGTAGAACTGTGATTTGCTTGGCAATTACTCGAGTGTTAGCCGAGGATTTGCCATAGAGGTCATGATTGGCCTTATTCCAACAAGTGATGATAACATTAACATTTTTCAAGTCCAACAACCTGTCTTTGATATCGCGTTGCCATGCACAGGGCGCCGAAGTACGGAATCCTGCAGTTAGTATCACAGTTTGGAGTTGAGGATTGAAGTTGGACTTTATCATAGTCTCTAAACTGAATGGATATGTCTCACATGTTTCTGGTTGCCAAGATAAACAGTTGATTGTCTCTTGATATGGTATTGTGGTAACAGAGTCGCGAGTGATTAATATAAACTCCGCTCCAATGTCATTGGGATCAGCCGGCGAGTGGCCGATTTTGGGTATTTTCTCAAAGCATCCAATATAGTTGAAGCAGTCGGTGGCGTTCTGGTCCTTGTTTGGTAATTTGTCGTCGCTAAATGATTCAGGCAACTGGTTTATGGAAACCAATTCTCTGCGTACCACTTGTTGTTGAGAATTTACTGATCTAGTTGATATGTTGAGCAATATTATCACAGCTATTAAGATCCTTGAACCCGTAGAGCTCCATTCATGGAGACTGGCTCTAGTTTTAAACATGTTTCTCTTTTCGGGTAATCTTGAAGCAAATTCAACTCCAAGTTGTCACTTCGCAGTCGTAACTAGGTCAACCAATTGAGAAGAAGTGAACAATTTGCTACAACTCAATCATGGTTGATCCACAACATAATAACAAGTTTAATTGAAAATAGACCACCACAGAGATACTCACAAATAGTCATTAATCTGCATTGCTGATCTCAGAGGGACATCTAGGATTTATTTGCATTTGTTATCAGCACATTTATCTCATGCTCGGATGCAAACAACTATTCGATCAAACACAGTGTTTGATATACATAGTGCCTGAATAGTTGCAGCATCGTTAGTAAGGATGCTCCAATCATCGCGCTTCCTAGTGGGAGTTTGCGATCTCACTTATTAGCGCTCGAGTTACTTTGCGAGCGTCCGGGTATCTTAATTTATCTAACCTGTTGTTTATTTTACTACCAGCGTTAAACTTTCGCGGCTGAATTCTATGACAATAAGTTATTCATCTCAATTTGTTTGTCTGTCTGTCGAAGCTAGACAGTTTGGCTAAATTATATCTGGACCCATAAGCAAAACAATCCCTCAGGAGCTCTTCTAATCAGATACAAGTAGTCTAGTCGGACTATTTTAAGCCCCTTTAGTCTCGCTGCGAGCGCACTGTTTACATCGAGACCTCCAACTCGACTACTCTCGTAGACATCACCCGTTGCCCAGTCAAACTAACGAAGTTGAGAGCCTCGACAGGTCGCTGTATCAACAAGATGACGGCTCATTTATTGCAATTAACCCAGAACAGGATGTTAGGTTGATTGGCGATTTGATGGTGTTTCCCCCATTTTTTACTTGACATTACATTTACTCCCACCCTAGTCATAAGTCGCAGTAAAGAACGCGTCACTTTTCTGCACCGCACTGTACTTGTTTGGGGCGCCATATTACGGCATACGGAAGCGAATCAGATCATACACACATACAAACTACTGACAGCAGGTTGTTGTGTCACACAACAGACAATGTGTCGGCGTTAGAGATTTACTCATGGCTTCGGGCATTACTCTGTGTGCTACAACTTTGTGAGTGTACTTGCGTTGGGCTGCCAACGCAACAGCGCTATGGTGTTCCAATGCGTTTTTCCTCTCCGCGAAAATTATCCAATGAAACTAAACAACTTGCAACGGCACCTGTCATATCAGGAACAGTTACTTGTTGTTTTATTCACGCAATAAACTCAAAACGTAACATTACTGGTACTTCTTGTCAGTAATCAAATGTAGCTGCAGATTATAATTCCCTTTGGCAGCAAGGACTTAATTAAACAGGCAAGCGTGTTGTTGTAACTTGATGTTTCAAGATTATTTTTTTCTAACTGAAGCCAATTAACGAGTCAGGACAAGAGCAGAGCTGAGATCAAATCTAGCATTTGAAGATTACCATCATTAAACTTTCTAAGCTCGGCTGTTTGTTTCAGTCTATCATCGCCAGACACTCTGGCGACTTCAAGAGCAATCGCAGTCAGCCGGGACTTGAAAGTTGTTCGTCGAGATTTGCATTCGGCAACTTTGCAATAATTCATGATAAGACCAAGCAAACTTCAAGTCTGTCGATATTCATGTTATGGGGATGCATTACACAATGCGAATTTTGATGCGATGATTAGAAGGAATAACAGATCTTCTATTTGAGCTAAGAGCATTGTTGGTGGCATTTCAAAGGGCGATTTCAAAAGCCAGACCCACCATATGGTTATGATTTGAGAGCTTGTAATAGTGACCATAAGGGAAGAGCGGCATTTTATTCAGTAATCTCACTTATTCATTGAGAGAACTTAGTTGAATTTTATCAAAATGTTAGATATAAAGCAAAAAAGTTTTACCATTTCAAATCGATTTCAGGCGAAAGAGATCGACAAAATCATCAACCTTGTCAAGATCCCTAGAAACCAATTGCAATCCAGAAATATCAATAGCTGTGGCGCTAATTACGCAAGAGCCACAACCAACACTGCCGATGTGATATCACCAATGAAACATTATTATCCCTTGAGCAACAGAAAGTCTCTTATTAATATTAAATCAAAAAGATTACTGGTAACCATATTATCTATTATTATATTATCATTATATTCAACAACAAGCCCCGGAGCATGTTATAAAAAATATGACCAATCTCTTCCAAGATTCAAAAGGAACCCCATTACTAATTTACTATCGACATTATCATCATCACTCAAATCCAATGATAAGATTATTCAAATATTCCCACAGCAAGCTCTTGTTACAAATGATGTTCGAGTTTTAATTGATGAAGGCTACCATAATTCCACTGAAAAACTCTCATCCGCCATAAACCGCTTGGTGCAAAAGTATCCCAATCTAGCCGAGTCATTTATTGTTGGCGAAAGTGTTAAAAAGCAACCAATACTTGGACTGAAGATATCAACCACCTTGAAGAAATCTCATGAATCTACCGGCGATGAGGTACCAGTAGAGGCAACACAAGCTAAGCCAGGATTTGTCTATCTAGGTGGAATCCACGGTGACCACGCACTTGGACACGAGCTGTCTCTGCATTTGGGAGCATTTTTGCTTGAAAAATTCAGTGAGCAACAAGATAAGAGAGTCATCAAGTTACTCGAAAACACCGATTTATTTATTATACCCTCTTTGAACCCGGATGGATTCTATACAGCTCGCGAGGGCGACTGTTATTCGGCAAGACTCAAGACGGGAAGATTGAATGCGGCGAATATCGATCTAGATCAAGACTTTAAATTTCACAATCACAGAAATATCAAAAGTGTGCTGGCTCAGAATGAATTGCAACCCGAAACTAAATCCTTTGTCAATTGGTTAGTTACTTCTGGAAAGTCGGCACGTATGCTAGCCTCGTTGAGGACAGGCTACACTGGAATCACATATCCCTACGACGAGGTATTTGGCCAAATCACTGAGCACACCTACCTAGACTCGGGTCATTCAACCCAGTCAAACCCAGCGCAGGACAGATTGTTCTTTGAATACTTGGGCAATCAAGTCTTTTATGGCCATCAGGTTAATCCCGTAGATAGTAAATGCAACCCTTTGGCTAACAATGTCACTGTAATGGATGGATCTCAATTGGGCTCAACTTATGGAACGCTGAGCGATTTCTTATACCGCTTCACAGACATATTCCCAGTCAACATTTACCTGGACTGTTGCAAGTTTCCCAGGAAGAGCGAATTGGAAATCAAGTGGAAGCAACATGCAAACTCCATGTTTGCAATGATTGAAAGCATTAATCTTGGAGTCCGCGGTTCTATTGTGGACATCAAAACAAGGAAGCCCATATCTAATGCACATATCGTTACTTCTGGCATTAGCCACAATGTTTCCAGTTTTGATTCAGGATTTTATTGGCGCCCACTCCCACCAGGCATCGAGTTTAATCTGTATGTTGAAGCAGACGGTTACCAATCATTTTCGACAGGCAAGCTTGTTAGTCCAGCACCAGACTCTCAATCAAATCAAGTGCAGCCATACTATGTCAATTTCAACTTGGCTCCAACAGGTGACCCCTCTATTCATAGTTTCAGTGTAGATGGCGACGGTAGGTCGACAACGGAATCGCACGGCGATTCAACTGTCAAGAAGCAATTATCTGAACCGCTTGAGGATTTACCATCAACTTCCTCTTTGAAACCGTCGGTTCTGTTCGAGCATGTAGACGATCAGATAGCAAATCTCGATTTCAAAACACCAACAAACCTGAAAAAACATCATAATTTCTCCGAGATGGAAGATATATTGAGATCCCTACATGATAAATACCCAAAATTGACAAGACTGTATAGCATCGGCAAGAGCGTAGAGGATAGAGATTTGTGGGTTCTAGAGATTAGCAACCAACCGGGAACACATCAGATGCTGAAGCCTGAGTTCCGGTACATAGGTAATATGCACGGAAATGAGGTTGTTGGTCGTGAGTTACTGTTGCATTTGGCTAAATTGTTGCTGGAAAACTATGGCCAAGATGATCTCATAACATCGCTTGTAAACTCAACCAGGATCCACATTTTGCCCTCGATGAATCCAGACGGCTACGAGCGATCTCGGGAGGGTGACTGTGAGAGTGAAACTGGAAGGCCGAACGCAAATGATAAAGACTTGAACCGTAATTTCCCTGATAGATTTGGCCAAAACGAGGACAACAAAGACACACAACCGGAGGTTGCGGCCATCATGAAATGGTCGAAAGATTATCCCTTTGTGCTAGGTGCCAATTTGCATGGCGGATCTTTAGTTGCCAACTACCCTATGGACGGAAACCGGGAACAACAAAGCGGTCAATACGAGCGGTCTTCGGACGATGAATTGTTTAAGCATCTAGCGAGAACATACTCTAAAAACCACAAGACTATGTACCGGGGCGAGCATTGTTACGATATATGCGGTGACGATAAGAGAAGTTTACTGAACGAAAGGTTTCCAGATGGAATCACAAACGGAGCGAAGTGGTATGTTCTTTATGGAGGTATCCAAGATTGGGTTTACTTGAACACAAATTGTTTTACCATTACTGTGGAGTTGGGTTGCCGGAAGTTCCCTTACGCGAAGGATATGCCAAGATACTGGGCCGATAATAAGAAGGCGTTAATCAAATATATGCTCGAAGTGCACAAGGGAATTTATGGGGTGGTGACTGACCAAAATGACAGGCCAATCGGTAATGCCACAGTTCACATCAAGGGTATCAACCACGATGTTAGATCCGTTGACACTGGAGACTATTGGCGAATCTTATTACCCGGCGAGTACTTTGTTACCGTATCTAAGGAAAACTATCGAGCTGCACATAGGAATGTGACCGTTGGCAAATTCGGACCAGCTTTAAGAGTTGACTTTTCTCTCATAAACGGACCAAAGGATTTGTCTCTGGACATAGCCAGTGGTTTGTCAATAGTTGACTCACAATCTCAAGCTATCAATGACCCGCAAGCTCCCTCGGTGCACTCATACTCATTATCTGACGAGCCATTAACAAATGAGACCAGCAACGGAAGTGGCAGAAGCAATAGCACGAGTAGCAAGATGATCCACGGCAACCGGAACTCAACAACCGGAAAACCGACACACCCCTTACCTGAGCGTCAGGACTCTCAGTATATGGCAGCATTGTGCTTTGTCATTGTTCTGCCAACAATCTTGTTATTCATCTACCTTTTTGGTTTGACGGATACCAAGAGATACCAGAGCAAGTTTGGCTTCTCTCGGCTGGCTACAAATTCAGGCCAGGAGGATTTGGATGGTGATGATGAAGAGTTGACAAACGAGGGTACGAGATTCATGAAACGAGCAACTAAGTTCACTCGCCTGGACAACCAGGCTTCAGATTCTGAGGATGAACTCTACAGTGCAGATGATTGGAACAAATAAATTTCCAGCCCTAAGAACATTCTTTAAGGTGACATATTTTATTCTTCATTGGAATTAATTGATATTTTTGTCATTAATTGACGACGAGAGCTGAGGCATTTTGCAGCATTTATGATTGAGCAGATGATTGATATTCATGGTTTTCTCTTTCTGACATGCAAGTTTTTTTGAGAAATGTCAACGTCAACAAATTGCTGTGGGACTTATTTCTTTAAAGCGCCTCTAATTATTTTAGCAGTATCAACCAAATCTCTGAGCTCTTTACCGATCTCTTCATTCTTGGGGTCCTTTACAAGTTCTTGCATCAAATCAATCACAATTGCAGCACTTCTAGTTGGCTTGATTTGGTTACTTGATTTAAGTGGCTCTTGCTTGACCTCGATGGAAGGAAGAGCAAGTGGATTGTTATCATTGGATGGCAGTTGAATTCGGGGTGGTGCAAGTATAATGCCGTTCTGTGGTTCATTAACTTTTGTCATAGGAGTAGTGGTTGTCGGGGTGTTTATAAGCGATGGATTGATCCCAGTCATGACTAGCTCTTCGAATCTTAGAAACTCTTGCAATTTTTTCAGTTGGACCTTCGTCAGTTTTCTCACTGTTTGGTCATCATGGATTTTCTTGATTATCCCGAGGATTTTTGAGGACAGCAAGCCAGGAATCTCTTCTCTCGTTCTCTTTGAGACAGTGTTAGTACCATTGATGGCAGCCGATAACTTTCTGGCTGGAGGTCTATCTCGGATAATCTTATCGACCGTATCCTCGTGAATTGCTGACCCAGATTGTCTGGCAACATCTCTGGCCGTAAAGTCTTTACTGCTGCTTATTCTGACTAAACTCTTATCTTTGGACGAACTTCTAGTAGGCCTGTCATCTCGACTGTTCCGATCACGAGAATGTATTGATGGCGACCTCCTTCTATCGCTAGATTCTTGAGTGATACTGGATCTTCTAGACCCTCGCTCACAACCATTCCTTCCCAAGTGATCACGTGTGGAGTTCGTCGCTAAGATAGGACTTCGACTGCGTGATCTATCCCTGTCACGACTATTTCCTCGATAATATTGTATTCTTCTAGGACTAGGTCTTCTTAAAGGACTTCTAGGTTTACGATGGGGACTAAGCTTGGCTTTCTTAGTCGACATCTTCTCATATTCTCTTATCTCTAATGACCAGCCTAACATCGATTTCTTGTGCTTGGAAATAGCCCTTGATGCATCTTGAGGCGAGGCGAACGTTGCACAACTCTTGATATGACCTTTGAAGTTTTCCCAAACGCTTAATGCTACCAATCTGCAGTCCTTGAAAAAATCTCTGAAATCTTGCTCTCTGGCCTCGGGATGGACGTTTTGTATAAAAACACGATGGCCAACCTCCGCATCGAATGTGTCTCCAAATCCGAATTTAAATCCGCGCTTCATTTAAACTTTTTGCATAGTTCTGTTCAAACTCTTTCACAATAAAAAAGGTATCCGCAAAATAGAATATGTTACGATATCCTCCTCGCGAATATGATAGAGAAAAGAGGTAATAATAACCAACGCTTGGAACCAATACATGTATGAGTATCTTAATTGGCTCGACAAATTAAAGCGATACTTGTTGTATGAATAAAGTAGTATACTTTGGAGGCCGCCATAAGCCTTCTGGCGCACATTCGTGAGAGAGTGCAATACATTTGCGCGTCAACTTGATTTTTCAAGCTACCCGAACGTGCGTATTCAATAGGGGAAGAGATTTTTTTCCCACTTTGAGCCGCCACCTACCGGTAGACTTTCCGCTTCATGCAAACTTTGCAGCGAATTAACTTATGGAAAAGCACGCTGACGATTTGATACCGCTTATTTAAATAACAAATCGGTCGAATCTGACTTTATATCTTCTCATCAATCTCTCCATTGTCATCCCCCAAGTTGACCCCTACCATAATAAATTACACAGTTATAGCATTAAAAATTTAGAATGCCAGTGTACCCACCAGGTTAGCTGTTGCCATCTCAAGAATAAACCTGACAGATGTTTACATTCCAACATCATGAACAACACGCGCGTCTCAGGACATCGATTGTAGAACCCCCCCTTTAAGCTTCCTTAAGCCGGATTTTTACTTCTGCTACTGCCATATTAGTACGCGATTGGTTAAAACAATTGTCTTTCACATCCAATTATGAGGGAGTTTTAAAGGTCAGATCAAAGCTAGCAAGATGACCAACGCACTTCCTATATCCCTGGAAACACTAGCCTGTTTCATACTCGCGACGGCGCTTCTACACCGTTACAGTGATATGGTCAATAATAACATTGTAACAGTTGTTGGAGTATTTATTAGTTGGTTCTTCTCCTTCATGGTTATATTCCTACTTCCCGCAGATTTAACTTCCACAGCCTATCGGCAATGTCTGATAAATGAGGCAAATGCAAACTCATCAACAACGACTATCAATCCACCACCGTCAAATGTTAGCATAACAACAACACCTATTCCACATTCAATCCCTCAACATGCCATGTTTACTGTAAATCATACATCAGATATGATAATGCCACATAATAATCTGTCGGCTTCAATCCTCGCTGAACCGATTCTTTACGGACTAATTGGAAACTCTTCGTCGAATTCAACAACTCATATCTGTGTAACTCCTTGGAACTATGTTCCAAACAATGTACTCGTGAAACTTTGGCGCTTCATCTATTGGTCGAGTCAATTTTTAACGTGGTTATTGCTACCCATAATGCAGTCATACTCAATGGCAGGTGACTTTACAACCAGAGATAAGCTCAAATCCGCATTGAATGCTAATCTTATATATTATGCATCATTTGGAGCAATCTTTACTGTACTACTAATCTATGTCATCTTCAAGAATGGATTCGATTTCGCCAATCTCAAGGTTATCATCATATCAGCTTCAAATACATGGGGACTGTTTCTACTCGTCATACTTCTAGGCTATGGTCTGGTTGAGTTACCTAGATTCTTGATAAACCGAACAAAATATTTCCAATCACTCAGTCGGCAATATTTTCGAGTCGCTAGATTGAATGCCGAAAAGATTGAAGCCGAGGAAAAACTTGATGATGTTTTGGAAGAGATACATCATGTTGTTACTATTATTGGAAATAATGAACAAAATCCACTCAAAAAACATCTCGACCAAATCATTGACAAGTGTCCGCCAGATTGGAAGCGCAGATCTAATGCATTCAGACGCCAAGCTGCAGCTTCTAACTCAATCTATGAACCCGACAGGTCCAAGATGCAAGAGTATGATATGCAAGGTTTGATAAGATTACATCGCAAGGTTATCAGGGCGGTACACAATCATCGTCAAATCACATGTCGATGGAGGAATTTGATACGCGAGGTCATAGAATGGGAAGATGTCGCGAGAAATCAAATTGAAAACAATAACTCATTATCTTCACGGGCCTTTAAATCGACCTTGCCAAAAGAGAGGACTATATTTCAAACCATCTACACGCCCCACGTTGAGTGGTATTGGAAGTGTATCATCAAAATTTGGTTACTAAGAATAATAGGGTTCATCCTTGCCACTCTATCGCTGGCGGTAGTTTGGTCTGAGATTGCCTTCCCCCTCTCGATATTCTCAACAAAATTGAGTATATTTGCCTACTTTGTCGATAGCTTTCAGGAAGCGCAACAATATTTTTACTTAGAAATCTTCTCCACCATCTCTATCGGTTACCTGGCGATATGCGCGTTTTACACAGTATTTCACATGAAGATTTACAATATCTATTACTTAGCTCCAAACAAGCAGACCGATGAGTACAGTCTACTCTTCAGCGGCATGTTAGTGTGTAGATTAACCGCACCATTATGTCTCAACTACCTATGCTTAGTCAATTTCGACTCACACATATTCAAAAGAGACTCAACCCTAGAGACATCATTTACAACTATTATGGGTCATCTAGATCTTATCCCAATTGTTAACAGTGGACTAAACATATTTTTACCCCTCTGTATCAGTGCCATTTGTCTCGCGATATACTTCGACTTTGGAACTAGGATATTGCATAGTCTTGGCTTCGAGCAGTTCATCGAAAGCGATGAAATGACAACAGATTGGGTACAAACCGGTCGCGAGTTGGTGACTCGTGAGAAGGGAAAGTTGATTAGAAACTACGAATCTTCATCCTCAACATATCATGAAATGGTAACATCAAGTGGAGAAACGAGATCAACGACAACTACCACAACAGGAGGTGGCAATCAGTTGGCTGGTAGGCCAAATAAGTCAACTGCAACTCAGCAACAGCTACCTGTTGCGCAGACATCGATTGAGTTTGGACTTGATGGCGGGTCTCCTTCATCGCACACTTCATCGTCATCCGGCTTTTCGCGTTCATCACTTTTGCCCAAAGATCGGGTGCCTACTTTGAGTTATCCACCAACTCAATCGCTCTCTCCCTCAACCAGATTTGCTGACTCCACTGTTTCGGGTAGATCTGGTGATAATGTGGTTCAAATTGATATGAGGACGCAACAGCAGCAGGAACAACAGCAGCCAGGCCAACAAGAAGTCAGGAAATCTAAAGGTTTCTTCGATGATGTCTGAACCCCCCCCCCCTTGCACTTTATGAATTGCAAAAGAATGATCGAGAGTCATCATGTGTATTCTATCTAGTCCACAATAAAATGAACCTTTTAGTTTAGAAACAAAACAGATAACAAACTTAAATTTGAGCTCTTCCTGCATACTAATTCTATTTATTTGGCGAAAAAGGTACTTGATCATGGGAGCGAGAGTGAAAGTGAGAAAGAACAGGAAGGAGTATGTTTTTCCATCAAATGGAGATATTCCTGTAGATAGCTAAAACTTGAACTTGTTCCGTTGCGCTACTCAATTCGATCGAGTATCTACGTCGTTTATTTGCATGACTCATGTACAAGTTTAGTGGAGGTTGCGTATGCGGTAGTCGAGTTAAGTATAGTGGGAAAACCGGCAATGGAAGCGAAGAGTCCATCCCCAAGTACTGCGGCTGAACTATCTAAAAGTAACGCAACTCGTGCGTCGACCTTGAGCTCGTTACCTGGTTGCTGGCGGCAACTCATCGTCGTGTTTTCTATTTGATTCGGATAAATGAATTCTACACTCAAATTCAGTTAGCCGGTAGATTACTCAGCTCATGAGGGAGCGATGCAAGCCTGCGATGTCTGGTTATCATCTGTCGCCCGAGTGGACTAAGTTTTCTCGCGAACCTCTAGCTTCTTTATGAATGAGCAACGATCTCACAAGCTAGCTACTTGTCCTCATCGTTGCCGTCAATTCCGTTGGCGAGAGGGGAACATTCGAACTCTCTCCAAGATTTCTAGTTCAAATCTTTTCTTTCTTCTCAACAGACGACAAACAAAGAAGCTACGCTAGCCTCTCGTCAAGATGTTAAGCTTTATCCAGCATCTATCTGTCTGTTTTAGACGAACACTCAGAGCCACTTCTCAAAATTGGTGATTAATATTGTCTCATCTGTCGGTCAGTTGTGAGCTCAAGCGCAAATTGGAAGAGAGAAAGAGGAGCCAAACGACTGAATGACTGACAGAGACTACCTGTTAAACTAACTGACTAACAAACTCCCCAGCGAATTGAGACTCATCGGCTTCTGGTTGTCGCTGCCTAGCTTGAAAAAGTTTCATAGTGAGCACATTCTAACGGCCGTCCTCTGTGTACCTGCCTCGACCAGCAACGCTAGACAGTCTATCTATTGCTGTAATCCGTGTATGTCCTCCATGCCAACTCTCGCAAGCGGCCACAAAGACGGCTAAA
Organism: Aculops lycopersici; assembly: GCA_015350385.1. Lineage (NCBI taxonomy): Eukaryota > Metazoa > Arthropoda > Arachnida > Trombidiformes > Eriophyidae > Aculops > Aculops lycopersici. The sequence goes on from WNKI01000001.1 coordinate 10,600,721, forward strand.
GCAACAACAACCAACAGGAGGGTAAAACAGCGCCTCCTAACTAACTACTGGCATGCAAACTGCAGCCCTCGTTCAGCTCACCGCTAATAATAATAGCTATCTTAGTTGCCATCTCTTGCTAGCCGCCGCCACGGCCGCTAGCCAGGATAGTTAGCCTCACCAGAAGGTTAGCTAAAAGTGCAACCAAACACAACAAGACGATGGCCAACTCATGGGCTTGAGAAGGTAGGGCAAGCAAGAGCTGCCATCCCCCTCGTTCTCCCTGAAACTTGGTCTTGCTGGCGATGGAAATGGCAATTGGCTATTGGTGTTGGTCGATTTGCGAGCTCCTGCCGCCACCGTAGTTACTCTACCTGCATGTTGTAGTCTTCGTGCAAGCAATTGGCTTCACTCTCAAGTCGCTCGGCAGCTTCGATGTCGTTGCGACCGTCGCCAGTCTACGACTCGTCGTCGTCGTCTTCGTTCCTTTAGTTAGCTACAGCAAGTGTGTTTGCCTGTTGCCAGCGGCAGCATAGTCTTTACCTGCTTCTTAGTGTAGAACCACCTGAGCAAAGAATGTTTCGCTCACTTCCATCTTCCTTACACCCATTTTCTTGTTGTCCTCTTCTACTTCTAGCGCCAACAGCAACTTGGCCAAGCTGCTAGTTGGTCACAGAGACCGACCATAAGCTAGAAAGGACGGTCGGCGGACAAGGCACAGCAAGCCCGAACGTGAGCTTCTTGGTAAGACAGCAGGCTAACGTAATAATCTGCCCGAGCAACAAGTTGCTACGCATTTGCTTCCATTCTTCCCAATGCACTAGATGGACTTTCGCTACTCCTCTTCTCTTGATCTTGAAACAACTTGCACTACAATCACTAACATTTGCACCACTTAACCATTGAGAAATCTAAGGAGATCAAACATTCGAAAAAAATAAACTTCCTACATCTCTCATTAGTGTTGGCGGGTAACAAATCTATTTCAAAGAAAAAAAATAACGCTAACAAACTGAAAAAAAGATTGAGAAATTTTGCCACCTGTTCAGAGAGGTGACCTAAATGACAGCTAAAACTTTACAAGAAAGAACTTGAAGTAAAAGAAATCAAAGTATCAAGTCCGAGAAGAACTAGCTAGAAATATAAGATCATTGAATATTCAGTCTCGAATACACGAAACATTCAAAATGGCCTCAGCTCATCAAGCTCTGTACGACTCAATACCGCAGAGTGGACTCAAGTGTGACATCTTATTTCTGGTGATCAGGAATAGAATTAGTGAGGAGCCAGATTATGTAAAGAAATTGCGTGTTGTATTTCAATTTAATATCACAAAAGATGGTAAGATTGCTGCAACTTGGACTTGCGACACCAAAAACTCAATCGAGGGCGATATCTACAGGTCAACGCCAAAACCTGGAACTAAGGCCGATGTTATACTGACCGTAGATGACGAGGATTGGGTCAAGATTATGGTTGGAAAGCTCAATCCTCAGCGAGCTTTCATGATGTCCAAGTTTAAGATTAAGGGTAACATTATGCTACTGCAAAAGTTGCACGCTCTTTGGTTTGACTTGAGACGTAAAGGAAAGACACCTGAATTAGACTTGCTACAAGATCTTATGATTAATGAGACACTAATTCCTGGATTGAAGAGTGAGGCTATGGCAATCGAAATTGTACAGAGGATCGTTAGATCGCCCCATTTAGTGAACACGATCAACGCATCAATCCAAGTCAACATCCTAAAGGGATCTCAGCTGGCAACTATCTACTCACTTGAACTGAAAGAGGGCCAGAAGCCAATCTTCCGTCGAGGCGAGCCACCGACGAAGCCCGATGTAACGTTTACAATTGAGGACGACGATATTGTATTGTTAATCTACAGTATTATTAAGGTCAATGACGCCATCGAAACCGGCAAGGTGAAGATTGAGGGCAAGTTTGAGATTGTTGAGCGAGCAAAGGCGTTGTTTGATCAGCCACCCATTCTATCAAGACTCTAGATTGAGGATACAGACAAGAAAGTTTGCATATATAGAATCTGGCATTAATGTCAGAGTTTTCGCACTATAATCCATCTATATGTTCGCTAGATTAAACTATCATCTCTCAACTGTAATATGCAAGTCTATTTATGTATTTATATATATCTCTCTCTGATTTATTACTTCGATAGATTAGCAGACAAGGTAGGCTTGCTTTCTAGGCAACCATATTCTATCACAAATTCCTTTGGCACCCGGCGCCAGAGGTGAGCATCAAAAATGTAGTAAGTTCCTCTCTCGTAGGAGTTGGTCTTCTCTGATGGCGCTATACCTGGAGCCCTCGTTATCCAAACCTTCTCCTCTTTGTGATAACGCCACTCTCGGCTGTACAATTCAAGGGCGGCAGCTATCTGAAGCATATCATTTGGGAACATGTAAAACAAGAAAAATATTGTATCTTCCTGATAACTCTTGAGACTAATTTGAGTTAGCTTATCTCTGATTAGCGAATTTACACAGTATTCTGGTGGCACTGGATAGTCAATTTCGTATACTTTGAGAACTTGATCTGTCCATGGACCTGCAAAAGACGGGAATAACTTCTCACTAGCTGATAGATTTAAACCGAATGCCGTCAAATCTGTACCGAATGTAACACTGGCCATATTGGGATCTGTTTCTGCGGCCTTCAAGAAGGCCAACAGGCCAATCATCCCAAATTGATCGTCTATCATCACTCAATGGTAGAGGCTTTTAATACAGTACCTCTCAAAACTGGCCACGATCTTGATGAGATGAATAAACTTGATGAAATATATTTAGAAGAGAACTTTTCTTACAGTACAATCCAAATATTCTGTCACCTCTCGCGCAATTTCTTTGTCAATTTTCATCGGTTTAATATGTAATTTTAGGTGGGCGCGTAATCTTGAAGTAATGTAATTAGGTTGATTCCATCAATGATGCATGTGAGAGATGCTCTCTTGAAATTAGCGCGATATGCGCCTTCGATGAGACGACAAAATATTTTGATTGTACTGTATTTATTGTTGCTTTTAACATTGAGCACGTTGTTTCTTCTTTGGTTTTTTTGCACACACAGATTCCCTCTGTTCCTCTCGCTTTCTCTCTCACTAACTCTTTCACTGGGACCAACTCGCGTGGCCACTCTTGTAAGCGCCTTGAGGGTCACAAAACAACAGAAGCATCAACTACAAAGACAGTAACAGCAACAGCGACCTTAAATAGATGAGTCACAAAGAGGCAAACGAGCACGAGTCAAGAAGGATCTAGGGCCAGAGTTCAGTTCAGGAACATCGGATAGCTACTCTAGTAGCGAGGACGATGAGAATGATCCAAATAGACCATGGTGTGTTTGTGATGAACCACACAACGAGAAGTTTATGATATGCTGTGATGTCTGCGAGTATTGATGAGGGCACACCGCGTGATGCAATACCACGAAAGATTGCGCCGGTCGAGAATAAGCAACAGAAGAAGAGGCGAGACAAAGTGGTAAGCAAGGTCGTGGTAGATCCAAGAAATCCGAATCACAAACACCCGCTAAAACTTCAACAAGAAACTCTAGAAAGTCCTCATCCTCGATTGACTCGGACAATGGAAGGACTAGAAAGAGTTTTAGCAAATCTGATGCAAGGTCCGAGAGTTTCGGTGAATTCCAACTATAT
>WNKI01000001.1:10609118-10653920 GCA_015350385.1 Aculops lycopersici
CTTTATTGATTTATTTTTGAATACTGGCGCATGTTTAAGAATATCTGGCATTGTTATGAATACTATTTTGCTTCCTCTCAAGTAACATCCAGGCAAGTTAGTTGTCTTGCCGTCACGATGTGTCACCCTCACGTCTGTCATCTGGAGATTCATCGAATCTTCGGCCTCAATTAATTTGCCGCGATATGTTTCCCCATCGAGGCTTTCGCATGTAATAATGTGACCCTCTGCCTCGTGGAGGATCTTGATTGGAACACCGATAGACATGGTTATATAAGTGATCAATATTATAATATATTAATTTTATAATTCTGGTCCAACTAAACTAGAATCCTGACTCTATATCTTAGTAATTTGCGAATACGTCGCTGAATTTCATTTATTTTTCTCTCGCTCGCATACAGTGTGAGTAAACGTCACATCCCCGCTCAACCACGTGCTCAACCACTGCTAGAACGCGTATCGTTCAAAGCTCGACTCTCATGGATTCGATCGGGAGCTCACAAGGTAACCCCGTCAGCTACTACACGCAGATCCGGATCAAATCCGGCACAGAACATCCCTTGTGCCATTATAAGAATCCTAGGTTAGGTCGGAGATCCTAACAATATGGAACTTTTTCAAAATCGAGATTGAAGTTGAAAAGATCCTGCAGAAGTTTATGGAGCGCGCAGTAGTTTATTTGGCTCGCGTCTCTATAGGAGTTTCTATAGGGGTTTTTCAACTTCTTTCTCGGTTTTTGCAAAAACCGTAACTTGTTAGGATCTGAGCTTTTGCACATAGACTTATAGTGATGCAGACATCATTTGGTTTAATTTGGCGAGTGTTTAGTTCAGATGGTTACCTTGTCAGCTCTTGCGAGCCGAGCTGTCAAAGCAAAATAATTCGTCCCGTTTGAGCCGAGCTACAGAAACTCGCAACTCGCAACTCACATCCCTACCTTCATGTAAGAGTTTCATGGGGACAAAATCGATCGTAGCGCCGCGGTGCGGTTGCGAGCTCGTGCGTGCGAACGTGCACAGTAATCTTTATTCTTTATTTCCGCTCACCCGAAGTTTACTCACTCGCAAATCTAACACACAGACACAACGCGCCCAACGGCAGGCGCCTAGCGACTTGCGCGAAGCTCGTCGCTCGCTTACCGACACGGTCTCGCCATTAGCTAGCTAGCTGCCGTCATAAACGACAATAAGGGTTGCTGCCTCTAGCCGTCGTTCTCTTCTTAGTTACCATGCACACAAGGCGAGCCAGCACAGAGCTAGTCCCCCATTTTTGCAATGACTAAAGTGAATGGCGCGCTATGTTTGTTTCTCGGGCTCGCGCAAAACCATGAAAATCCAACAACGTCAGCCGCGACTTCGATAGACTGAAGTGGAGTTGGTGGTCGAGCTGGAGTAACAGTGAGCACTAGAGGCGAGCATTGGCAGTAAAGTGGAAGTTGAGGTCCCCATAGGAAATCAACACTTAGCAAGTGGACCCTTTGGGGCCTTAAAGTAAGAGAGTAGTGCGAGAATAGCGGCCACCAGCAATACATTTTAACTTCCTCATTCCTGACCAATTGAAGGCGAATATAACCGCACTTTTAGTGAGCTGGTTGCATAGTAGCTTGTAGTTCTAAACTAGGATATCTATGTCATTGTTAACACTGCCGCTGCAGCTACTGCGATAGTTGAAGTTGAACAATACATAATTTATCGAGACTCTACAGTGAGTTATGAGGTAGGAGAAAATTTTCAAGCAACAACAACGGCAACCAAGACCACGACCCCAGCATGTTCGGATAGATACTGATGTAATGATATTAGTTTTTTGTTGGTTCGTTGGCCAGCTATTAGTTCAAGTTTATAATTATTGAAACAATTATTGATGGAGGATAGTTATCCAAGTTCAAATTACCTGAACAGAGCGAGATACCTGGTTATTATTGTTGGATTGTTATCCTTGTTGACTCGCTTATATATTGTTCGTAGTACCACGATTGCGAGTGCGTCTTCCAAACGAAGGAAAAAGACTCCCAAGATGGAGCTCAAATGTATATCATTGATTACCACAATATTGGTAGTTCTATTGACTGTATATAACTTAAAAATTTGCCACTCAGCTTTGCTCACAAATATTTACAGCAAGAACAAATTGTCCGAAGTAACTGATATCGCGCACAGGTATCTCATAATTCCAAGTCCATCTGCGGTTGTAGCTAAGCAAAATCTAGTGGACAAAGACACATCACCAGGTTCAGGTTCAATTCTGAATTTGGAGCCAGAGCAACAATCAAACAATCAGCAGCAGCAGCAGCAGCAGCAACAACAACAACCTGAGAGTTTATCAGATGATCCCCAGCTTCCTAAACCCGATAGTCTGGTTGCCTCGCCCCTGGCAGCAGCTTGGAAGTCGTCATCGACATCATCTCAGCCGCATCCTCAGTTACTGCAAAAAGCCAAATTATATTTGCAGCCACAAAATAGCACCAATAGCAACTCATTCTCGCAACTAGACTTTAGCCGAGTTCCTGGCGAACCCTCAATTGCTGAGGGAGTTTCCACTGAGTTCCCCAATCCAAATATAAATAATCTAGGCCACGAAATCACCAAGATATTAAAGAAATTCTTCTTGCATGGTTACGACAAGAGGGTCAGGCCAAACTATTCGGGACCCCCGGCGCTGGTAAATGTCAGCTTCCATATAATTGGCATCAGTTCCGTGGACGAAGTTCAGATGGACTTCACAACAGATTTTTACTTCCGGCAGAAGTGGTACGATCCGAGGCTCGAATTTGATCCCGTCGGTTCCATAGACGAACTTTGTGTAGGTGCCGAGTTTGCCGAGAAAATTTGGCTACCAGATACGTTTTTTGCCAACGAAAAAGTGGCCATATTTCATAAGGCCACAACGGATAACACATTCATCAGAATAGCTCACACAGGTAGAGTCTACAGGTCAATTAGATTGACCGTTACCTGTTCCTGTCCCATGGACTTACAATACTTTCCCATGGATCGTCAGCGATGCAAAATTGAAATTGAATCCTATGGCTACAATACTCGTGATATCGACTACAGATGGGAACGTGGCGATGCCTCTGTGACAATGAATGACAAGATTGAGTTACCTCAATTTAGAATTTTGGGCTTCAAAATGGGACACGAACTCCAGAACCTCTCGTCGGGCGATTATATTAGATTATATTGCGAAATCCATTTTGTTAGGTCAATGGGTTATTATTTGATTCAAATCTACATTCCCGCCAGTCTGATTGTCATGATCTCATGGGTTAGCTTTTGGTTGCACCGGAATGCAACACCTGCCCGAGTAGCACTTGGTGTGACCACTGTGCTCACCATGACCACACTCATGTCCAGTACCAATGCAGCTTTACCTAAGATTTCCTACATCAAGTCAATTGATGTATTTCTGGGCACCTGTTTCGTGATGGTGTTTGCCTCGCTGTTGGAATACGCTTCTGTTGGCTACATAGGCAAGCGGATTGCGATGAAGCGGAAGAGACTCCAGGATTTGCAACAAATACAACAACATCATCAGAAGGTTTGCGTAGCCGCCGCTGCCTCGGCAGCCGCTGCAGCTGCCGCCTCGCAAGCAGCGTATGAGGGATCGATTATAGATGGCAACGGAAACGGTGGCAACAGTGTGCCCATAACACCGAGGTTTGGTTTTATGGGCATCTCAGATGGAACCCAAACTTTAAGGGGTCGACTAAATGGGAATGGAAACGGCGACAATAAGATATACGAAAGTAGCAAGTCGCTGCAGAGAGTTAGCCGAATGAGCACCAGCTCGGCGCAAATGTCTCAATCGGGCAACAACCAAGACTACAATGATAACTTTTACTGTCCAAGGTCGGCCAAGATCATGGATAATGGCAACAAACGATCGCCCAATCAGCACAACCTTAGTCCAAATGAAGCTAGAGAGCCACTACTGAGTCAGCAACAGGCGGCGGCCATGGCCAGCGCTTTGCAACCACCTGTTTCCGGTCATGGGCCAACGAGCGAGTTTGAGGTTAGCCAAACGCATGATATGGTGAGAATTTGTGGCATAACGCCAAGTGCAATCGACAAACACTCGCGCGTAGTTTTTCCCATCTGCTTTATTTGTTTCAATCTCATGTATTGGATCATCTATGGCCACATTAGCCAGCAAACCGAGGACAATGGACCGATGCTGATACCGTTTATAAAGAGCTAAATACAATTAGACCATGATCATCAGATTAGTAACCATAAGAATGGGGTAACATTCTAGGAGTTGGCACTAAGGTAACTCGACTAGATGAAAACCTCAAAAGCTCAATCAATTATATCCAATGATTGACTTTCGCACGGTTGTATTGGAGTAACCAAACAAATCAACAAAATTACATTAGCACAATGGAACACGAATTTTATCTCTGTCTATCTCGCTCTACACCATTATATTACACACTTCAAAAGTGCCAGCCCAAATGCTAAATGTTAACAATTTATGACTACACTAACGACGTAATGTTGTTTCAATAATCAATAATAAATTAATCAACCCTTTTTCATATATCCTACGCGGGGTCTACTTTACCTTGATAGGTGAGGACCGACTAGTGGTTGAGCCCTAGCGTGCACTTTTGAAACCTTGTGAAACGCGAGCTGCTCCACTGAAATAAGTTCATTCGCAACAATAACGAAGCACGCAGGATGAAAATGCAAACTTGCTTACGGTAAAAGCCACTCAATACCATTCAAATTGTTGCAACTCAATTTTCAATCTCTCTATGGGCTCCTCGACCTTATCATTTCGATGGAAATGGATCCAGATATTATTGAAAGATACGATAGACAAATCAGACTATGGGGTCAGCATGGTCAGAACAAATGCTCAAGTTCCAAGATATGCTTAATTAATGCAAATTCCCTCGGAACCGAGGTGCTCAAGGGTCTTTGTTTGGCAGGAATAGGGTCATTCGTGTTATTAGACTCCCACAAACTCACACTAGAAGATGTTGGTTGCAATTTTATTCCTCACACCTCGATCGGTAAAGGTCGAGGCGAATCTGTTAAGCAGATGTTATTAGATTTAAACGAAGAAGTTTGTGGCGAAGTATGTCCGATTGAAACGTACTTACCTCACATTTCTCAAGATATGTCACATCCGATTGATGATTCAAGTCAATGTTTGAGCTTTTGGAAACAATTTAACTGTGTTATAGCATGTGGATTCCTCTATACAGATCAGATCACTAGACTCTGCCAGTATTGTTGGATGATCAATGTTCCTCTGATATTATGCAAGTCCATCGGATTCTTCGGCTCAATGCGAAGTCAACTGAGAGAGCATCTTATTATCGAATCACACCCCGATAACCAGATTCCCGATTTCAGCCTCGACCGTCCCTTCAAGGAGCTCAAAGATTACTTCGACTCAATAGATCTAGAGGATGAGTCGAAGTTGGGTAGCTACCCTTACGTTGTGATCATTTATAAATATCTCAAAGTTTGGCAATCGGAGAGCAACTTCCTCGCTAATCGTCTTCCTAACACCTACTCTGAGAAAAGAAGACTCAAAACTATCATCGATGAAGGTTTCAAGAATATCTCCAAACACAAAGGACTGTCGATTGCAGGTGAGGTTCCATATGAGAACTTTATTGAGGCAAGTCGAGCTGTATTCAAGTGCTTCTCCAAGTCCGACGAACTTCCAAAATCTGTCGAGGATATCTTTGACAATCCAAAACTATCGGGTAAACCTGCAACCACACAAAATTTGCCTAGATTCTGGCTCATAATGAAGGCACTCAAAGAGTTTGTACAAACGAAAAATGATGGCAGGCTACCAATATCAGGCTCAATTCCAGATATGATATCTAGTTCCGAGGAGTACGTCAGATTGCAAGCGATTTACGCCAGAAAGTCGAGGGCAGATGCCGACAGCGTCCTGGCCATCGTTCAAAATATAGTTAGTTCAACTCAGCCAAGTGATACCCTATGTGAAGAAATTAAGCTAGTTTGCAAGAATATTAGAAATTTACAAATGATTAGTACGGAACCTATACACGATTCCACAACTAGTCTCAAAGATAGCTACTTACGAGATCAAGATGAAGAGGATGAGTTTATAACTATTAGTGTTTGCTTGAATGCATTAGATTTATTTTTCTCCACATATAGTCGCATGCCTGGACATCAAGACGACCAAGTCGAGGTTGATATTAGTAAACTTAAAGATTGTGTCAGACAAATTTTTGGTAAGCTATCGAATCGTTTGAGGACTTTGGAACAGTGTCTCTATGAGATTTGCCGCTGTGGTGGTGCTGAACTCCACGCTACTTCCGCTTTTCTAGGTGGTTGTGTGGCGCAAGAGGTCATCAAATTGATAACAAACCAGTATGTACCTGTTGATGACACTCTAGTATACAATGCAATGCTAGCTTCAACCAAAACCCTCAAGTTTAGGGACACATTCATCAAAAGTTAAATATAAGTATTTCCTCAAGTGAAGCTAAATTTTAACAACTCACTCTATCGGTGTATTGTCATAATTAACTCCACTTAGTCAATACTTCCACTATTACTATTTATTGGTTGGACTTGTACGCCTTGCTTTAACCAAGATTCCTACTAAGCATTTCGAATGCTTCTTACGGTTCAATCCTGGTCCATCAATCGGTTGTAGACACTCTGGTATAGAGCTCTCTCCTTGAATTGGCATAACATAAAAATCCTTCAAGATTTGAGGTGACACTTCTACCACAGCACAACGATTGCGGGTGTAAATGTGATCAAAGAATGTATTAAAATTTTCTGAATCATCATTTGCCGCTGGATATAGTTGGACGAGAAGGATTTGATTCTTAGTTGTGGCCTTGACCTTCTGTATGTAAGTTTTAACTTGATCTGGTGCAATTCTACCACAAATTGATAAAGTTCTAGGTAGTTCTTCGCCAATAGAGTCGAGCTGTCCACTGACAAGAGTGGCAAAAGCTGAGAATTTGGCCACATCCGGTAAGGAGACTGATCCAGACCATATTTGTGCATCTGGATCGCTTTTGGTGATATTTCTGGTGGTTTTACCTGACTGACTAGCATTGGCCAGTTTATCATCGAGACCTGGTGGCATTTCGGGATCATAAAGCTCTTCGTCCTCATCATAAACCTTTTCTGCTTTGTCATCTGTAGCCACGACAGCTGTTTCTCCATATAGGTTAAAGTCATCGATTTCTGTATTCACAGGGCCTGACTCGCTGGGTTTAATAAGTGGCTCCTTCAATCTTGACAAGCTGTCTGGGTCAAGCTTTGTGTCTATGCTGACTCTGAAACGCTTCGGCTGTGGAGTGTCTCCATCCTCTTTTTCCACTTTCTTAGAAGCTTCCTTCATGGCATTAGAATCTTCAATCTCATTCTTCCGGTTGGTGCATATCTTGCAATTCATATCATATACATGATTTTTGTGGTTGTTGGTCGTGTCGATGAATGCTAATGACGGCTCCACAACACGAGTCTTTTCATTTACACCCTTCTTGGATTGATCTGATGGAGCCTTCTGAGAGGGTTCCGTGCTCGAGAGGCCAGTTATAATCTTTATCTTCAATCTGCCGACTGACTCAGCGCTCGCTGATGAGGTAAGTGTTGGAGGTGTTTTGGTGCCCTCTCTCTTGATGGAGGGTTTTGTCGGTGTCGTTGGTAGCTCCTGATTGTCGTGGGCTGCGTTTGAATCGTCGGGGTCGTTTAATGAGGGTGCAGCAATGACCTCTTCTCCTTTATGCGTTTTTTTCACTATCACTTGCTGTGCCGAGACTTGAGCTTCGCGCGTTATGAGCTCAATTGAGTGCTTATTCTCCATCTCACGCCATTTGGCCAACTCTTGTGGGGCCATCTCGTCCGGTGACATCTTGGCCAATCTAGCTGGTGATATTGTTCCTGTGAGAACATTCCTGACCAACATTTCATTCTTCTGATCCTTGAGGTTAAACCAAAGTGATCTAAATCTGTTGCTATATTTCGATGTCCCTTCTTTGTAAGTTTGATTAAGTTGAGCTTCTATGTCGGCAGCTAATTTTTCAATCTTGCTGGAAGACACTTGAATATCTGGAATTTGCTTGCCACGTGCCTCTAGTGCTTCTTTGATTTTCTGGACAACCATTTTACTACCTGTTGTCGGCGGCTTGCTACTGGATCTATCGGACGTGCCGCTAGTATTGTTGGCGAGGGAGTCTAATTTATCGCTCAAGTGAGTCAAGTTATTGGAGCCAATACCAAGCTCGTTTCTTCTAGCAGCTCGTTGTTGTTCAGCAAGATTACGTTTTCTAAAGAATTCACGCTTCCTCTCTTTGATAAGTTCTTTTAATTTAGATTGGTTATTATCGAATTCACCGAAACTCTCGGACCTTGCATCAGATTTGCTAAAACTCTTTCTAGTCCTTCCATTGTCCGAGTCAATCGAGGATGTGGACTTTCTAGAGTTTCTTGTTGAAGTTTTAGCGGGTGTTTGTGATTCGGATTTCTTGGGTCTACCACGACCTCGCTTACCACTTTGTCTCGCCTTTTTCTTCTGTTGCTTATTCTTGCTCGGCGCAATCTTTCGTGGTATTGCATCACGCGGTGTGCCCTCATCAATTCTCTGCTGGCATTCTGCGCAGAACCATTCTTTATTTTGCTTTGCAAATCTTTCCGACATCAACTTGGTTACGCCTACACAATGGCCATGATACCAATACTCGCAGACATCACAGCATATCATAAACTGCTCGTTGTGTGGTTTATTACAAACGCACCATGGTCTATTTGGATCATTCTCATCGTCCTCGTCTGAATCTTGCTCAGATTCCGCCTCGCTACTGGAGTAGCTATCCGATGTTCCTGCACTGAACTCTGGCCCTAGATCCTTCTTGACTCGTGCTCGTTTGCCTCTTTGTGACTCATCTATTTGAGGTTGCTGTTGCTGTTGTTGCTGTAACTGTCTATGTAGTTGCTGCTTCTGTTGTTCCTCGAGTTTCATATTCGACGATTTGGCAGGTGTCTCAAGTCCAGTCAACTCGTCGCTTTGTGTTGTTGCTGCTGGTGCCTTCTTGTTGGGGCTACAATAATCATGATCACAAAAAATACTTGTCATCTTGTTGCAGACTATCAAGATATTATAATACGAAACCAACGAGAGGTTAGCTAAGTTTTAGCTGACATTTATAAATATATATATTTACTGTTCCATTAACCCGTGATAGGTTGATGAAAAATACATGGAACAAGAGGGAAGATGGGACTAAATAATTATTGCAAATTCCGCAGAATTTACGGAGAAGCAATAGAGTAAATCTCCCAAGATTAGTCCGTGTGTTTTCGGTTTTTATCGCGCCTAGGATTGGGACAGCCGCACTAGCGGCAAAGATGGCATCAGCAGTACGGTGCACGGAGCACGCCAACAATCTCGTGGATAGAGAGAGTAGGACGCTTATTTTTGCAATGCGCATTGCACTCATCCCGCTCAATGGCTAAATTAGTGCGCCTTGGGAGAGTTTTTCCAGCCAGCAGAGCGCGCTTCTACGTTGCAATGTTCGCTGCTACACAGCGTCACACGCTCACGAAAATAACAAGCGATTTTCCCTATGGCAAGCAAAAGAAAACTTTCGCTGCAGACGAACGCTGGGTGCGCAGACGCAAGAGCGCGACGTTCAAAAACTGTAGCGAGGCGAGTGAGGGTGAAAAAGTTTTTTCCATAACAAATTTAGGAACGTTGGTTTGTTTGTTGGAAAACGTTGTCGCTGTTGCTGTAATTATTATATTATTATTATTATCATTATTGTGGCTTGACAAAAGTCTCTGAAAAAAGAAAACAAGCAACATTAAAATTGTTCCTTGTTCTACACGATGTATCATTTGATTGAATCTTGTCGCCACCAAGACACTAACACATTAAAAACTACTGAGCTTGTGACGGTGTAGCTCAGGCAGATTGGTATTCCTGTTGATAGGAACTGCACGATTCAACCGCCTATAACCACCTGTAACTCCTCGGGTCACTTCGAGTTACAACAACTTGACTCTTTATCAATGAACGACTTTTCGAGAGTCGGAAGTAATAATATCAGCAAGACAAAATGATCAAATCGCCAGCAGCTATTCGACATAATCGACAAAAAAATTGGAAACAAACCACCACCTGCCAAAGGGGTGAGGCTGGACAAGATTGATGAGGCAGACACTTTTGATCGATGATCGTATTTGTCGTGTTAACCATCGTTACATCTGTTACACTGCTCACAACAGTCTTTGATAATCTTCTCATATCTTTACTTGATTTTGATGACATATTGTGCTTAATCTGCCGCCGAAAGATGAGATGAATCGCGTAACGCACCTACATCAGATAGCCAAGTTATGAATTCGCCACCCCAACTGAACATTCGAAAGATTTGGTTTTTCGCTCGGTCAGGTCGGTTGGTCTGAGGCTAGCTACCAACAAGAACAACAGCCCACCTCTAGCTGACCTCTTTGCTCAGCCATTTCTCTGATTTCTTTTCATCTTCGTCGCCATCCCCGTCGAGCCAACTAAACTGACCGGCCGATCTACTTGCTAAGCTTGCTGGCCGGGTGACTGGCGAGACCAAATGACTACTCGCTGAGTCTAGTTAAAGGGTAGCTGCGATTCTTCTTGCGAGCTGCTCGCCATCGCTGTTGTCTCTGCTACCAACCTTACCACGACCACCGCCACCACTTGACCGGGATCCCGATTGCTGGTTTAGTTAACGAGTTAGCCGAGTAGCGCGCAATTTAACCAGATGGTGGCAGCAGCGTTGTTGGAAACATGAGCAGCAGCATTTGCAGTAGATTTGCAGTAGCAACGGGAGCAACGGCAACCTGTCAATGGGTTTCCCTGCAGGTGGTTGAAATCTAGCACCAGTCTGGCAAACGAGCGACTGAAAGCCGATATGTTGGCTGCGAAACCAACTGTGAAACTGTATTCGCCGAAATATTGAGTGTTACTAATCCAGATAGTGTCTTGCGGCTCACGCAATTCAGTCACACTAATTCAGATCAAAATAAGTGATGTGTTTAATCGTTTGGGGAGACCAAGATTAGCGGTTCAGCTTCACAGATAGCATCGGAGGCGTCGAAAACAAGAAGATTCCGTCGCGAATCGAGTGGCATTCCCTGAAACACGGAAAAGAGCCAAAGAAAAGTGACGACGAAATCATGATTTAATCAATGGGAACTAACTGGAGGTGAGCAGAGAGAAGTAGTAGAGATAGTGAGAAAGAGAAGGTGGGCAATAATGATCCTAGTGTTCGCTGAAATAGATGGAGCTCGATATCATTCATGTGACTTTTCCTTTGACCAGTTATCTATGGCTATCCAGTTAGGGCAACTAGATCGAGGAGTCAAGTCTAGCAAATAGCCCAGAATCAGCTGTTCACGTTCATTATCCAGAGGAGCGGCTTAATAATTCTTTGATTTGCTGGTATGCCGATACCTGTGTGCAAGTTGCCAAGCTAGCTAACGAACAATTTCTTCTTCTATTTTTTTTTCTTCTTCACTCGGACAGAGGTAAGCTAGTTGGTCTCATCGACGACATAGAAAGATGCGCAACTAAATATGCAACTAATCCTCATGGTCTTTTTAGCTCGCGAGTGAGAATAAACTACGTGTGAGAATAAACTAACTAATGCTCTCCCTATTGCCTTTGGGCTTTTAGTATATTTGTGGGCTTGGATTCTAATACCCAACTGGATATTAGACTAGTTTTGTTGGAAAGGCGAGAGTTCAAACGCGCGTAATCTTGGCATAGAATAGAGTAGCTGGCCTATTAATGCCATTAGCACTAGTTATTGGTTGCTAAGACTAACTAACACCATCGAATCTCTAGCGAGTTGGTGGCCAAAAACAACAGTGACCATCCACTTCCGATTCAAGGCACAACCGCAGCAACTTTGGCTATCGAGTTTCCTCGCTTCGGATATTGAGCTGATCCGAGAAACGAAAGATCGGAATTGCGGCAACGCCTTTTTGCGAATCTACATTCAATACAAAATGGTTGGCTAGCTCATAAACTGGACAGCTAGAGTTGTAGAGAGATGAAGTCGATGACAGCCGGCGCTATTTCACTTGCTGCCACCGCCATCATCACCACCAATAGAGGTCTACCATTAGCGAGGCAGAGCCGATAAGCTCGATTGCAATCGCGGCCGTTGGCCATGGCAGTCGAGTGTTTAGCTGGCCTGTTGTAGTTGTCGGTTGGAACTTTATATGTTATTGGCATTACAATCGTCGTTATTATTATTATTACTATACCATTATGTTGACCGACAGCAGGCAGGATGAGGATGTGGCGGCCAGTTGAAATTGAAATAAATAACGCCGAAAGAAGACACCGGCCGCCAGTGCGACGTTTCACGCAAACAAGTGGTCGATCTACATTTAAAACTGCCTATGATTTACACAAAAGTCAAATTTAATGCAAGCAACCGGCTCACGACCTTAGCTCGCTCACTCGCTTCTCGTCTTCCCTGTTGTTAGTTTGGTTAGCCAAACTAAATTTGTATACAAATCGAATAGAATCGAATTGAAACGAGATGAGACGAGACGAGACGAAACGAAACGAGACGCAACGCAACAAAATGGCATCCACATAAACTAGCCTTCTATTTCCCTTTAGTTCATATGGTATGATGGCTAGCTGCTCACTTTCGTTAACTGATCTCAATGCAAACTGGAGCTTCGCGTGTCCAGTTGCGCAACACAAACCAACATATCGTTAGTTCGAATCGTTGTCATGTTCGTAGTCGGCAGCGGCGGCAAAGAATAAAAGCAAGAGTAGGAAACAGCTAGACCTCTTTTTGCCCTCGGCCGCAACAATCGACTGACTTGCGCTTACAAGGTAACCCCGTCAACTACTACACGCAGATCCGGATCAAATTCGGCACAGAATATCCCTGTTCCATTCTACGAATCTTAGAGTCGATCGGAGATCTTAACTTTGATCCTAACAATCTTTCGAAACCGAGATCAAAGTTGATAAAAAAAAACCCATAGAAGTCTTTGGAGCGCGCAAAACTTTTTCAACACGCTTCTCTGTGGGAGTTTCTATAGGGGGTTTTTGAACTTCTTCATCGGTCTTTACAAAAACGGTAACTTGTTAAGATCTGAGCTTTTGCACATGGACTTGTAATAGCGCAGACATCATCTGTTCCAAATTTGGTTTAGATCGCCGTGTGCATGATTCAGATGGTTACCTTGTTAGTCGCTTGGCTAGCCAGTCGTTTGCTGGAGAGCGAAGTGTGTAATCTAAATGGACGGAAGGTAAGGGAAACTTATGAAATCGAGCTGAACGCCAACCACGATGACGACATTGCAACGAAACAACCACTTGCTGCTGTGACCGCCGGCTGGTTAGCTCGATATAATATTGTAACTAAATGCAAGCAAAAACTCAAGCTGCGAGTAGGAGGCACAATAACTCACTCCCATTTCATTTCCATATTCATCGTTTTGTAGATAAATTTGTAGTTGTCTGCGGCGCCTTCAACTCGCGAGACTCCAATACCTAAGTGAGTTTTTTCGCCCTTAAAAAGTTGCTCCTTGTTAGTGAGCAACTCCATACCTCGAGTTGACTTTAATCACAATAGACGCTTGTTGTTTTCTTTTGGATGCCCCAAAACAACATCTACAACAACAACAACGACCATCGCTACTGCTACTAAGACTATTAACTCGAGAACCACGAATAGTAAAGTTCATTCAGCTTCCGACCTGCGACCACTGTTTTTGCGCGCGTCAGGTGGTTGTTATAATTTCTATTGTTGTTGCTGCTGATGCACCTGTAATGCTGCTAAGACCATTGAGGCGATGGATTATGCCAACTGAAGCTGACACTTCGAATGCATAAGCTTACCGTAGCTTTAATCTAGAAACAGTGCAAATTTTTACCTTCCTCGTCTCAATCGACGCCAACAACAAGAAGAGTAGTGCAAAAACAAAACAAACTTCTTCGATTGCCGCCGCCGCTGCTGCCACTTCGCCTGAACAAAATGGAATAGTCAATCTGCTCGTCAGCTGAAACCATAACTCACTCGGTTGCTCATAAAGAAGAAACGAATTGCAGGAGTTGATTCGAGAGTTCGCTTTATTGCTCGCGGTTGAGAATGATTAGATTGTTGATGATGATGATGATGCTGATGTTGACGTAACGTTAAAACAAGGAGTTGAACTTTAACTTTATCGATTTGTTATTATGTCTATGTGGCGGCTCTCCATTGTAAGTTGAAACGACAGCAGAGGTAACAGCAGCAGGTTGTTGTTGTAGCCGCTAGTGCAACTTGGCCCCTTCGCAATGTCTGCTCTCCTTTTGTGCCAGAATAAACTCGCAACATAAACTCGTCCAATGAATCAAGAGCTCAAAATCTCATCATAGTTATGATCATTAACCAACTAGAGCACCGTTTTGAACTCGAGCATCATCGCAATCGTAGACTTTGCATGGTGATTAACATTCTAGTTTCAGGTGCAATATTGCAAAGTGCTTGGAGTTGCACCCAAAGACAAGCGAGCGATTAATTGAATGGGAATACTGTGGCGCTACAGTTTCCAGCTGGCAAGCGAACGGCGAGCTCTCATCGAGTTGCACTCGGGCAAATTTCTCATCGTGAATCGGTGTTAACTTGCTGCAAAAACTTTGGATGACGAAACTCGGCCACTGGAAATAGAAATTCATTTCAGTCACAATGGAGAACGTACAATTCAATTCCACCATTGGACGCTCAGTGGACTGAAACTTTTGTTGTTACGTTTATTACTGCTTTTATAACTCTCCAAGGACGTAGCTTATGTTTGGCACAAGTTTGTTTCGATTGAAGCGCCAAGCGGAAGTCACAAGTGCAAACTCATTCACAAGTGCGAGTTCAGCAGTCACTCACATACACAAACAGACATAAGCACAAAGGAGACAATGAGGTTAGCGAGCGGCAAACTTAACGGCAATTTGACAGGGAAAACACTTTGCCTCACTCACCTAGTCTGATGGTGTTCATTATGTGAGTGGCGGTGGCAGCGGTGGTGTTGTCCAAGCTAAGTGGTGGCCACTTGTTTCGGTGTGAGTGCGAGCTACCATCTCGCAGTTTTGCCTTAGTCATCGCTATCACTTGGTCTCGCCACTCGGCGACAATGAATCTATTACCTTTGTGCGAGTTTTTGGTAACAAGTTGTCCGATTAACTCGCTCGTTAGTGGCCGCGCCGACCATAGCAACGCTCGCTTGCAAGTGGGCAAGCGAGCGAGTGCCACCAGTCTCCAAGAGCGACTTTATTTGTTATCACTCTGACCAACTCTCGCTGGTGGCCGACAGACCGGAAGAGGGTCCAATTTGCAACCACTTGCTAGCGAATGTTTGTAGAGCGTTGCAAGTCGGTTGAGTAGGCGAGCAAACTGCGCCGCTAGTCAGTCGGTCTAAAAGTTTGAGCATCCCAATGCTCGCAAGCTTGATGCCGACGATGACGGCGACTAAGACCATGGTGACGGTTACTGGAATCGCAGCGATGCCAACTTGGGCTTGCGTCGGAGCAAACACTCGGTACCACGCACCTGAAAACATACGCCAACAAACGGCAGCAGCTCAAGTGGTTGTAGTTTCGGCGGCGCCGAGCTACCAAGCCGCCGACAAAACCAGCACTTGCGGTTCAAGTTTGCCAGGGCGGCAACCGGGCGCCGCGCTGTTGGTTGCTGCGATTCAAGTTTAGCTTTGTAGTATAGAGTTTGCTCTACCACTTGCCATTTGTTCTCGGCACACACAAACTTGAACTCGTTGGCTAGACTGGTGTAGGCAAATAGGCATGCAGGCAGGCAGATAGGCGGCAAGCAAATTAGGTGCCTCGTGCGCGTATGTTTGCAAGTCTGATGCTTATCTGGTTGCGCAACAGCAGTAACAACAACAACGACGATAACGACAATCGTAAAAAACACCGAACAGAGAATGGCAGACGTGAACACAGTTGTGAGGCCAAAATGGAGGCGGCCACTTCCGCTTGGCGCCACTGACGCGTCACCTCAGATTTTTTAATGCAACGTGAAGTTGGTGGCTCCATTTGGTTGTCGGATCGCAACTAGCAAGCTGCGACACTTGACGAGTAGGCTGCAGTCAGCCTGAGGGCAAATGGAGACGGGGACACTCAAATCCACTGCACTGTATGCTTGCGCGTCATGAGCGAGCGAGCGGGCAGCTAAAGCCACGTTTAAGCAGGGGGTGTGTGCAAATTGCGGTCTAAAAAGCGTGATTGGCAACCCGAGACTGGAGCGGGACGTGTCCGCACGAGTGCCAATGTCGCAACAATGAGCCCGCCCGTATTGTATAACGCGCACACAATGGGTTTCTGTGTTTCTCTCGGTATTGCGCGCAGCCAGTCGGTCAGTCAGTCAGGAAAAGTGCGCTTGCAATTGGTGTCTCGCTGTCTGTTTGCCTGCAGTTTGTTTGTCGAAACTCACACACACCCAAAGCAATGGAAAGAAACGTGTGTGTTGAATTGGCGGCGCGTACAGCGAGACTTGCTAACTGTGAGCTGGTTTGCTTGCGCACTCGCAGTACCTGCCTCCTGTCTGCCAATTGCAGACAGACAGGAGGACCAATGGGCAAAGTGAAGGGGATAACGTTAAAGCAGACAGGAGTAGACGCGAGTTTACTTCTGGCTCAAGGCTTTGGTAAGCAGCGGGCCGCTTAAAGCGGGCCAGACGCACAGGCAAGCGACTCGCGCGCACAGAGAATTGATTCGAGTTTTGCGCTGCGACAGGCTTGCAGCCAACTTCAATTGGCGTTGGTACTTTTGGCCAGTCAGACATCAGAAGCAACAACAGCAGCAGCAGCAGCAGCAGCAGCGGGACTAGCGGTAGCCGCAGAAGCGAGAGAGAGAGAGAGAGAGAGAGCAAACGTAAACAACGAACGTAAATATTTCGCTCGAGCATTTCCAAAGAGCGACACACAGCGAAAAGAGACAGCAAAAGGGACAGAGTGATAGAGAGAACAGGAGAGTTGAAGCAGCAGCAGTAGTAGCAGAATCTTGCGCCGAACGAGTGCGTCTACCTATTGGCATAATTATCGCACTTTGTCGTCATATTGCATCCACATCAAACTACAAGTTGTAAATTCCCTATTCTTTTCTTCCGTCATCTTGTTTGTTATTTTATGATTAGATTAGCTTATTATTATTATCACTAGTTCCTCCATCATCAAAGCAGAAGATTGCACTTCAGCTAGAAACACACGGAAGATTCAATCATCTCGTCATCATTATTGCTTCAAAAGTGCGAACCTTCACCTTGATTAGTAACTCGCGCTCTTACCTGAATCCAAACCAAAAAGAACTTCAAAATCTTTAAAATCATTTAGCTGCGCCAAACAACAACAACAACTTCGAAAAAATACCGCGACTCTCGGGAGTTACAATCTCAATCAGTCGGGTAGCAGCAACGAGATAATAGACGAGAGACAGAAGCCAGTCGACAACAAAAATAGAAACAGCAACGAAAGCCTCCATACTGAGGCTAACAGAAATTCAAGTACCTTCATCATCGATCCATCTGATTCAAGCTCAATTTTACCGCAAATTTATCACTATCACCATTCACGTGACAATAGAAAAGTTATCTAGCTTGGGTAGAGACGACGACGACGAGACAAGATCTTTAAATTCAAAGCTCAATGATCTGAACGCTTTATTGTTTGTTTCCAAGCTTTGTTCCACCAACAATCTATTGCATTGGAAATAAACTTCTGCACTCAACCCTTTGTTGTTTTGGTTGTTAATCTACCAATTGATTGATTTACACTCAACTGTAGCACTGAGAGAAGCAACAACAAACATTTAACAGAAG
Source organism: Aculops lycopersici (assembly GCA_015350385.1). Taxonomy (NCBI): domain Eukaryota; kingdom Metazoa; phylum Arthropoda; class Arachnida; order Trombidiformes; family Eriophyidae; genus Aculops; species Aculops lycopersici. The sequence continues at coordinate 10,626,952 of WNKI01000001.1, forward strand.
CGAAGCAAGGAGAAGAGATCAGATAAACATTGAAGAGTCTGATATAAATAACAAACTTATAACCTTCGAGCGAGTTGGTCTGCCACAAGCAAGATGAACTCCTCCTCCACATTGGTGGCCACCGTTTCCATCAATTACGAGGACTTCACCGAGGGCTTCCTAACTTGCGGCACCTGCTTGTATGCCTACGATCAATCTGAACATGCGCCCAAATTATTATCATGCTCACATACTATCTGTCAGAGTTGCCTTGAACTTATAGCCCAATCGCCAACGTTGAACAATAGCGCCGAAGCTGGTTGCATCAAGTGCCCAATATGTCGCCAAAATATTGCCATACCAAATGGCGGCGTTGGCGCCCTTCCGCCCTCTTTTCTAGTGAATCAATTATTTGATCTTGTCAACAAGAAGCCAAGGGAGTTTATACCCAAGTGCTCAGTCCACATCGAACAGGAGCTGTTGTTCTGTGAGACTTGCGATTGTGTCTTTTGTGATACTTGTAACAATAGCAACGAATCTGATGACAGTCTAACATCGACATCTCTAACTACCACGGCATCATCGTCCTCCTCGACAACTTCCTCGTCAAACACAACAACCACGGCGGCGGCATCAAATGTACCCCCAAGACAACAGACGAAGCAACATATTAGCGAAGCTTGCACAGTTATACCCTTCTCGACTGCTATTAAGCGGATGTCGGAAATACTAAATTATAGAAGCCAACAATGCTCAGGAAAATTGGATGAGGCTCGAGACAATGTTCAGAAGGAGATCGAGAAATTAGAGGCTAACTGCTCCGATGCTATACGTGATATTGGTCTTGCTTTTGAAAAAATCAAGACATTAGTTGAAGAGCGTGAGAAGGAGCTACTTGAAGAGACCAAAAGGTTACACGAGTATAAGAAAAATGTGCTCCTCGAGCAGCTTCAAACCATCGAGAATGAGAAGTCAAATTTAACAACGAACACAAGTGTTAAGATCAACAACGAAATGGATGTCAAGAATCTCAGCAAGAAAATATCAGATCTCACAGAAAAGAACGACAGTGCCCTAGCACTATATACACCCAGAGAGAATTGTTTCATTTGTTTTGAGAACGACAACGAGGAAACACTCAAGAGTATAGATGAATTTGTTAACGAATTTGGAAAAATTAGAACAAGCAAAACATATCCACCGTATTGCACATCGAAGTTGGTACACTTCTCGACTCATCTAAGATCCAAAGCCATAGTTCAGAGTGTTGATTACAATGGTTCGCATCAAACATTTGGTGGCGATCCTATTCATGCCGAATTGAGACTAGTTGGTTACAATGACGATATTGATGGCGATATTTCCATCACTGACAAGCGCGATGGTACCTATGAGGTGGAATTTGTGCCACCTATACCCGGAAAATATCAGTTGCATATTTACATCTTCAATAGACCGATCAAAAATTGTCCCCTCACCTTTGAAACTAATAGTCACCACAACCCAGTGGCAATCTATGGTAGTAGTAGCAAGAAGGGAGTTGAGGATCAATTTCATCACTTTAGCCAACCAGCAAGTCTAATCATAAACAAACACAATGGCCGAGTCTACATCCTGGACTCATTCAACAATCGTATCAAGATCCTCGCGCAAATCGACTCTCAAGAGTGTCCCTTCAGCTTCATGCAACACATTCAGCCCGAGTTCTTTGCTGGCCGATCATGTACAGGTATTGCCTTACTGTACCCTGAAGAAGATGACGAATGCGACGAGCACGGAATTCAAGCTCTAAGTTTGTCACCAAGAAAGCCACCAAATCCAAATATTCTAGTCACCGATTGGCGGAATCGTATAATATATGAGTTAAATTTAGATGGTAAATTATTGCGCCAATACACACATGACGATCTAGAGGAGCCAACTAATATTGCTGTCGATAGTCGTGGTCGTATATTTGTCGTTGACCGGGAGTCGATCTTTGTGTTCAATTCAGTGGGCAAATTATTGCACAAGCTAACTGGATATGAGCACGGGAATCTACCGAAGACCTCTGACGGAGATAGCTCAAGCATTAAAAAGTTGGATCCCTTCTCAGAGCCACAGAAAGCGCCTTTGCAACAGCAGATTAATAATTTATTATCAAGTACTCCGCTAAGTGATCATATGGACCACCAAAACAAAGAGAATCATCAAAACAACAAACCATCTCTTCCAAACCAAACTAATAACACAACTGCCACCTTGAATACATATATGATGAGCGCTATCAATGCAGACAAGCGCGCAAACGCCAAGACAAACACTTTATCAAGCTTGATGTCTATGAAGAGGAAGCCAAAGTTGAATCCAGGCTCGTCACTGCAAAGGGGCTCCAAGGCTGTCATGTCTGCGGCCTCGCGAATCAGATCAACATTCACTTTATCTCATTCAACATCGTTAGTTAGTGCCGCTAGTTTACAATCTATGTTCAATAGTAATAAGCAGCATTCATTTGACTCGCAGTCGGCTAGTTTAAATGACAACAACGGCAGTGGCAACAATGTTGTTGTCTCAAACAATCAAAACCAAAAGCAACAAAAGGCTAAAGTTGAAAAGCAGCTAAATGGAAGCGAAGCCCTTATTAATCTAACACTGCCAATTAACGAGCAACAGGAGGACGAGATGATGAGTTTGTTGATGAGTCAACAACAGAACAACACTAGTGATATGAACGCTATCAGTAATAGTAGCAGCAGTAACAGTAACAATGACAAACTAGAGCCATTTGGTATTATAAGAGGTATAGCAATTGGGCCTGATGATGAGCTTATAGTTGCGGATGAATCTCGTGTTAGGGTCTTACAGCCAGGTGATAAATATGTATTTAAACGCGAGCTTCTCATCGGAGGCAACTTACGTCACCATCACAATAGTCAGCATCATCATCACCACGCAACATCAGCGACAAGTTTCATTGGAAAACTTTGTGGCCTGACCTATGATGCACAAACTCGACAACTATTGACCCTAAATATAAATTTGGCCAATGGAATGCCATATATACAAGTTGTCGACTATCAGACGGGCAGAGCCAAGTTCAACATTGACAGTCACGACTCAAAGCTCAAGAGGCCATCGAGTTTGGCCACCTACGGGCAGCATGTGATCGTCACTGATTTGGGCAACGATTGTATCAAGAAGTATAGATTCTATTAATCCCTAGCTCACGTCAGGGTTTGAGTTCTAGCTCAGATGCTCACTCAATGTTTCGCTTAGTTTATGGAATCCATTATTAATTGAGGTTTACAATGCATTGTGGTATCTCATATAATTGCTTCATATAACTATTTGTGGTAGATATTGTAGAGGATAATGATGATGTTGGTGGTCGAGGTTGCAACGATAGACCGAAAATTATGACAAGCGTAGAAGTTGATTGCGAAGCTAAAGCAAGATGGAGGCAATGATAGTGTTAATTGCACGCAAATAAACGCAGACGGCCTTTGTTTGTATTGTTCAGTTCAGATTTGATGTTATCACTTGTCTCCCTCTCTCACCATTCGCTTTGTGTTTGATTTAGTATCTACCATAAAGCGGATTGTCGTTATCACCAATTGTTCATTGTTTGGGCGAGCAAACCAACAAACAATGAATTTGATTTGCTTCCGTTCCACCTCATTGATCAATTATTTCTCTTTTTCAGCGAGGGAAGCCAACAGGAAGTTGTGGCATTGGTTATTCAGTTTTGCTAGTACTTCAAAGGTTTGTTAGCAACAGTAGGACCACTGACAGGATGTAAAAGTTGCACTGTAGGACTGTGTTAAAATTGAGTCTCGCAACGCCGAAGATTTTGCATGAGAACAAATCGGACAACAGGTCTTTGTCCGAGGTGAACTGTCGCCAAAGATACAAGGTGTGCGTTGATATTGGACACTCCATGCGATTATCCAGTTGCCCTCTCCGCAAACTCTCTCGATCTTCCGTCTTTATATTGAGTATATCGATGGCTAAAGAATCAGAATTTCGTTGGCGCTGCTGCTGTGATTGTTTCCAATCAAAATTTGGATTCGACGAAACCATTTCATGCCTCCTGAAACTCCCGGCATTTGCTAACATCGACCAAATGAACTTGGTCATCCGGATGCAACGATTGTTGAGGGCCGCACAGGGGTACAGGACAAGGTTGCAAAGGACTACCAACATTATTGGAGCTGAATTGTAGACTTTGGGCACATCGATGCTTGAGTTAATGAAGACTAAGACTGTGGTGATCACCATCACCTCAGAGTAAATGAATACTGTGGCATACTCCGATAGGATGAACATGGACCTGACCTCATTTGAGAAAACACGAAGAATTATGTATAAATCGAGAGCCTCCAAGTCGCAGCTGGCCCTCAAATCTTCCATCTCTTGACTCAAATCAAGGCTTGAATCAGGGGCTAAGTTTTCCACTCGCCTGTGATAATCCACCAACTTCCGGTTGAAATCGACAAGCCGCTGCTTGATTGTTGTCAATTGTTTCATTTGATCCGCGTGGCCGGTCAATAGTTGAGCGACTGGTTCAGAGAACCAGTTGGCAGGGTAGCTGATAAATATAAGTTGGAACATAATATCAACTCTATCTATTAAGGAGTATTTCTTCAGCTCCAAATATGGGGCTTCACTTTTCTCAAGGGCATCAAGGCCAATTTGAGCAGCGATCGACGTGGCCAAAATGCCCATCGTGAAACAAATTAAAAGATTAAATATGTAAGAATAGCAGTAAATATTTAGCATACTCTTTTGCCACTTTAAATTCCGGTTCTTGGGCCAAATTGAACTCTCCACAACGTTTCTGGTTAATCCGGTTAAGTATTTGGATTGTTTCGCTAGATCAGCAGTCAACTTTCTGGTGGAACTCTCAGAGTCAATGAGATCAAATTGATGATGATGACTGCTCATCAGTTTTCTGTAACGGTTCGTCCCGTTAACCGGAAATCGGTGTTGCAGATTATCCATTAACATCTTGTCAGCGACATGTATGCTTTGTGTCATCAAAGAACTCGGTCCATGAAACAAATTGACATCTTGCAACTTGTAACCTAGATGAAGTCCATTTGTTGAACCATAATTAAACAATAACTGACGGTACTGGTAATTGGATTGTTGAATTGTCTTAATGCGCAAGATGATTCGATTTGCTAGCTGCTTGTTTTCATAATTATAATCCCGCAAAAATGGCAACAATCCAGTCTTGTTACCAATTAATACATTTCTCCAATAGAACTTCTCCAAACCATAACGAACGCAAGTAACGACCAAGTAAGAGGAGTAGCCGGCTATTGCGGCAGGGCCAATCTCTCTCGTTGTTGCTCCGATAGATTCTAAAATAAAATACAAACACCTAATTGACTTCTCAAGTTCAACTCTTTGATTCTGATCAATTGCTTCACCGAAACTCGTTTTCTTTTGTTGTAAAATGACCAACAAGATGACATCAACTGTACTCTTGATGCAAAAGAAAATCATCACAAAGTTGCCCCACGTTACCAAGCTCACCAGAGCCCTCAACTGGCTTATTATTTTAGACGCCATCTTTCTCACATAGAAACCATTGATGATTCCTTTGCTAGTTATTATCTTGGGATTAGATATAGATTTCATTGAATCCACTTGCCAGTTGAACAACTTGAATCTCCAAAAATTGAACCCTCAGAGACTAAATCTCGCTTCTATGCCATTCAGAATTGTCATCACGCCGATAGTCTTGTTAACCCTCAATTCAAGTAAATTTGTCATGATCAATTGAAACAAAAAATCAGCGGAGCGTTGTATTGGTATTGGTATAAATATATTATTGACAAAACTTATGAATAAAAATCTACTCGCCTATAAGCTCGAATCGCGTGTTTCGGATATTCAAACTCTAGTTGCAATACGAGAACTAAAACTCAATTGTAGTCATTTATTGGCGCCAATAGTTAAACATTGGGTCATTTCCAGTCTCGACGTTGACACTTCTAAGGCACACCTTTCGGTGTGAGGTACAATCGAACTAATTAGATGTGTCTACTTAAGGTAAAACTTGGATGCTGTGCCATAACGGCATAGGTTTGATATACAGAGGATATTTACCGGTGGAGCTCGTTATATTGAATATAACTAACCTAGCACCACAAGCTCACTGTGTTAGATCACAGGAAGCTTAGCATGGTCACGAATGGGGTATTGCGTGATTAAGCAATCGATCATCGACCTCCTATGTGTGTCATTATTCAGACGCTCATATCATTTATATCTTCAAACCCTTTACTTTGGTGGTAGTCATAAGACGTGCTCCATGTCGTCAAATCGCGTGCACCTTAGGATAAGTTTGTCATTGGGTAAGATGCAAAAATTCTCATCAATGATTTCAATCATCTCAATATAAGTATCATAATAATTATAAAAGTAGAAACAATAAGTAGAGTGTATAGTTCGGCTCGACGAGATATCACTTCCGCCTTCCGGCGAGAGAATGCGATTCTCCTGGTGCATACAAATCTATTCATAGCTTCGAATTACTGGCGTGGTCCAGATTGAATTTCTGCACTAACCTTGATATTCAGTGTGATTCGCAGAGTTGGAAAGTGTCTTGGCGATAATATCAATGGTTAAAACAGACAGGACAAGGATCAAGTTCCAATGAGTCGCTATGTCGCTGAATACCGATTAAAGGTCACCGTTTAAAGTGTAATGCTTGATTTCCATGGTCTAGTTGATACGTGACAAAATTACTTCGGTACATGTTGCTTGGATTCAGTAAACAATAGATGCAAGAGCCAAAATCTCCATCGCAACCGAAAATATTCCTCTATTACAGATCATCTGAGGTGTTCAAGCTTGCGTATCTAGTGTGCAAATATACTTCAATTGAATGTTTTCAGTGGATTTTTGTTGATTGAAATGGAATATAAGTGAGGATAAACAAGCGGCTTAATAAGTATGCTGTTATCCCGCTAGATTGCGTGTTGCTCGTAATAGTAGGGATATTTCGCGCCATAATCTTGTTAACTAAACAGCAATGAACTCCAAGTTGGTTGCACGATAGGAACAACCAACCATGGAGAAAACTTGATCAAGCTGAGAGGGGGGGGGGGTTCAAAATAACTCACTCGATCATAGGTGCCTCAGCTAACACTACGTTCAAAGACTAAGACCTGATCCTATCCGCTTCTCTAGAATTCCCAGAAAGTGGGCGACTTTCAGTTATCTCATTTGGATCATTGTCCTCCAGTCATGAGAGTCATTTTGCCAAGAGATAAAATGATTTACAGAATCCAACTATCAGAAAACGAAACACAGTCACTAAAGACAATCTTGTTGATGGGCCTCGGAATAGTGAGTGATTGTTGACATTAGTTATCGCTTGACGCAATGATTAGCGAGAACACCTCACCAAATAACCAGAGTTTGTCAATAAAAGGACCCAATGACTTGGCAACAGAGATCGTCCAATGTAAATGATGTTTCTGGTGTAAGGGGATCCATTAAGTGGAAAACAAGATGACGATAACATAAGTTGAAATAATTGTATTGAGCAACAAGACAATTCATTTTGTTGATTGCATCCATTGGATTGCTGAATAAAAAGCGAGTTATAATTATTGCAATTAGTACATGTGTGTTTGGTTTGATGATGGTGGTGGTGGTGGTGGTAATTGTGTACAAAATGCATAGGGTTGCTTGTGATCCCTTAGTTTCTAAGCGAGATTAATCTTATCTGCAGTGAGGAGATTGCTGTTGCCATGATTGTTGTCAAGGAGGTAGTTGCCAAAGTTAGGTGGTCATATGGTAGTTGCTGATACAATGAAATGGCATTTGACGTCACATAGTTGGGCGAATCGCAAGCTGGCGGGCAAACAACATTAGGTGTCTCATCTAAACGAACTTCCGCCTCAGAGTAGCCAAACTTGTTAGCTGCTCTACAAAGATATGTGCCATATTGGCGCTTCTCAATCTTCTTAACCCTCAGGGTTGTTTGTGAAAATTCATTTGAACTATCAAAGATGTCCAGGGAGTAATGTTGATTATTACTTAATTCAACTCCATCCTTTATCCAGGTAATCGACGGCGATGGAAAGGCCTCCACACTGCAACGTAAATCTGCATCATACTGCAATGCTTGCTCATATCTAACTTGGCCAACTTTAACCACTGGCTTAAACTCAATCTCAACACTTATACCTCGCCTAGCTCCCGGACTCACTCCGTTATCTGCAACACAATAGTAGGTGCCTCTATCGGCTTTGGTAATGTTCTTCAAATTTAGTGTATTGCCCCGATGTATTGCTACGCCGCCATTCAATGGCAGGAGTGAGTTTTTGTTGCGACGCCAACTTATGGTCGGCTGAGGATAGCCATTAGCGTAACATTGCATCTGGAGATCAGAACCAACCGATGTTATTACACTGCGAGTACTATTATCGCTTATGGTTGGTGGAATGCGAACAAATACATTGGTTCGAGCCGTCTGAGGCATCGAGGTGCCCTGAGCAATTTGGCATTGATAAATTCCAGCATCGTTCTCGTTAACTTGATCAACTTTCAGAGTGTACTCCTGACGGCTCTTATCGAATATTGCATGAAACCTGTTGCTTGGCACATCGACATTTGTTCCACGCGCAATGGTAGATATTCTAGTCGGCACCGAGTTTGTATCTATCCTCGTCCATCCAATTGAGTAACCTCCTGAGTCAACAAATGTGCACTGAAGACTCAAGTCGTCGCCAATGTTTATAATCTGATCCTTTGTGATAAATGTGATTGTTGGATTTGCGTCCACATTTTGGGTGATGGTGGAGATGATGTGAATGAGATTCAATGCGATAATAGTGATGAGATTCCTCCTTCTACTTGATAGGTGATTGTATTGTTGGCGCAAATTCAGAGGCAAATTCGCTGGCAGTAACTTAATTCCAAATTTGGCTTGAGTCATGATTGATTGTCATGAAATCGGACGAGGCCTAGACTTTAATTTCGAAAGTCAGTCCATCAAAGTAGAAATCACTTGTTGCCAAGGTCAACTTAACCTCATCTCGTGAGTTTTAGTGACTTCAGATTTGGAATTGAGGATATAGATTAATGACGAATATTTAACATTGGAATGTGATGTCTACAATGAATAGGTGGCACCGTCAAATTTAGAGGCGCGAATTTGTTGTTAGATAACATAATAGTATTTCGCCAACAAGTTTGCGGATCTCGAACAGGTGTGCGGATTTGGAAATGTTTTTGCAAAAATTAACGCGCGTTCGCACACATAACAAAATGCGCAAAGGCGCACTCCATGTATTTGTCTGTTTGTGGATCACCGGGTGTAGCCGCCGCGCCCGAAGCAGTAGCAGTAGTAGTACAACACCGAAGTCTGAAGCTCACCTGTACACTGGCACTGCAAAAATAGTTGTGTCACAGATGCCATAGCCATTTGAAATGTTGGACCTCCAATCAGAAATTCGATTGAAATTGAACAGTCATAGTGCTAGTGCGATGACTAGAGCTCGGCACGCTAAACGTGCACTAAACTCTCTCGGCCTCCATGGCGCCTCAGTTGCCGGGGGGAGCAGATTGCTGACAAGACTATTCACCAATCTCCTGTAACTTGCTGACAAGTTTCACGGTTGAAACTTGAAGAGAAAAACATCTTCCTCCCACCACGACGAAATGACCCGCTTGCCTTCTGCCGAGACCGCTACTGCTGCTGCCGCTAATATCAACACCACCTTCCTAACTTGCCGCTGCGCTTAATATCTTGCTCGCCCTCAGTGCTCTCACTCGAACCGAGCCAAACAAATTCACTTCACGAATAGCAGACTCGGATTATCGAGCTACCCGTTCCGCTCTCATGCCTCGTCTTGTCAAAACCGGCTGGATGTAGCTCCAAGCTTCGCCCTCCCCCTCGCTCGTAGCTAATTCAACAGGTGAGCCAAGAACGAGTATATATCTGACTGCCGCCTTGCCAGCGGCGCAGTCAGAGCGCAAGCGAAAGAGATGCGAGCCAGTGAACAAGAAACCGCTCGAACTTATTGCTGTGGAGATGGTCAGTCGGTTAGCTCGATAGTTAGGCAAGGATTTCACCTGTTGAATTGCGACGTACAGTTATGTTTCCGTTGGTATGCGTATGCGTGATATTTTCCTCTTTTTCATTATTAAAACAGAGATTTTCCAACGACCTACCATTTATATATGAGAAACTTATTCAATAATGATCGACTAATTTCTCGAGTCGCGGATACTTGATATATTATCACTATGGCGGAAGCTAAACCAGAAGACCAAGTGAAACTTCCCTTTGAATCCAAAACAAAAACAGCAACTCCAATAGACAAACAAGAATCTGAACCACTTGAATCTCACTATCTAAATTTAATTAAAGAGTACAAATTGAGAGGCCACTCGCAGAGATCTGATGAGGAACAGCCGGATCTCGGCCAGAAACCCGAATGGTTCAACGAGGAATTATTTAATCAAGCGAAATCAGTTTACGCTCGCCACTTTATGGGCGTAAACTTTGCCCATTTGTCTGGACTATTGTTGCTAGTTAGGGTTGATTCAATTTACAGAACCCTAGTGCTAACGGGCAAGTCAGCTACGGTGGCCAAGTTGTTCAAGCGATACTATCACACTATTGTGCATGTAAAGAAATGGTACGAGGGTGACATTTTCGAGGACAACAGTGAGGCTCAGAGATCGTTGCGCGTAGTTAGGGGAATGCACAATGGAGTCTCGAAGCGACTGAATAACGAGCATGCGAGTGCTAATAATATTGCCACCAATATGAAGAGTACGAACCTCGAAGGCGACGATATGGTAGCTCTTGACGACAATCACAATGTCGATGAGGAAAGTAAATTGTCGTTAGACGAGCAGTCAAAGTTGGTCGCCGAGCCAGAGCAACAAGTGTCAGCTGAGCGGCCACATCCAGTAGCAACAGCAGCAACTACGTCAATCTCCAAGCTTCAGCAGCAGCAGCGACCTGATGAATCACGATCAAAGATGGTTCACATATCCCAGTATGACATACTGCTAACACAATTTGCATTTATTGGTTTCATAGTTACTAACCCAAAACAAATGGGATTGATTGACGACTTTAGCGAGAAAGATCTCGAGAGTTTGCTCCACTTTTGGCGAGTCATTGGTTATTATTTGGGTGCCAAGGATGGGCTAAACCTTTGTGGCCACGAGCTTAAAGATGTTTGTGGTCTATGTGACGCCGTAATGGAGATTGAATTCAAGGATTCAATTATAAAAAATCCTCTCGAGTCGCCCCAGGGTTTAATGAGCATAAATATCGTTCGCTCTGTTAAGTTTATCCCCCTAATTACCTTCTATGGAATAATGAAGTATTTATACGAACTAATGGGCATGGAGTTTCCAGATGAGATTGAAAGTAGGCGAACCTGTTACTCGAATATGAGTTACACTTTCATCAAACTCGTCATGTCCAATCTTCTAGGCTACTGGCCGCTGCGATCCTTTAACAATGGAATCACAAGACTCAGCGTTCATTTGGTTGGCAAAGTGGAAGATTGGTTCTCCAACAGGTTGGAGTCTTCCTATGGCCAAGAGTTAAAGTTATAGAAGCCCTATCTCTTTGTTACACAGCAAGTCAATTATAACAGTTAGAATAGAACAAAAAGTATCCATTTTCCTGAATGTACCATGTGTTTTATCTTGTCAGATTATCTATTGCTTTTTCCTTGCATTGCCCTATGTGCTTGTGTAGTTTCCATCGTTTCAAGAAATAAGCTAACTGGAAGGCGAGCAAGCTAGTGAGAGAATGAGCATTTGCAACAAGTGGCTTTTCCTGCGTTCGCTCCCACTAGGCGGCCAATCAGTGGAAGCTCTCTGCTTGGCAGCCAAGTCTTTTGACCTGAAACTAGCGGCTCAATCAAAGTAACTCAACAATTGATCTCGCGAGTTGATTTGGACGGGTCTCTATAGAAACAGAGCATCAGCTCTAGAAGCTAGTCTCAACCTCATCCTAGTCATCTCCTTGTCGTCGGCACTTGTGTTTGGCCTCATAATATCACAAGATTTTTTGGGTTTGTTGCGCGTGGAATCTGCGTAGTCACCTCATTTTTGGGCTCTTATCAGGATTTCTTGGCCAGCGAGTAGTCTGGTGCCCATACGTCTGCCTGCCACTTATTGACCAAGACTACCAAAAAACCTTTTAAGATGCCTTTCACTTGGAGCATTGTGCATCGATGCAAGTGACTGAGCGACCGAGCAAATCCACAAGTTTCTCAAGCCACCGACTTAATTAAACCCTCACTAATAGGATTTTGCCCCGCGACAACACAATTGTTAGCCTCCTCCCAAAAAATGAGCTGCGCATTTGGTAAGTCTCCTAGCCTGTAGATTTTCGACAGTAGCAACGACGACAGTCGACGTCGTCGTTGTTGTCGAAGACTGCAGCAACCTACTACGCAACCATGCGATAGCTACAAGTCCTCCGATCATCTTATCTAACGACGGAGTCCATTGAATCTGATTGAGTTCAACACGACTCTTCTTTCGGGAGAGTCACGCCCACGAGCACGTTATTAGAAGCGAGCAATGAGCTCATAATCACAAGAGTCTACAGTCGGCTACTAATATCTCATGATTCCACTACATTTGCGGCCTTTTCCCGATGCCCTACTGTTGCCATAGCTACTCGCTACTATCTCCCACAACTAGCTTCGAGACTAGAGGCAAGCCAGCCAGCCAGCCAGCCAGCTAGTTGGCAAGCTCATTGAATCGCGGTTTTGTATGACTCCGACTTCGTGTTCGACTGCGTCAAACAGCGACCAGATGAAATAGTCGTCGAGCCTGCTCATGCTGCTTCATTCATGAAACAGACCGCCAAGCTCCATTGCTACTACTACATAAACTCGCGCCAATCAGAACCAAAACACAAAAGTCAAAAGGAAAGCAACAAGTGCAACACACAGAGCAGAAGCAAAAGTTGTTTTGGAAAAATTATATCACAAAACAAGATATGAACGGACCTAACGGTAAGGCCCACGGAATCAATATCAACAAGTTGTTAACAAAATCGGCCAGCAAGCAGCCGAACCAGCAAAAGCAGACTTCAGCCATGGAAATTTGCAAGGAAGTTTGGCGAAACGCCGACGCGGTTTGCTTCGATGTGGACTCAACGGTTTGCAAGGACGAGGCAATTGACGAGCTGGCCAAGTATATGGGCAAGAGCAAGGAGGTTGCCGAGATTACAAAAACTGCCATGTTGGGCGGAGCAAACTTTCGCGAGGCTCTAGCTCAGAGATTGGAAATTATACAACCAAGCACCAAGATTATAACCCAATACCTGGCAACGCACAAGCCAAGACTTACAAATCACATTAAGGAATTGGTGGACAGATTACATCAGCTAGGCGTCGACGTGTACCTAGTGTCTGGTGGTTTTGATGTCATCATTGAGCCAGCGGCGGATAGGCTCAATATTCCAAGGGAAAATATATTTGCCAATAGTATTAAATTCTACTACGATGGCACCTACGCCGGCTTCGACAAATCCTGTCCCACCTCGAACCAAGACGGAAAATCACGCGTTATCTCGCTATTAAAACAAACCAAAGGCTACCAGAATGTTGTCATGATCGGCGATGGAGTTACCGATTTGGAGGCCTGCCCACCTGCCGACGCTTTCATTGGCTTTGGTGGAAATCAAGTTAGGGAAACTGTCAGGGATAATTGCGATTGGTTTGTCTACAACTTTAAGGAATTGATCGCTGAGTTGCCATGCTGATAATAATAGTTTTATAATTTCCACCACTCAAATTTATGTTGATGAAATGAGAAGAAGAAATAAATAAATAATGGAGAATTAATTTGCGAACCCACAAGCCCTAGAGAGCGAGAGAAATTAAACGATTTTTTCCTTGTTTTATTACACAAGCAGATGGGTTCATTTTACAAGATCGTGGCCAGTTTTGAGAGGCACTGTATATTCTTCTCTTTCCATGTTGCTTGATTATTTCAATCAATCTTTTGCCTATCAGTCAAGTTAGGGGTTAGATGATGATAATCATTTGATTGGATGAAGTGATATTCGTGTTATGTTTATAATTTTTGTTTTAGCTATACGTGTTTTACTCATTATAAGTGTAGTATTAGTAGTAGTATATAGCAACTTAACTCATTACAAAATCAACCTTGAGTAAACTGGCGCCAAGTTGGAGCGTCGCCTTTCGATTGTAAGCAAGACATACGCATGCATCTTGCCTATGGATAACTGATATCATACTTCTATTCCATGTAATTGTAAGTTATATAACTCTCTAACTTATACTTCATCAGTCACCATGCATTAGTAGTCATTGTCATCATCATCATCATCGTCGTCGTCGTCGTCGTCGTCGTCGTCGTCGCAGTCATAGTCCTAGTCGTTGTCCTCTGACCTTTTAGTCAACGCAAACTAAATATAAGCAGTTTTGCGTCAGGTAGTTGAATTCAAGATTATCATCGTCGCCGTCATCTAAGTCCTTATCTATTTCCTCTTGTTCATCATGATCATCGAAGTCTTCGTCGTCGTAGTCTAGCACAAACTTCGCCAGTCATAAGTCGGTCGTTGGTCGTCGGTCTCGCCAATTTGAGTCAATTGATCCAGTTACCAGAGTTTAGTTTAGTATGCCAGTTATTTAGCTGGATGATTGGCGATCCATCTTTCTCCGTCGTCGTCCTCGCTTTTGCTCTCTTATCGCTGTGATTTGCTTGTGTCTCTCCGATGCATATATCCAATAATCATCGACTTTTATTAGCTTGAGGTTTAGAAGTGTGAGTGTATTGTGTGGTATATTATCATAAATCATATATCATATCCTGGGGGACTTGATCAAGTTTCTCATTCGTCCTTCGTCTCATAGGGCATGTTGCACGTTGTTCATAAAACAGTTAATTGGAACTAGAGCTCCAACTAGCTCCCTTGTCCTTCCTTTCGTTCTTCCATTCACCTTCTTTTCTTTTCTCGCAAAGTAGAATCTAAAGTGCAAGTGTGTTGTGATACTCTATGATTGTTTCTTATTGAGTGTTATATTACTATTCTCAACTTGGAGTTGCTGTTCACTTGCCAAGACCAAAGTCGTAGCGCGCATAAGCGGAATTTGGCGCCCGCTTGCCCAATCCGAAGTCGTATCGCGGGTGAGTTGGCTTTTTATGTATGTATTTCGAGTATATTAATCAAGGGAGGGATGGGTTGAGATTAGTATGATTGTATTGGAATTTATTGAGCCAAGAATGAAATGAATGATTGTTTTTCGAAAAATTAAGAATATGTGCTGTCGATACTCACGCTTACAACTCGCTTGCCCAGACCAAAGTCGTACCTGTGCGCGCTAGGTCGCTTGCCAAACTGGCCAACAGGTTGCACCAAGCTACTCGACGAGGGTAGCGACTCGCCAAAACGCATTATGTTGCTCGTGGATCCATCGGGCCGCTTGCCCAGTCCGAAATCGTAGGTGTTCCTTCCATAGTTTGCAACTCTATGGTGGTTCTTGGCGCCAAATTTGGTGGCTCGCTTCATAGTCAGCGCCTGGCCTCCAGGTAACAAGGGGAACACAGTGAAAGCGTCGTTGCCGTCGTAGTTTTGCAATGCGCTTAACAATTGTCTAGATCTAAGGGATTCAACTCCAGGATACGAGACACTAGCAGCCGATTCGCCGACACCATTTCCCTCTGGTGCAACAATCGTCGTGTCTGGATTCAAATCGCCAGCTTGAATGGCCGACGCTTGCTCCTGATTCTCCTGGTTATTTGATATATTATCCACTAAAAGACGCGAGATTATTGCCTCCGCCAATCTCTTATCATTTGCCTCCAGATTACCGTGTTGTCTCACAATTGAATCCAACTCGTCCTCCAGTGCCTGCCGTCCAGATTGTTGCCCGCCAGCTTCCGCCTTCTCGGCCTGATTGCCTAAAGTTGCTGATGTCGTTAGTGTCAGTATGACAGTTAGCAACGCGATGGCCACTGTGGGTGAGAATGGGGTTAAAGTTGGGGCTGCCATAGTGATAGATTAAGTTGGTGTATGTTCTTGTTTCTGGTATTTGGATAAAATTTAAGCAATTAAAAAGTTTCTTTTGTCCCTCTCTCTCTCTCTCTCTCTTCATGTATTCTCTTCTTTATCTTGATTGAGAATATTTGAGTGGATTTTTTGATTAGCTGAATTCAATTCTCTACTCTTATCTTACTTTCTCTTTTCTGCACTCTTTTCACTACTCACTCTACAACTTCCTTTCATCTATGCTGACCCTCAAGCTAAACCCTACTCTTACATTCCAACTACTTGTTTGATATTTGTCCAGTTACTCTTGTGCTTCTCCTACCACTAGCAGCGGCCACCTGCAAGTCTTTGGCTTGCTGGGTTGACGTCGACTTGGTTGCTGCTTGTCGAGAAGTAAAAATCAACTGCCCACAATTGGGTGCCAGGAAAATGAAACATCATATTCCATAAAGCAGGCAGCTGGCTGTTGACTGGCTAGTCACCGGCAGGAGCGATAGTTGCAACGGCGACGATACAAACAGCAACAACAACAACACTGGCCAAAGTGGGGATACAACTATACGAAATGAGATCACTTCCACACCAAACACCGCCACCACTGGCACCGTCTATAACCATTACCTGATGGTGGGTCCGTGGAATTGATACACAAGAACCAACGACTACAACAACTACGAGTGCCGCGGCTTCGGCCACAACGTCAGCTTGTGGGGTTACTTGAAGGGCGAAGGGAAATTTTGGATCACAAAAGGGGGAGGTGGGGATCCCAATTTGATGGGCGCCTGCGCAGACGCGTCAACTGGATCGCCGCAACTAGCAGGTGGCCGTAGCGGTGGGTGCAGCGGAAATTGAGCCACTTGCGCTGGGCGCTGCTTTTCTATTTACACCGCACGCAGGTGACTCTCCTTCTCTATCGTCGCGTCGCTCGACCCACCAAAGCCTCCTTTGCCTCGGAAGTCAAAAAAACTTGGTCAAAGCTGTTGAGGCCAAAAGAAAGAAAGAGGTAGAGAGGGAGAGCGAGAAATGGATACAACAAGAGCGACAACGAGACGAGGGAGGTTAGAGCTGATTAAATTGCGTGGGACGCGAGAGTGAAACAACAAACTGTTGGATGGAGTTTCGCAAATGACACTTCACCCTCTGCCTAAACATCTACGCTAACATTACCATTGCCTACTAATAAGACAGCTGATTGGGGGAGTCTAGTAGGGGAGCAATTTAACCACCACGCGCCCACTTGAATCATCATAAGCGATCTAGGTTACGTACGACTACTCAATCCAAACTGGATTGAATTAGCTCGCTAGCTAGTTAATTCTATTAGTCGATAATCATTCTTGTCTGCTGAACATTTGCATGGTTTGCCACAAAGTAGCGGCAGCGATGAATCAACTTGTCGCTTATTTTAGTTACAACCGGTACCATTACTAGCGTTACTATTACAACCACCTGGGGATTAGTATGCTTCTCAGAAGAGTGACCGGGAGGCCAGTAGTGGAGGTGAAGACGGAGCTAAGGATCTAGAGATTTTGTGGCATCACCTGTCGTCGGCCACTAGTGGAGTTCCGGCGAATCCGAAAACAATTGTATCAAGTTCAGTGGCGAAGCTAAGCTGGGCCAAGCTCAAAGGGTTAATCAGACGATTGCGTTTAAATGAAGGCAGAGAGAGAGGAAGAATTCTGGATCTGGTTAGCGCAACGGGGAAAAAACTCTCGTCGCCAGCTGGCCGGCCGAAAAATTGCCACTTTGCACAGGTATCCAATGCACCTGCCAGTGTGTGAGGAAACCAATGGCGACTTGCAACATCGCGCTTGTTAAACTTAGTGGCAGACTCACCCCCATACAAACACCGATCTTGCCAAGACCATACTGCTACCCCAGCCGCCTCACCTACCAAGTCACGCTTCCAAAATTTCAGATCTCTAAACATCCTCTTTGATTCCCTTTTCCAGAGGGTAGAAGGTTCGCCGGTGTTTCAATTATATGCCGTCGGACGGCCACTTCCGGCCGGCTGTTGTGTGTTTATACGCGTCGCTTGTTTACCACTCGCAGAAGAGGCGCGCATGCAAAGTTGCCGGCCATTGAATCATTGTGTCGAGACTAGAAACAATATTAGCTTAACATAGGTTAAGCAAAACACCAACGTTTAGCGATGACTGCGGCGGCGACGACGACGACGACATTACTGAGCTCGAAAGACGTTGGCGAGCCTGTTGGTAATGGCGACGATGACGATGATGATGATGATGATGACGGCGGCGATGTAATCAGAAGAGCAGCGAGCACACTCTCCGCTTCAACCAGCGGCTGGTGTTTGCGTCACCTGGTCCGAAAGCTCGATGATTGTAGAGCAACGACTCTCCTCTCGTCCAGATACCAGTTAAACTTTCTTGCTTCAACTTGTGACTCGCAACTAGCGACTTGCGCAAATCAATTTGGCTGCTTCCAAGTTGGGATTCCTCACGTTCTTCTTGCCTATCGGCGAACGGTTAAATGGCACACGTAGCAAGTGATACAAGTTTCGGGGAGTCGGTTTATTTTATTTATAAATAAACCTCTCGCTAGTAGATGTAGATGTCGTCGGTAAACTTGCATTGGGTCGCGTTGCGTTGCTATGTACTCGCTCTAGTATGGCGCGTGATGATGATGTGTGACGCCAGGAGGAAATGCTAGAGCTCATGTATTTTGGGTGGATGTGTGTCTCTGTGTGTGTGTGTGTGTGCGTTTTGCGCTACTAATAAACGATGGCGAGTGCAATGAGCGATGATGATCACCACCAACACCAGGCGCTCACGTGAGCGAGTGTGCGTAAGCAAACTCTGGTTTGAACTTACCTGACCGGAAGTGCGGTCTTGGCAGCCTGGCGCGCGTATTAGCCTTCTCAGAATCTACCAAGTGCCCTTCAAAGTTGGCAACAAGACTTGCAACGGCCGTCACCTCAACGTCTGCTTGTCGCTTGATTACCCTTTGGAACTGGTGGACTGGTATCAAGTCAACTGGCGCGCATATGCGCCAGTCGACTCGCCGCCGTGATAAACAAATGGCCGGTCAAGAGAGTTGGAGAGATAGATAGAGACGGAGGCATATGACAATCGCATGTGTAGATTTCGGGCGCGTAGAGCGCTGCTTTTTGTTTAATCAAATTAGTTATGAATTATTAGCAAGTTTCGTTTATCTGCGTCGAGGTTTCTCCTCTGCACTCCTCTTCCTCCTGCACCATTGGGGCCACCATTTGAGTGTTTAATTCAATTAGTCGAAGTCAAATTTAGGATTAACTTACGCTTTAACTTCTATTCCAACTCCTACCGCAACTTGACTGCCCCACTAAACTTGCGCCTGTTCCATTGCGCAGAGGCTATTGGTGGCTTGCCCGCTGTAGTTTGGCATAGCAGCGGTGCTTTATCCAAACTGAAAGGACTTATCACGGAAAAAATCGATGACTCGTTAGAGGCAAGCGCCAGTAGGAGAAAGAGGGGGGAATAATGGACCAGACTTGAGCTAATGCTCGCGATTAGCCTAAGTCTCGGGATCAAAAGCGAGTACATTACAGCGGCTAACATGTGAGTAGCTCATCTTTCAAGTGGATCTAGTTCACGAGAATTCCTTTATGATCTTGACGGGTTTTGGTGGTTAGTCTCAAGCGAGTAAAGCCTCGAGTGTGGGAGGCTTTAGAAATTGCTTAGTTGGCTTTGAGTAGGTGTACTCTTATTATTGTATTATCATTGGAGTTTGGACGAGTCATTAGCTCTCAATTTTGCTCTTGAAAATAATGACCGCGATCACAACCGCGCCTAGTCAATTGAAATTTCATCGGCTGACATTCGAATTGTATCGCAAATAGAATCCATGGAAAGGTAGCATCTCGTGGGAGTTGTAGTTTTACCTCTCTCGTGGATATTGCCTCCAGTCTTTCAGCCAGAGAATCGGAGCGGAAGAGTAAAATTTCACTGGTTTTCAAATTTGAATACTACTAATTGGTTATATGGCGAGGCGCACAGATAGCGAGGCGAGCTGAATTTTGTCCAAGTCTTGTTTCATCATCAACCAACAGGGAGAATCGCGCACAACCAAACTTTCGAGTCGTTTCCCTACTGATGCCCTGGGAGTTAGGTAGAAATCACGGACCCCTGCGCCCGACGAGACGAGAGGTATTTCGAGATAATCGGTTCCCTTGATGGCTGCCGGGTTATTCTATAGTTTGTAAACAAATCCGCACTCGGCGTCAAGTGGATAGCGTCAAATGCTAGTACATTTTAGGGAAACATAAGATTGGAGCGATGGAGCATGAAATTATACCTGCGCCTTTCGGACGAGTGTGTTAATTTTCCTTTATTGTGTTATACATTGATGTCGAGTCTCTAGTGACAAATTTATTTTAGATGACACGACTCGACACATGTATATATATTCACACACACGGGCGACGCGTCCATTCAGATACTCGAAGGTGAGAGTAAGGATTCTAAATTTTTGCGACGGTTGTGCAGCTTCCAGAGAGTTAGTGACTTTTGGCATGATGAGATGCACGTGGCTGAAGGGTTAGCCTGTAGCACCCTCCCATTTCTGTTGTGGTCTTCGGTGGCCTCCAATGGTCAGAGGTGGAGACACATGAGGGCACAGCGACGACTACAACAACAACGTCTGCTACGCCAACAACCATCGAGCCGGCGAGCGGTAACCATTCAATATGCTGACGCATAGAGTCCCTGTAGTAAACTGAAAACCCTCTCTCTCTCTCCCTCGCAGAATATCTCTAGAGAGACCTCTCATCCGGGAAGACCAGCACCGAGTGACGTAATACCCTATGGGCCCGTTGGTGGAGTCCACCTTCCGGGTAGAGAAAGAGAGAGGGCGAGAGATAGAAGGTAGCCCGCGGCGATTAGCGATGACGAGTTGCGGCATCTAACTCTCACATAGCGCGCGAGTGGCCACTAGATCCACTTAACCACCAGTCCTGGCTACTTTGGTCTGGCATTTTCGGGATCAACTCCAGAGAGACGAATCCTTTTGGTATCCTCCCTCTCGGTCATTCTTTCAATTTGGCAGGTTAAATCTCGCCGCGGGTCGGCAACTCTCTGTGAGAGTTGGTTGGTTTCGCTCTGCTGCAAATTTTGCGTTTCAATTGAATGGACAGCGATTGAATGGAAATTACGTGTACCGCATCAGGTCCATTGCTTGACCACGATCGAGCTGAGTTCTGAAGGAAACTGGCGACAGTATACCCGCTAGCTAGATGGTTGGTACACCAATTATTTGGAAGGCGCAAGGCCACCAGGTAATTGATTCAAATGCCACTCGGCATAGACCCTACAGACGGACTCACAAGCTCGAGCTCGAGCTCAAGCACTCGCTTGTGCGAAAGTGTGTGTCAGGTAAAAAAAGTCGACTTGTACGCAGGTGAACCAGTAACTCTTGCTGGCAAGTGAGCATTGACCAGTTGAGATGCTGTTGATTGACTGATAGACTGACTGGCTTGCTTACTACAAATTCAAATAGCTATATAATGCGAAAACGAGACAATCACACACACTGATACCTACTACTTCGACTCCAGATGGACTTCCTGTTTCCATTGAGTCAACCATTGAGAATGTTCTCTGATGATATTGTTTGTTGTTCGTGTCGTCAGCAACCATTACAACGAAATGAAATCTGAGTTAGGTAAAAACTTCAATGAGCATAAAATGAGCATCAATTCCTGCTCAAATTGCCCCATGCTCTTTTATATTGGTTGCCTCGTAGTGACATGTTAATCAAACAGAACATGGGACAGCCGACAAGTAATCAGTTTGGTCTGCTAATTTCAGGGGTAAACTTGAACTAAAACTCGGTAATTATCATAGAGAAAAAGTTGATTTGCATCCCATATTTTAGACCAATTTTTTCTAATGAAAGGAGCCAACTTCGACTCCTCACTTCAGAGCATTCAACTACCGACATGAGCTCTTTCGTTGGATTGACGATCGATTGCTCAACCAGAACTCGTGTAAATATTTACCTGGCGAGCGAAATGTTTCTAGCGTGCGTCTTCTCCCTAAACAGTAATGGTCAAGTAGAGCGCACTTTATTACAACTACAACTATGGGATTGAGCATGCTGTTTGGTTGTCAAGCATCTTCCTCAAAGTGATAAAAAGAATACCTCATTGGGGTCAACCAAAATAGGGACGTGCAGATGCGGTTTTGGTGACCCAAATGTTGCCACTATTGACTTGGCGAATTTACATAGCAGCAGCAGCAGCACCATCAACAACAACAAACCAATGAGAGCCAAACTAGGAGGTCAACCTAGATTCCATTTTGGACTCTGATAAATTGAAACGAATTTAACAATTAAGTTCATGAGCCAAACAATCAGTGATCAAGTTGGTTATTGAGCTGTATCGTGTAGGTGGCTTCAGCAACGACCACCACGACGAGCTAAACACATACCTTATTGTTGTTGTTGGGCCATATGGTCGACAACCTGTCATTTGGCTATTTGCAAGAGCAAGCTTCAATGTGCTCGTTGCAAAATGAATACATCGTTACAGAAACTTGTCCTATCTGACTCCGAAAGAGCGAGGCATAGAGGATAATGAATGGGGCATCACTTTGACTCTTTATAGTAGAGCTATTGTTATCGTATGCGTCAGTTTGAAGTGGTAAGCTCGCTGGTTAGCTACTGAAAGTTTGACAAAGCTTTTCGGTTCAAAGGAACAACAAACACTGCATTTTTATTGTTGCGCGGGCGGATCTGTGTCCCGAAGCTATTTCTACACTGGAGGCCAAATAAAAGTAAGCTCAGCTGGGATGGCTTTTGGTCTTATTTGAGTTTAGACTTGATATGCAGAGAAGTTGTATTTGTAGATGAGATCCCTTTTTATCTTATTTGATATATTTTCTTTCCAGGCGACAAAACTTGCACTGCGGCCCAATTGGTGACGGTCAATTGAAAGTTTGCGACTTTTATAGCTTTCGGGACCACGCAAAAGTAGAAGGAAATATTGTAGATAGGCTGATTGGAGGTTCCTTGACACTATTGAGCCTCCCCGGAAGTGCGGGAACCTCAAGTTCATAATGTAGTGGAAGTGCACTAATCATGGAAATATATGCTCTAGATGTACGAGTAATTCGTAAATTAGTGCACCCCAGAAATTTGGCTATTTTAACAGCCAATCCCAAAAATTTTGCACACGTGAGGTTTGTTTTTGAACCGGTTGCACAGAATTGGCGCTCAGAGCGTGATCTTCAGATTTCGCTCAAAATGAGCATTACACCACCAGCTATAACATGCTAACGAGCCAAGTGGCTCATCGTTACAAGACTGGAGGGAGAGAGAAATTTAAAAGTTTACGAACTCATTTTTCTGACCACACAAATGGACTAAAGTTAATTAAGACAGGACACAACATTAAACTAAAGCTATATTTCATCCCCACGAGTCACTAGATATAAGTCCAATGAATGGAACAAATGTTTGGTCCCCAAATTGGCTCCAATATCAACCATGAATCCAGTTGACACATTTCAAGAGGCATTCAAAGCTTGCTTGGCCATACCGTCGGAAGATTTTAGATCAAGTGCCGAGCAGAATACCACCGCTCTCATTGAGGCCGCCAGAAAATTGGACGTCTTCTTTCTACAAAAGCAACTTCTTCTATCGGACAGTGGTGAGGGTGGCGAGGAGGTCGCCAAGTTGAGAGCTAAACTGAGGGCTCGCGATATTATGATTGCAAAATATAACCAGAAACTACAGGAGTGGAAGAGGATTTTAGAATAGTGATACCGGCCAGAATCTAAATCTGCATATTATTTTCAATGCAAAGAAGCAAAAGAAATAGAAAACTTCGCGATAAGATCCTCGGCACATTCGTTACTGATCTCAGGCAGTCGAGTTTCTTCCAGATTGATTTTAAATCTACCATCAATGATTGCATCAAGGCTCTAGATGGTAGGCTAATCAAAAAAATAGTCTGCTATGGACTCGGCTCCTTCTCCAACGGTGTCGAGCTCAACTCTAGATACCAACTTGCCTTACTATTGCTACTCCACGAGCATCTTGTTGAACTAGATCATCCAGTTGAGCCCGTTATTGAAGTTTACGATCCCTCGTTCGATTCGGTTGATAGTGAGACATTGCTTAGTTTCACCAATCCAAAGTTCAGCTTGATCGAAGAGAACGAATCGTGTGCTCGGAGTCTTGGTGGTGAGGCTCCTTGTTCATCTGAATCTTTACTTGACAAACCGCGATGCACATTATTCTACATGCCACATCTGGACAAGTATCTTTATAACAACCTATTGGGAATCAATTGGACTAACGAACAACTTGCACGACTCGTGATATTGGGCAACAGCTTTCGTGAGATGATTCACAATGAGCCGCTTTCTTCGTGTAAGCTCCAATTATTTTACATGTATCAACTGGTCCACAACTTCAAAGAAAACTCCAATAAAGACTCTGGCGGGTCGAAAAGAAAAAGAAGAAAAAGCAACCCCTCAGGCTTTCAAGAGATTAGAACATCATCAACGACAATCACAAAAGCAATCAACGTCTCGACCACCACCGAAGCTTTAATTGAGCATTCTATCAACGATCAATCGTTTGACCACTTTGGCATATTCAACAGTCTATCCTTTCACATCATCAATGGTCAGTGGCTGGATAATAACAAGTTGACTATCCAACAGCATCGACTTCCTTCATGGTCTCAAATGACTTATTCGCCACCGACAGACCAACAGGAGCAATGATAATAGCTGATGATCTAGAATTTGTTTCTTGTTCTTTTTGGGTGGCAATGTTTATATGTATGAGCATCGTTTATATCGATATATTCTTCAATTTTTCTTTCACCGAGTTGTACGCCCAAATATAAATAAACTTTGAAAATAGTTCATGTAGGTAATTCTCTCAACTTCTATGATACGATCTCTCATTCCTGAATCCAATCATAGTTTCGCTTCCTCCTCACCCACCAACTGATACATTTGACCCTCAAAACTAATCCCATTTCTTGCCCTCGGCGTTTCGCTTATCGATTAGCTTGTTCAAACGATCCCTCAGAGGTGCAGGTAGCTGTCTAGTGTGAAATTCTACATTGTTTTCGTTCAGTATTCGTATCAATTCATTGTCGATCCGAGTCTCGTTTCTGGTAGCACATCTGAAGAAATTAGTTTCATGCAGAGCTCGGACATCTACGGCAGAGTGCATATTGAGCAATTTGCACATCTCAAAAAAGTCCTTTGGATGGATGCCCCTTTGCCTCTCGCGCTCGTTGAACTTGATCATAGATAGTTCGTATTGTCTCTTATTTCTAACGTGATCAATGGTGAGCATATGGCTACGAGCCTCCTTAACATCGTCGCAAGTGACGTCGCAAAATTCACACTGCATACTCATGATTGGATTTCTATCTATTGGCTATAACCATAAGAGCTAGACGGATCGTAAGGATTGGGTTGTTGTTGTTGTTGTTGTTGTTGTTGTTGTTGTTGTTGTTGTTGTTGTTGTTGTTGTTGTTGTTGTTGTTGTTGTTGTTGTTGTTGTTGTTGTTGTTGTTGTTGAGGCTGTTGTTGTTGTATCAGCGGTATAGACGGTTGCTGTGGTGGTTGTGGTTGAAACTGATGGTTCACTTGGGGCTGGAAAGGGTATTGATTATTTTGAGAGATGTATCCTGTTGGCGTCGCTTGTGGAGGTGGTGGTTGGTATTGTTGGAATTGTTGTGGTGGCTGTGGTTGTTGTTGGTCGAAACCCTGATATGGAGAGGATTGTGCTGGCTGTTGGTGATAGTTATTATTTTGTGAGCCCGACGGATATTGTTGACCTATTTTATTATATTCGTCTGTTAGTTTGTAGGGATTCTTGAATTTTCTACCGGAATTTTGTAATTGTTGATAGTCGAAGCTGGGCGGATCGTTCCAGGCCATGACAAAAAGTGGGTTTAAATTTTATAATAATAGAAAACTTTGATATAAATAAACAATAAAAACAATAACTAATCTAATAGGAACAGTAAAGTATAATAAACAACAAATTTACCGGTACAATGCCAGAATGAGAGTACAGTCGTTCTTTAAAGCCGCACTGAAATTCCGTTGTATGTTATTTTTCAATGGGAATTCCTGTGTAAGAAACGAGTGCACAAGTCGAGAAGTGTGGCGAATCGAGTTCACCCTTTCGAGTAACGCTGAAAAGAAGAAGCAGTAGCGACTCTGCTCGCTGATGGCAAGACCACAGGTCTCGCCATCGGCCAGTAGAATGTGAGTGAAAAAAGTCGAGCTATCTGCCCCCGTCTTGGTCTCAAATCCTATTTTTCAGCTCCTCAGTCAAGACCTGGAAACACACCAAATTTTCGCAAGTTTCCTACTTCTGGCACTCGATACGGAAAACAGGGAATTCTCATATCTCAGAGAAGACACCGATGCGCGAGGAAATTCTAATCTGCAAGTAAAGTACAGTAGAGAGGTTTCGGTCATTTACGGCTTACCTGTACACCCTTATGACATCAAGGTGGCAATAAATAGGTAATACCTTGACTTGGCTCTAGTTACCATGGATCAATAAATTAATAGAGCTAACAGCAGCGTTAGTCGAACTCTTTCGGTTTTATACTTTGTTTTGCTTTTAATGAGATTTCATCTTATCTAACATGTTTCCTCATTCATCGATTGGCGTGTTGACACTTTGTTTGATTATCACTTGGTTTCTCTTGTTACGCTTCTTGTTTTCGGGCAACATCATTTGGGGTGCTGGGTGGTTTTGGCTTTGCAGTTATTCACTGTTCATTTTTGACCCGTATCATGAATATTCTATATCGCATGTTATTATTGTTTTTAACTTTGCTTCCTCTAGTTTCTCGCCGTCGTTTGATATATATATATATATATATATATATATATATATATGTATATATACTGTTAGTATATAATCGTATAGTAATCTATTCGTTTCGGTTACTAAGTTAGGTTTTCGTTTTAGTTCGGTTTCCTACCTTCCTTAC
>WNKI01000001.1:10653940-10705706 GCA_015350385.1 Aculops lycopersici
CTAGTAATAAGTTACTTACTTATTACTCGTACTTACGTTTAGTTTATTTTAGTTTTTACGTTTTACGTTTCGTTCCTTCTACGTTACTTCGTCGTCGTTGTATATATATATATATATATATATATATATATATATATGTATATATACCTGTTAGATATAAATCGATGAATCATCTTTCGGGTCAAATGGTTTTCGTTTATGGTTTCCACTTCCTTCAATTGTTCTGGCAGTTATTTACCATCGTCACGTAGATGCCTCACCGACTCTAATCTCTAGCTCTAACTATAGATTAGTGTTATAAAATCCTCAAGCAGAACTCTTGGGAGCCAGGTGATCCAATGGACATTTGTATACAATCTAGCGCTCTCAAATTGAATCATTTGGGCTCTTTGGTGAGCCCGAATAGCTGCCACTGTCGGTGGATTATGCTGATTAGTTGTATCTATAAACTCGTCGCTACTTTCTGACTCCTCGATTATACCTTCATTGATATCATCTAGTTGCTCTTCCATCGTTAATTGATCGTTGGCTCTTTGATGGCTACTTTGGCCCTTGATTGGCTTTCGACAAGTTGGGCAGGTGGTGTCCCGTTCGAGCCAGGAGCGAAGACAACAGTTGTGGAAGAGATGGTTGCAAGGTAACTTTCTTGCCTGTGTCATCTCATTCCAACAAATTGCACAATAGTCGCTATTTTTCTCAATATCCTCCTTGTCGGCCATGGCAAAGCTACCCTCCATTAGCTTAGTGACGAATAAATGGTGCTTATGCTTCCTTAGTCTCTTCTTAATATCCTTGACCAGTGTTGTTATTCTAACAACGCAAAAGAATTTCATCATTAGTGAACTATGATTGTTAACGCCAATTAAATTGTAGATAGATTCTATAGTTAGCAAAGACATTGCAAAGAATAACTCTGAATAATAATTGACATTTTCACTATTCTCCCAAAGGGTTGTTTTGCGCATATCATGTATTAATATGAGAAATTTAGTCATGACTGAAGTGACGAAAACCAGAACATAGGTTGAGTCGACTAGGAGAAAGATTGACTGTTTCGATATCTTGTTTGTAAACACAATTACATTCAATGTAAGTGCAATAAATTGTAGCAAGCTCAATAGTATTCCAATTTTCACTAGTGGCCATCTTGGAGTTGAGGGCGATGAGGATATTAGATATTCTGCTCTATGTTTACAAAGTCTCGATAAAATTAGTAGGGCACCCAAAGAGGAGAACCAGAAGACCCACTTGTCCCAGGGATTAGCCGAGACCGAGATGAGCATAACAAAGAGAGCCTTTTGAAATAGATAATCTTGAAGTGTCTCATCTCTAATCTTGAGCTCTGAGGTTCGCAATTTTCCTAGAAAGATAAGCCTAAGCGATTTTGCAATTGCATAAATCACAAAACATATTGCAAATGGCCTAAAAATATGGATGAATTTTGTATAATCCTTTTCATGAACTAATAATTCTGGATCTATGATTTGTAATGAATAATTTCCAATGTGATCCATAATGGTATAAAAATCTTGACTTGCGATGGAAATAAATAAATTCATCTTCAATTTAATCCATCCATCAATCAACAATTCAAGGTTAGGATAGATTTATTCTTCCTCCTAGGATCCTTCGCCACTACTAGTAGAGCTAAAAATGCGTTAGTTTTGATGCCGCCAAAGTTGATGTTGTTGTTGTTGTTTTTGTTGCTGCAGTTGTTTTGTTTCAAGTAGCGGTATGAGATTCATGGTACACTGTGAGCAAAGGTAGCAGTGGTGTTGGTAGTTGTGGTCTCGAATGTCGACGACGACGATGTCGCTTGCCTGTCACATGAACTTGTAACTTCTTCACTTCTCTGTTGCTCTGTATATTATTAAGCTAATACTGCCAAGCTTATGCTATGCTGAAAATGATGGTGGAGAAGTTCCATTCGGGAAATGATAATTCAAACAAACTCAATTATCTCACCGATATCAGCTACGATTGTCGCGATAACATGAATAGCGTTACAGATAGCTAACAATCGTTCCGATGATTCGGCTGCTAGTTTTAATTTTAGTGATGACAGAAATACAGGATTCTCGATGAATTACGAACTTTATTGTAAAAAATGACCTCGTGCTTCGAATGGTGAACTCGACTAAGCATATTTTAGGTAAGTTAGGTTTTACAACCACAAGTGTCTATGATATCATAGAAATGTAACAAAATTCATTTAGTGTTACTTTTGAGGCTCTTTCCGGTTCCAAGATGAGATCTTAGGCTCGAGTGAGTCGGGTGACCAGCATCAATCGCCTTCAATTTCGATTAGTCAGATGTGCAATAGGAGTGCCAACAACAACTTCCCGTTACTGTGAGTCAAAAATTTGTCAAGTTATTTGCAAATCTAGGTATTATCAACTCTCCCATCAAGGACACAACAAGGCAATTGATTGGATCGGCACAAGTTACTTTATCTGCAACAACATCGGACAGCTAGAAGTTAGCGAGGTTAAAATTGCTCCTGATATGATCACCGAATGAACGAGATTTCAACTGTCATGGAGGAAAATGGATGATTCCTCTTGAGTCTGAACGATTCGTATAGAGTTTATTGATGGATTGCAATTGAAATCAACTAAGCAACTCACAGCTTGGATTGACGACCAATATCATTCCTATGATACCAAAAATGATTAGTTTCAAAATCTTCGGCGGCTCTTTAACCTAGTGGACTGAATCTCGATATACGCCAAGCTCACCTATTTGATTTCATGCTCACAGACAGGCGCGCCTCCCTCGCTCTCTGGCAAGCTAGTTTCGCTTGAGATTACAAGTGATTGTGTGCGGCTGGATGTTCATGTTGCCGAGGTACTTGTCGTAAAGCCAACCATGATATCAGCGAGTTAAACGAGCGGCGCTTTTGTTGTTGTCGTTGTAATCGTTGTCACAAATAGATATAACCACAACGAGTTATTTGGCTTCATTTTTATCGTGGCTAGACGGTTACTGTGATTTGTATCATCAAATATGTATGTGTTAAGCTCATTCACAATGCGACATATTAATACTAATTAACTTATTGCAATCCCGCAGAAGAGTATCTTTGTAGAAAAATATTTATATTATCGGCCAGGAAGATCAAGTAACATTTGGACAAAGGCGTGCGAATTGAAATAACTCAATATGGATTCCAAAAACTCAGAGAAGAAGTTGGAAAGGACTATTAACATTGAGGCACCTAGATGGGACCAATCGACTTATTGGGGTCGAGCTGCGCATTTTTTCACAACCACAGATCCAAGAAATTTACTCTGCACTTCCGAGGATCTAAATAAGGCCAAAGATATCGTTACTCGCTTTCGAGCTGGCGAAGATTTGTCCCATCTAACTGAGGATGAAATTTGGCAAGCTAAACATGTTTACGATTCTGCATTTCATCCGGATACTGGCGAAAAAATGTTTATTCTGGGAAGGATGTCTGCTCAAGTTCCAATGAACATGATGATCACCGCGGCCATGTTGACCTTTTACAAGACACCTAGACAAGTTATATTCTGGCAATGGTTTAACCAGTCATTTAATGCTGTTGTCAACTATACCAATCGAAGTGGTAGCTCGCCAATCAGCGTTGATCAATTGGGTGTCTCCTATTTGAGCGCCACTTCGGCTGCTCTGATTACAGCGTTGGGCTTGAACAAACTAGTCAAAAGAGCGCCGCCTCTATTTGGACGATTTGTGCCATTTGTCGCAGTTGCCGCAGCCAATTGTATTAATATTCCATTGATGAGACAGAAGGAGATCAAGGAGGGAATTGAGGTTTTCGACGAGTCCGGTCAGAAGCTCGGCCAATCGAAGGTGGCCGCAAAGAAGGCCATAAGCGAGGTGGTCTTCTCGCGTATTGCCATGGCTTCACCTGGAATGGTGATACCTCCATTGCTAATGAATATCCTCGAAAAGCGAGGTTTCCTTAAGAAGTATCCAGGAAGTAGTTTACCAATTCAAACGGCTGTTTGTGGAGCCTTACTAGTTTTTGCAACTCCAATGTGTTGCGCCATATTTCCCCAGAAGAGTTCCTTACCAGCCATTAGTGTTGAGGACGAAATTAGGACAAGAGTCCAGAACCCAAACTCAATGTGTTATTTCAATAAGGGACTCTAGGAGTCTCACTCGTTATGCAGATAGCTATTTGTTTTTAGGCCATCTGTAATCATCTTTCGTACTAGATTAATAGCTAACTAACAAACCAACCAACCTAATTCATAGAATAATCGTTATAATTACATGATATAAACCAATTACAGCAAGTACCATAATCGCAATTGCTGTAAACCTTCTTAGCTTGTCGTCAGATAAACAACTCTTGAAGAATTTATTGATTGACCGACACAACTTACTCTCCAATGTTCTATCCTTACACGATTTGATTCTCTCCTTTAGATATCTTCGCTTTCTCGAAATTGACTTTACATTTAGGGGCTGTACCTCGTCATCTGTCGTGGTTGGGTCGGAAGTATATTGTGGCGCAGACGACGGCGATTGTGATGCTGTCGAGGCCGCCGGACTAGGTGATGGAATAGGGATGATCTCGTTAGGCATCTACCTGCAATGAGCTTTATCTAATGTTTACCACGATTAAAATAATTTTCAGAGTCAAATAATACCCATCAAAATTCTTCATCATTCTATTCTATAGATTATAAACCTAGACCCTTTAGTTCCTGTTGGTTAGTGGCGCCAATTGATTTGAACACAACGCGTGCGCGTTGCGTGCAGCTGAGCATCAAAATAAAAACACGAAGAGCTTAATTTATTATTGCACAAGGACATCTTTACCTTCACCTTCACGAGTAACTTTTACTCTATTAGCCATCCATTGAAGAATAACATTATTATTGTATTACAGTTAACTCGATAGTAAGCCCCAACCATGTGGTGGCAAGCTTTACCAGCCTTGGCGATTGTTGGAATTTGCGCCAACGTTAACTATTTCACTGCACCCGTGAGTATCGAATCTAAAATCAGGATTAATCTTCTGAAATCAAGACATAATTAACCTTTCCAACTATTCCTGATCTCTAAACAGCTCGTACATTATCTTATGAGTGGCCGAGCTACTATGAGGGCTATTAGCGCCTGCACCTTCAAGGACACCCATCTCCAAAATGCATTCAAGCGAGACGTTGACCTGGTGGGCAACAACTGGGACAGTCAAGGTTTAGATTACCTACCAGAATAGGAAAAGTAATGCAATATATACCTCTAAATGAAGTTGAATTATAGAAGATGTTTATTCGATGAAGTGTATAAAAATCAATACTATGAACCCTTGTTGACAATTGTAAGAGTGGTGGCGGGTATAAAACCGGATTGTTTGACTGTTTTATCGAAGTCGCCAGCTCTCAAAGGCCTCAAGCCGAATAGGATATCGAAATTGGTCAACTTCAAATTTGCTGACTTTTCGCAAGTGGATAGCATCCATTCTCGTACTGTGGCTAGCGTTTCTGAGCCCGAGAAAGAAGCTTCCAGGATCATGTTGTTCGGAAGCTTGAATCGGATTCTAGCAACGTTAGTTGTTGGCCTTCTTGCTTCTTCTTCTCTCTTTCTCATCTCGCTTGTTCGTAGTATTTCGTTTCTCGCCCTCTCTTCGTCATACCTTTGTTTGAATAACTTAGCATCCTCGACTGTCAAACGAAAGAAGTCGTCATCTATGTCTGGTTGCTTGACTCGCTTCGCTAGTTCCTCGGTCGAATAAATTTGGACATTCCTTTGGGGAACACCATCTATAATTAATAGCTCCTTCGGGGGGCTCGCCGGTTGACTATTGGCGGGTTCTGGGATTTCATCATCCACACGTTTACTTGTGGTTGGTTGATCAGGATTTCTAGGTACTGGTCTAGGACGCTGCGCCGGTTTTGCATTATCTTTGTTGAAACGTTTCATAGCTGCCTCGGCGGCAGCTTGGCGTGCCGATGATTGCTCATTTGAAGGTCCCGGCGTAGATGTGGAATCAGTGGATAGCTTCTGGCCTGGTCCTGCTCGTGCAAATTTTACCTCGGCCTTTCGCCGCTTGAAAAACTCTTTTAATGGATTGATTGACATTTTCGATGCTTCGGCCTCTTAGATCCTCGGTGTATGTTCCTTCAAATGAAGATTTAGATCCAAAGCTTCGAAAGTTGGCCTTTGTGTTATCGTCCTCTGGATATTGTCTTTGTATACTCTCCAGGCGACTGAAATGAGGGTCAAATTTATGACAAGAATGCTTGCTAGTAAAGCAATGAGGGTATCAATCTCAAAAAGCATGAGATTATTTGTAATTAATTATTTCAATATGTAACAAAAAGATAAAAACTACAACTTTGATCAATATTGCTCCATATTGATCCAACGCTCGACTCCCAATGTTTTCTCTACGTGAAGATGGAATGACGTCTGTGTTGCGAGACCAATGGCAGCTTGAATCGCCGCACACTGTCAACTCGCATTTTCTCTCGGGGCGAGGTACCATTTTTCACACCATTCCATCCGCAAACTTTCTATTGTTACTTATTGATTTTACCAGAATACCTCATATCCCAATCAAGTAGGATGTATGGAGAAAAATCCACAGAACTTATCAAAACTTTGGTGCGCGATGAGAACGAGGTTATTCCCAAATATCAACAGGAGCTCATTGAAGAAATCATCCGGGAAAATGAAGAACTTTATGCTGAAAACTTGAAGACTAGTCAATCGACAACAAGTGGAAGCAATAACGAAAAAGTACCCGTCCATCCAACCACCTCCAATGACAATACCGATGATTTAACTGGTGTTGAACCCAGCGATAGGCACAATGAGACAGAAGAACTTGGTCCAGGAGATCCCGATGGAATAGATATAGGCGAGAAGGAAATCATGGTCATGCAGGTCAGGCATACAGCGAAGTTATGGAACAAGCGATGTATCATAGCATATCATTACGAAAGATTGAACAGACTCAAAAGGTTAAGATGGGACATCGGTAATAATTTACCGCGTGCTATTGTTGAAAACTTATCCCGAGACGAACTAGAGTGGTTCATGAAGTACAACGAAAATCTCTTCAGCTATATGAGTGCGTTAACTATTGACGGTCGAGGTATAGATCTCACCCTCTACAAGACACCACCTAAACGACTCTACGTTCAAGTCAAATGTCTTAGAGATTATGGCGAATTTGATATCGAAGGTGAGCAACCTGTAATGTTGAAGAAAGATAGTATCCATAATCTTCCATTGAACCAATGTGAGAAGCTAATACATCAAGGGGTTCTGCAACAAATGGTCTGATATTGATAGTTGTATCTGAATACAACATCTCAAGCTTGTATCCTTAACATGAATCCTTGCCAGCATCCACTATAAATCTACCAATATGATTTTTGAAGATTATTTCGAAAAATATTAAATCTTTTATCGATATTATATTATGTCAACGAATAAATGAAAAGTTAGCCATAACGACATATGGACATTACTTGAGATAGCTGAAGGTTTTCTCGAGATCTAGTTGATAGGTGGGGTGAAACTGAGTGATGCTCAATCCACTCTCAGAACATAGATATTGAATTGAATTGGAATGCTAAATTATCATTTTGGTCAACTTAGCTGCTGGCGATGGACTAATAGCAGCTCAGAAGGAAAAGATTGTATCTAATAATGTCCATCTGATCATGATGTGTGTGTGTGTCCAGTATATTTTGATATTGAATGTTTTCAACTCAAAGAGAGATAATGCAATTGCTTTGTCTTATTTCTAGATTTATGTTATTATTCATCCACGGAGCCCAATCCTCTACAAGATTATATCTTCACATAGAGTGATACTATTTCACTTCACTGAAATGAAAAAAAGATGAAGGCATTATAGTTGAATATTAGATCAATTTCAACTACATTATTGGGATAAGTTGATGATACAAAAATTAACACTCGACTTGCGAAATAAACTTTCTTAGACAAGGCATAGATCAAATCATCAAGCAACTTAATCTACAATACTTGAGTATATTAAAAACCTAAATTCAACTCAAATTATCCATCTCTTCTAGTCGATATGACTGAGGAAAGTAAAGAAAAAAGGCCGGACTGGATGACAAGTGTGGCCGTTGTCAATACAGATGACTATCTTTTTGGCCGGAAGATAGACAAGACATTCAAACTAGCCAATGAGGAAAAGAGAAACCGGGAAAAGAAAGCTAGAGACGAATTGGTGAAATCAGATAGGTTGCGGTTGGTAGGTGACCCTGTGCTCGAGCTGGAGCGCCGCAAGAAGGCACTCAAGCTAGAGATTATAAACAATCCAATCAAACTCAAACTCTTAAGGGATAGACTTATACAAATGGATCGTGATAATGGTGACAGCATGAGTGACACAAGAAGGCAAGAAAAAGTCAAAGGACAGACGAGTATGGGTCCAAGTACGAAACCATCTTCAAGTAGAAACTTTGAACATTCCTATGGGCATCGTCGACATGATTCAAGGGATGATGAATCGAGAGGAAGAAGAGCTGATTATCGGCGTCATAGACATGACCTATTTGATGACAGGAAGCTGCAAAGAGATTCCTCTCCCTCATCCAGCTCTAGCACAAGCTCATCATCCTCAAACTATAATAATAGGCATAAATCTCGAAGAGAACATCATCGCGAGCACACACACGACGCCAAGAGACGTGAATCTCATCATCGGCGTCAAGGACATAAGCGTGATCGAGACGAATATTCAGACCATAGTAACAAAGATAGTCGACGTTACACATCGCATCATCGGAGAGATTAGCAGGGGTTTTGAGACCACATCAAGCACAAATATGATTGATTTTAATGAAGATCCTGAAGGGAATAGTCCTATTATCATAAGTAATTTCTATCCATCGTTGATCTATGCTGTTGAGAGGGTTATTATGGTTATGATGAAGCAATAGATATTTGCCTAAATCATTGCCGTGATTTGGGTTTGATTCGTCTTATTGTAGGTTTTACTATTATCTTGATGAGACGTTTGCTCGGAGTTCGACTGTGTAACCTAGAAGTTTCCCGTTCGCTTACCGAGCGAAAGGCAATTAATCTTGAAATGTTCGCACATTTGTTGCACAACCGAAACTGCATAATGTATATGACCGATTGTAAATACTAAGGCCAACAGCTTGAGTGATTGTAGTTCAACAGCAGCCATTGAAGGGAATAACAATGATGATAATGCTACTAGGGAGAAGGCCACAGTAAACCCGTTGAATAGTTCACATTCGGTGCTTGACATTTGACTGATAATCAAGCGACACTAGATTACGTAGACAGCAGGTGCGCGGTTCATGGTGATCAACATGACGATTGTTTGAGAGATTTGCTTGTTAGATGATTTGTAGCCAAAAGTGACATGATGACATGAAAAGTATTCACAAGCTAATAGGAGGCACTACTTGTTGCGCTCTGATAAGTTGAACTTACCGATATGTTGGAGAAAACAGTTCCAACCACGAAGAAAAAAATTCTTGGATCCTGAGAGATTACGTCAGTTTTTGAGCCCAGCGCCCAGGCTGTGCTTGCAATGAACAATAGGGCAAGAGGTGCTAGGGGTCGTGTAACTTCCTTGAAAGTTGAGTATTTAGATCTTCCGGATTTGCAAGTGGTATACACATTGTAGATAGGCATCGGTAGTGTCAGAAATATGCTAACTACACATTGGACGTAAACGCAAACAGAGGCCACAGCAACAAAAAGAGATTATCGATTAGGCGAGTAGAGGAAGATTTTGTCAATATTTGTCGAACTCGAAGGCATTGACAACTATCACGGGTGTGTGACAGTGCATGACGCTATATCTTTCATACTTACCATATAGGATTGATTCAAACACCTCACTGCAAGCCATATTAGTGAGTGGGAATGTTACTTTCCACACCTGGTAGGAGCACCAATAAGTGACTAATGAGCAACCAAATAGGAACACCTGTGAGACGTCATAGCTCCAGGGTAGATAGAGGACGCCGGTATTGTATTTTTCCCAATGAGTTATGTAAAATGTTAGAAATACTGACCAGAAAACGAACAACATTCTATGGGGACCGAAACTGTAATCGGAGGAACCAAAGAAGGAGTACACGTAGAGGGGTACAAATAAGGCTGTCCAACTATCGACTCCATGATCCATAAGCTCGCCTAACGGTCCGGTTGCTTTTGTTCTTCGCGCTTGCTTACCATCAATGCCATCTAATGTATGTGCTAGGAATAGATTGATGGCGCAAATAAGCCATACAATTGAAGGGACTGGTTGAGCGATATCTCTTGCATCGTCGCTTGATGCCATAAAGTAATAGTCATAGTATGATAACAAAAATGCATTTGATAGTGTGCAAGCAAATCCAGCAAGTGTTAGTACATTTGGTGCGATAGACATGGGTACGAATTCAACAACAAAATTCCAAAACGGGTGCATGACATATTGACTTAGTGGACTAGTATCAATTGAGGCATATTTGTAGAAGTCCAAGCGCCGGAGTTGTTCCTGACTGAGATACTTGTAATTGAATAGTTTCATTGTTTCAAAAAATGGTTCTTTTGGAGTTTTCTTCTTCAATTAGCTGGAATGTTACTTTACGAAATTGATTAGATGTCTTTTGATGTGTTAAACTAATAAGGCTTTCAGATGGCTTATGATGATATGCTAATGGTGAATCACAATGAAATCTATCTAGTGCGCTGACAACGTGTTGTTCTATTTCTACTTTAGATCCAAATTTTATAACGATGTATACAAACCAACGGTTGTCGTCGTCTTCGTTTCGCTTCTCTTTTCGTCAATATATAACTTGGCTTGAATCACTCCTGCAAGAAATCTAACCTCTGTATTCTAACATTCTAATATTGCAAGGATCTCATGAATATCTAAGTCAGTCGAGAGGATTGTTCAGATGCACCGACATGTACATGTACATGATGAATATCAGACAGAAAGACACAAACTCACAGCTTATCGAACAACTTGTTTTTTGCTCCATGAGTAACGCGAAAATCTCACGAAGCAGAGAGTGTTTGTATTGCGCGCCGCTGTGGACGCTCATTGGACGCACAAATGCTCATATTAGCACACAGAGTTAAACCCACATGAAAAAATAAAAATTTGCAGTTATCGTTGTCTAACGCTCCCCTAGAACTCACATAGAGACTATATATATCTCGCCGATGAATTACGTTTTGTTTATTTGGGTCGATATAAACAAATCCATGATAGATTATCATGTCACGCCCTAACAGTTGTTCATTCGTTAATGTTACCTAGACCGAGGGCAACTTGGCCTGTATCTTGGTAACCAGCTCGTCGATATCTTTCGCCTTGCCATTGAATTTGGTCAAATCTGGACCGAGCATCTTAGTGAGAGCTGCTATGTCAGACAGGTTGATGTCCATGAATCTATATAAGGCGATCAGGCATAAGCGTAAGTGCTCTACACTAAGGTCGGTGTGTAAATATTGTAATATAGCCGTTGAAAGCTCTGAGGCCACATCATCGAATACATTCTTCAAAGCCAGGTTGAAGATCAGATTCATTCCTACTTCCTGTAGGGTTGATAACTTTTCATTGAGTATAGCATGAACAGCCGCTTTGGTTGTGACCCGACTGTTGCTAGTCACAGAACCATCATAATCAGTCCACTATAACACAATTTTCGATATACATGGGAGAAATTGACAAGATTGCACCATCAATATCAAGAGTTGATCATCAAAGAAATTAAGCCAGTGTAAAGCTTGTACTTACCTCTGATATATACATGAGCCAGTCAAAACTTCCTGGTGAGCTGCACATGTTGCAAAGTAATTTCACTGTCTCCTCTTGTTCGGCAAGGGTGAGTTGCTCCATAAGATTTATGTATGACATAATCCTATGCTCCTTCCTGTCTTGATGTAAGATTAGAACAAAGTCGTCCTTGAGAGCAGATGCTATACGAGAAATTATGGGATTTGGTAAGAAGTCAGTTGGTTAGATTGTTTCATGAGTCAGAGCGATTTTATCAAAAGATTTATCAACTTACCTGCAAGTATTTGGATGGTCAACAGGGGCACATTTGGTGCGTATCTATTGTCTTTGTTCGCCAGGAAGCCAGCGAGCATAGTTAGGTGCTCATCGCCAACTGACCAGGATCCGCTCTTGTCAGTTGCGTAGTCTTGCAATTCAGACATGTAAACAACCTCCTGTTCGCTAATGTGCGATGAAACCAACTGTTGCAGATCCTTTAAAGCAGTACATGCCTATGATTATTGATGTTGTGTGTTTTTGGGGGTGGCGGTCAGTATATTTACAGCTCATTTCTATATCATTCGAATTCAACTTATCTTAATCTCAAACTTACGTTGACATCTGTGTAAACTTTGGGTGGGTCTGAGTATTTGTAGCATCGCTTTCTTGCCGCTTCCCTGGCTGCTTTCTCTTCGGCAGCTCTAGTCTCGTCATCTTTGTCGTCCTCGTCCCTGCCGTCGGTGGGTGGTAGATCTTTGTTTTCGTTTTCGTTATCGGACATCTTGTTTGATGATAAACGAATATCGATTTTTTTAAAAGGATTCAAGATCAATACCGAAAGATGGATACTAATGACAAGGTATCTATGCTATTGAGGCACTATGTGTATTGCGCAAAGTATCATGAGCTTTTATTGACACAGAATTGGCTATCTGTATATATCGTCGTCTCAGTATCTTTCTTCCTCTCCCTCTCTCCTACTATTCGTCCATCCTGCTCTCAGCCTTCTCATAGATGGTAATTTACAAGTTTCTACGAGGGTGCTCAAAGTTGCTCGAAAAGCTTCTCCACTATGAGGCGCTTCTCCTCGGCAGCCTTAACATCCGCCCTCAATTCGTTGTTTAGCACTGGTAGCAATTCCCTTATGGCTAGCTCCTCTGCCTTTTGCTCCTCCCAACGTGCGACAAGCTGCTCTAATAGTGCAACAATCTCGCTTGCCTTCCTCTCAATCTTCCTCTCGCTTAGTTGATTCTCTTGTGTCATGTTGATGCTTTCGTTGTTTTGCACTCGGCCTGTGAGCACTAGGGATGTCGTTGATGATGTGTGTTTACGGGCAGGGTAATGGCAATAGTGGGTTGGTGAGATATTTTTGCAGGAAGACAGTAGGTAGGTAAGTGGCTAGGTAGTTAATGCGAAAATAGATGTTCACTTCTAAGCACTGGATTCCATATGAGCATAGCGAACTTTTCTAAGGCGCTAGCTCTCTGTTGCTTCCTCTGGCGAGTGAACTTTTGCGCGTCGCCGACGAGATTGCGTTTGCGACGCGCAACAGTCTTTCCCCGAGTGCCTCTCTCTCTGTCTGGCGGCCAGCAAACAAGCGAGCGAATTTCGCTTTGCCGGCTAGGGAAAGGCATCGCTTTGTCCCCTCACCCTGAATGTGCGACTCCGTCCGGCTGAATTTATACTAAAAATCGCCCTTACAAATCATCAGAAGCAGGGTAGCGCAGTGGTAGCGTGTTGGGCCCATAACCCAAAGGTCGGAGGATCGAAACCTTCCCCTGCTAACATCTTTTTTTCGCTATTTCCAATGTGAGCGCTCTCTCTATCTCTCTTTGTGCGATAGGATCGTGGCAAAGCAGCACACACACACAACAACAGTTGCGACATGAAATTCAACGCGCTCGCACACACCAGCGCCACCGCCATTTCCATCGCCAAATCCTATAGCCGGCAACCAGCGGCGGAGCAACACTAGAATCTCTACACCAAAACGAACAACCAAAGAAATTCCCTCAACCTAGAACAAGAACGAAACCACCGCCGCCCTCACTCTTACCATCCCTGCAAATGGTGGTTACTGCACTTTTTTGCCTTGTCCTATAGTTCAGTATTTCATGCGATAATCCGCATGGTGGCGCCCGATTGTGATATGGGATAGTCTATTGTGCTCCTCGTATATCATGTAAATAGAATGTTGTTTGCCAAATGAGATATAATTCTTACCTCTGATGGATACTCAATCAGCCCCATCGAGTTTCTTAATTGCAACAAAGTAAAAAAATTATAACTTAATTTATCGAATATGGATCATATCAACAAGGACGAAAGATGTCGGGAAATTTTATCCGTGAAGCAAATTGAGGCTTTGTGCCGGCCAGATAAATCTAACGTAAAACAGAGTAAGCAACAAAATAATCAACACCAGCAACAACAATCACAACAACGAGTTGCGCCACCAAATGTCAGATCCATTCAGGATTTTGTGCAACTAATAACTTGCAAGTTATGCAAAGGTTACCTAATAGATGCGGTCACTTTGGATATCTGCATGCATACTTTTTGTAGGAAATGTGCTATATTACATATCAGGGGTAATATTGACCAAAATAATAGACCAAAACTTGAGTCCGAAGAGGCTGAAAAGCCAAGATGTCCGGAATGTAACATCGAGATAAGAGAGAAGAGATTCTTAAATCGGCTCAAGTCTGATATTCTAACACAGAGTTTAGTCTATAAGTTTGTACCTGGACTGTATGAACGCGAGATGGCACGAAGAAGGGAGTTCTATGCGAACGATCAAAAGAAGAGGGAAAAACACGAAATGTTTGGCGATATTCCACCATCAAAAACTATCGAACCGGATGACCTGTTGCCTGTCACATTCACGCTGAAAAAGGATGAAAACCAGGTGAAGCAAGTCAAAAGGTATTTCCACTGCCGAGCCGATTCCACTATGCTTGTACTCAAAAAACTTGTGATCTCCAAATTTCGATTGAAACCACCCATCAAGATCTATTATAAGCACCTAGAGATATTTTTCGATCAAACCACTTTAATGGATGTGGCTGCGTTATTCGAATGGAATCCTAAAGCCGAGGATGCGATACTAAGTTTAATATTTAGAGAGGGCGAAAACGATGAACAAAAACCACCGCCTCCAATCAGTTCTTCGCCTCCGACGAACTCTGACCCCGTCCCTTTGAGCGATCCTTCAGAAAATCCATGTTAGCCAATGCAAATACATCGACTCTATCCTCCTTGCGATATTGCAAGCAACTTCTTATAAATGTCTTAGCCTCATTTGAGACCACTGGCTTCGAGGGAAACTCAACCTCCGTTGCTTTGAGAATTGTATTTTCCTCCAAGATAGTTGCTTGAGATTGGTTATGACCAAAGGGTTTCTTTCCATATAAACATTGGTAAAATATCACACCGACGGACCAGACATCCACCTTAGATGAAATCTTGGGCGGGTTCTTACCCACAACAAAACACTCGGGCGGCAGATACCAGTAAGTTCCTGCTCCTTGAGATGT
This sequence comes from Aculops lycopersici, assembly GCA_015350385.1. Lineage (NCBI taxonomy): Eukaryota > Metazoa > Arthropoda > Arachnida > Trombidiformes > Eriophyidae > Aculops > Aculops lycopersici. The sequence continues at coordinate 10,669,214 of WNKI01000001.1, forward strand.
CAGATCCATACCATGGTCCGGCGAATAGTTATCATCATCCATAATTTTACTGAGACCAAAGTCAGTTATCTTGACTTCTCCACTAAGATTACCGCTTCCTAAGAGTATGTTACCTGTAATTTTGGATACGGAACAGGGGTATATAAATAGTTAGTTACCTGTCTGATTTGTCGTGAACCAGCTTTTGAGAGAAGAACATTTAAATTTCAATATACATACCTGGCTTCAAATCGTAATGGATGATCGGTGGCTTGATTTCGTTCAAATACTTAAGTGCATTAACTATTTGCATCACTATCGATCTAGCTTCTCGTTCGGGAATGCATTTATGTTGCTTGAGGTAGAAATCCAGATCATGGCCATCACAGTATTCTAGCACAGTGCAGAAAGAATTGATATCAATTTCGAAAACATCAAATAGTCTAACTATTCTAGGGTGTTCTAACTTCATGTGGATATGATATTCTCTTATGGCATGCTTTAAGTAATTATCCTTCTTTTCATTTTTCCAATCTTTGTTGAGTTGATGAATTTTGCAAGCAACATATCGTTGCTTCTCAAGATCGAAAGCTTTATGAACTTCAGCTATGAGTTGAGATGAGACAGGAAGAAGTTGGGTTAGTTTTTGTCGAAAAATCTGAATACCAAACTGGGTGGAGTTATGTCAAGATTACTTACAGAATCCTCCTTTTCCAAGCAGAGTTAGGAGCAGATATTTGTCATGGAGAATCTGATGGTTGTTAAATCTAGATTGGTCCTCATTATGAATACGTTTCAACTCCCGAATGTGGAGATTGCGTTCTCTTTCAAGCTTCTCAAATTCTAGTTGCAACTCTGAGTCCTCCTTCCTTAGTGCAACATGTCTTAACTTGAGGATCTCTTCTTGTTCGTAATAATCTAATTCTCGATGACGGGTTGCGAAATCTTTAGGTATCTCTGGCTTGGCAAATTCGGCTCCATTTGCCATTAGGGAACTATTCTTATGATCACCATTAGCGCTACTATTGTTCGATGCCGAGCCGCCAAAATTAACAAGTTGGCCACTTGTGGACACACCGGAATCAACCGATGACATTGATGATGAGGGCGAATTGGTACTTACAACTCTTGGTTTGGAGTTTGAGGTAGACGGTCTACGTTTACTTAGTGATTTCCTTTGCTTATCTATCTCCTCTTTCTCATGCGATACTGCCTCTTGTTTCTTCATCAACTCCGTGAATGCATAACCATCAACCCAATTCTCAACAAATGAGGCCCCATGTCTTTGGGTAACAAATTGTCCTAAGCGAAGTCTATTTTGCATACATCTTTGTCTCGCAGCCTTCTTCTCTAACTGGGATTTATCAATGAGTAACTGCTTTGTCATGTCAAGACATTTGGCTAGTTGTTCCTCTTGCTTAGTAATTACTTTTTGTTGCGCTAACAATTTTCTATCTAGATCATCCTTAGACTGTTGCAAATCTTCTAACTTCGAATCTTTGGCTGCAGACTTGATGTCCAAGTCCTGCAACTTGGACATATCTAGATCAGTCTGAATAGACCGGTCAAAGGAGATCAGATTTGAAGAATGATGATTAGAAATTGCTAATGAAAGTTCCTGTTGCTTTTGTTGGTTCTGGTTACTGTTAACTTGGTGATTATGGTTCACTTGTAGTTGTTGTTGGCTATGTTGTTGTTGTTGTTGCTGCTGTTGCTGTTGTTGTTGCTGGGCAACCATTGAGGCGTGATGATGATGGTGCAGGTGGTGTTGGTGATGATAGGGGGAACTATTGGCCTGGTTCATGGTATCAACAGCGTCCATGCTCCTTTGCTTATGGGTTAATGAGTTCAATTGTTGTTGTGTCGTTTGTTGTTGTTGTTGGTGTTGATGTTGATGTTGTGATGGTTGTTGTTGGCTCTGAATCTGTTGTTGCTGCTGTTGCTGTGGGTGTTGGTGTGATTGTTGTTGCTGATGAACTGATTGTTGTTGTTGCTGTTGTAAGCTGCTGGTAGAGACTTGGGCGATATTGTTCATGTGCAGCTGGTTGGTTTGTTTTGACGAAAAGAATCTCTGTTCTAATAGCTCTATCCGCCGGGGGTTAGGTTTGACCTCGGACGAATGTAGTGAGCTATAGTCGCCCATCTTGATTCTTTTGTTATTTAAATGGTCGTGCCTGTCCACAGTGAATGCTTTTTAGTTTCTTGGGTTGCCAGTTGCTTCGATGACGACGAGATTAATGTTGGTGTTTTTCACGATGATTGCTACTATGAATATGAATATGAATAAGAATGAGGATGATGATATGACAAAAATATGTGTCTTATGCTCAACAGTATGCTTGCAATATGTTAATGGTGTGGTGTTACTGGTGATGTAATAGCTAGCCAGTGGTTGGTAGCACTAGGAGTAGTAGTGTTAGTGCTAGTGTTGGCCAGATTATGAGTGTAAAGTGGTGATGGTGTTGTTTGAAGTTGATCTACTAGTTCCAATTGAAATCTTCTGCCATCAAGTCACTGAGTGAGGATGTCTCAAGGTTTAGAGGACACACTGTTATGGTGTGTTTGTGATAATAATCATAATATAGTAGCAATGATAAAAGGTAATAAGGTTAGCGCTACTAATGCTGCGCGAATAGAAGAGCACCGAAGGCGACGACGAGAGAGCAAATAGTAATACTTTGCTGGCTGCTGCTGCCGCCGTGTAGTCGTCGTCGTCGTCGTCGTCGTCGTCGTCGTCGTCGATGCTACTGCTGCTTATGCTTTTGCTTTAGGCCGCTTCTGCTACAGGATTGTAGTTGTGTATAGTAGGTAGCCACGACTGCTGCTGCTGTCGCCGACACCACCAAATAGGCAATGAAAATCAGCGAGCGATAAAGAGAATGAGAATGAGAGGGCAAGAGACAGAGAGAGACTCCCTTTGAAAGCGAGCGACACTCGCAAGGCAAAGTGAGTGCGAGAAAAGTAAGTATTTTGCTTTGGCCTGCAATGCGGCTAGGGATGGGAGCTGCGGACTGGATGGGGGAAAAATTAAGTCGGAGCTGCCAGTCCGGGGGAAAAAAGCTGCAGTCCGTTTGGGGGTCTCACCCAGTCCGTGCAGTCCGTCTTTTTCAGTCCGCAACGAGGACTGGCAGCACACAGTCGAGCTGGACTGTGCTGTTTGGGCAAATCGGCCCGCTCTTCCCGGCACGCCCACCTGCCAGACAGAACAACAGAAACCGCTTACATGCTGTTAGCCAACCTGAGCTGATTTGGTCAGTGGAACAACGAAGCTAACTCTAAGTTAACTAGCTTCCACAAGCTTGTGCTGTTAACTTCGAGTTAACTCTGAATCGAGTGAAAAAACGTGTTTTTAGTCTTCAAAATAATCATTTGTGCATCACAATTTTATCGTAGTTTTCAATCAAGTTCCCTCTCCAATTCATCAAATTTTAGCCCAAAATCATCTATTTAATTCACCAGTCGAACCAAGAATTATTCATCTTTATTAAATACACCCAAAACCCAATTTTTGAACCCAAATTGAACCCAATTCACCTTCAGTTTCATTCCCAACCCACATCCTACTCCATTCTTTAGTTAACTGTTAACTTCGGGCTCGGGCAACGTATGCCACGCCTTTTTAGGGTGTCGGTAAAAAAGTGAATTTGGCAGTCGCGACTGAGCGGACTGGCACTCCAAATTCCAGTCCGGACTGCGGACTGCAACTTCCCAGCTCGCAGTCCGAGCTGAACTGGGAACTGGCAGAACTGCGAGCTGGGAAATCCAGTCCCGGACTGCGAACTGGATTTTACAGTCCAGCTCCCATCCCTAAATGCGGCGATAGCAGCGGATTGCAGCGTCCACCGAAGACTTTGAACGCCATTGATGTCCGTGTTATCGAAGTGTGCGTTTGTCTGCCCGCTTGTCCAATGAGCTGCCCGAGTTGAGTTTGCGCGTTTGTTTATGTGTGTGTTTGAGAATGTGCGTTTTTAGAGTTATGGAATCGCGCACACAACAGCAGCGGCAGCAGCAGCAATACCAACAACAACAACAACAACATCACGGGCGACCCGCTGTATTTAGAGGCGAAGGCATCAGCGCCAATGGAAGCTACCGATCGTTTTGCATTAGCGACTGCGACAGCAGTGGCCCAAAATTCGCGAGCCAATGGCGGCGCAAGCAGGCAGACGCACGAGCAATGAGAGACCTGTAGCAAACCAAGACGCACAAACGGACAGACGGACGAGTTGGGCTAGGCCAGCGCGAGTGAGCAAGCGAGCGGATAGGAAAGAGGAAGGGGCGCATTTTGTACGCTTGCTATATTTTGTGCCCACCAGTCGCAGGACTCCAACTCTAGCAGCAACCACCGACTGCACAAGCGCAACCATCACAGAGATTCTGTTGCTCCTTCTCTTATTTGATTCGCCCCTTTGCCGCCCGAGTTGTTATTTCTGTTGCTGCTCTCGTCGTGTAGCTGTGGTTGTGGTTGTAGTTGTCGTGGACGCAGTGGTTGTTGGCCACTTTGCCTGGATAAGTTCACTTACTCACTTTGCCCTTGTCTCTGCGATCCGCTGCGAAGTTATATCGTTTGTTATCTCACCACGAGAAACAACAACAGCAACCACTGCCCTCGCAGACGACAAGCCAGGCGCGTCAAGCGGGTCGCTGTTGCCGCCTGGCTGGCTGACTGACGACCACCTTGTTGTTCCTGCCGCTGCCGCCGCCTCGGTGGCCGGCGCAACAATAACGAGACTTGCTATCATTGGCAGTACCGGTAGTGATGTTAACAGCTAGCTAGCTCAGCTTTTGGCATCAGCTCACAAGGTAACCCCGTCAACTACTACATGCAGATCCAAATCAAATCCGGCACAGAACATCCCTGCGCCATTATAAGAATCCTAGGTTAGGTTGGAGATCCTAACAATATGGAACTTTTTCAAAATCGAGATTAAAGTTGAGAAGATCCTGTAGAAGTCTATGGAGCGCGCAATAGATTCTTGGCTCGCGTCTCTATAGGAGTTTCTATAGGGGGTTTTTCAACTTCTTTCTCGGTTTTTGCAAAAACCGTAACTTGTTAGGATCTGAGCTTTTGCACATAGACTTATAGTGATGCAGACATCATCTGTGCCAAATTTGGTTCAATTCGGCGGGTGTATAGTTCAGATGGTTACCTTGGCAGCTCAGCGCCCAGAAAATTCACCACCAGCTCGACCCGGCAGCTAGCAGCAGCTCAAGCTGGGCGGCTCAGGCCACAGAGCTGCCACTCAGGACCCAGCTCACAACAAATAGAAAAAATGGCTGCAGCAGAATACCACGTGAAGTTGGTGCAAAGCACCAACTTCACGGCAGCAAGCTGCCCAATTGCGATGCTGTTCGGGCGATTTGACCACAAAAAGCTAATAAGCAGGGAAACATTCTTTATTTTCTACGGCGAGCGCGGTTCTTAGCTTTCTTGGCGTTCTTGGCTTTCATGGCGTTCTTCTGTTTCTCTACTCGCTCGGCCCATTGCTTCTTAGACTTCTTCTTCTCAGCCTGTTTTCTCTTCAAAACCTTGCGGATGATCTTGGGGTCATCCTGAACCTTGACTCCTTCAGCCTTGTCCATTGCACGCTTCCAAGTGGCCTTCTTGGCAGCCAGTGGGTCGTCCTTGAGCTTCTCTTGTTTCTTCTCCGCCTTCCTTAGGGCAGCTTTCATATTCTTCTTCTTTGGTTCCACGAACTTCACATCCTCTGGCTTCTGGATCTTGTTGAATTTCATGCCGAACGCTTTCTCGAATGGCGCCAAGATGTCGCCGATAAACTTATCGTTTGCTTTCATTCTGTCTAGTATGTTCATAGTCTGGGTCTAGATGCTAGGTGTTAATCACAGTAATAGTTGATTTCGATTGTTCATACAAAATGGTATCTGTTTTCTCGACTTTTTCTCCTGAGTTAATATTTTTCAGATGATCTCATAGTCTTCTGGACCAATTCAAAATTAGCGCCTGGATGCTCAGTCGATTGATTTGCAAATTAAAATTCATCGACGATTTTCAAATGATGTGATAAAGTTCGCAAAAAAACGTGCATGTTAGCAATGGAAAAATGCAAAACGTGTTGAGCGAACAGTAGAACGAACGCATGGAAAGTGTTTATAAAACTCGCATGTGCTTATTGTGCACGTTTTTCACCCCTCAAACTTTCGATTATTTTTTTTATGTTTATATTCAACCAACCCGCTTGGTGATATAACGGAATGAATGATACATTTATTACATAATGGCCTTCTATAGTTGCCTAAGATCAAGGTATATTACAGCCGTCAAAAGTGTGCTTACACCTCGATTAGGAACAGCCAACTTCCATACAACCCAAATCTTGAGCCGAAAAGATTATTACGAAATCTTGGGTGTTGCTAAGAATGCAGACGCCAAAGCAATTAAGAAGGCTTATTATGAAAAGGCCAAGAAATACCATCCAGATGCAAACAAGGCCGACCCAAAGGCGGCCGCTAAATTTCAAGAAGTTAGCGAAGCCTATGAAATGCTCAGCGATCCTAGCAAACGATCTGCCTACGATCTAGGGGCAACTAGTCCAGGCGCAAACAGTAGTGGTGGTAGTAACCCATTCGGCGGAGGAAACCCATTTGCCGGTGGTTGGCAGTATCAAACCTATAAGAGTTCCGATTTTGGGGGCTCATTCACAAATCCAGAAGATTATTTTAGGAAAATTTTTGAAGAATTCGAGACCAAATTTGGACCTGAGTACAAGAAGTCCACCTATGACGACAGCTCAGTTTGGGGAACCGGTGAGGCAACCGAAATAACACTCAATGTAACGCTAAAAGAGGCTGCGATTGGTTGTGACAAGGAGGTCATTATAAATAGTCCAGACACCTGCCCCCATTGTCATGGTAGTTGCTGTGAGCCCGGCCATAAGCCAGTCAAATGCCCCTATTGCCAGGGAACCGGCACAGAAACGATCTCAACTGGTCCATTCTTGTTACGCTCAACCTGTCGAGTTTGTAAGGGTACCAGAATGTTTATCAACAAACCCTGTATGAGTTGTCAGGGTAAGGGACAGTCGCTGCAAAGGCGAACAGTTGTGGTGCCAGTGCCGGGCGGAGTTACGGATGGTCAAACAGTGAGGATGAGAATGCAAAACAACAAGGAGCTCTATGTCACATTTAAGGTATCGAAGAGTAATTATTTCAGGCGCGATGGTGCTGACATTCATACTGATGCTGTGATAACAATTAGTCAAGCTATATTAGGTGGAACGATTAGGATAGAAGGAATATATGAGGATTTGAATGTTGATATCGCCCCAGGTACTTCCTCACACACTAGAATTAGACTTCCTCAGAAGGGAGTTAAGCGTATGGATAGTTATGGTCGCGGAGATCATTATGTACACATTAAGATTAAGGTACCAGAGAAAATCACTCGTCGTCAGAAAGAATTAATCAAGGAGTTTGACAATGTGGCGACTAGTCGTGACGATACAACAGCCAGCGCCGGCGCTACTGGCTCAGGCACATCCTGACATAAGGACGCCGGAACTAGTGAGAAAAAACCAATCGACAGTGAAGATAACAAGGATACATCGCCCCCAGCCGAGCCAAGATGGTCCGAGGCGGATATGCGCAATTTTCTAGGCGTTTGTCTTGTGATAACTTTCTTGATTGGGGTTTGCACTGTTCCGGTGTTCATGAGAGAACAGAAGGTTGAGGAGTGCAAGAGGAAAAATGGCTTCTACGATTCGCAAGAGTCAGGTGGAATCCGCTAGGATCAAGAGCTAGAAGGCTCTAAGTCAACCTCTACCGAGCCCATTTCTTCCTAAAACTCAGCATCCTAATAAAATCAACTAAACCCTGTAGTTTTGTGGTCGACATCGCTGCATGAGTCACGCGAAAGCAGAATCACCCATGTCTACCGCACTTGAGTTCATGGCCCTAAACTTGAAACTCACCAATGCGGCCTTGTGGCTGCACACAATGAATGGTGACGTAGATTAGAGGTGCCAAGACGCCCGCGAAAGTCCCCCTGTAGCTATCTGTTTTGTCGCTAGGCGCCTATTGAGACTGCGCGCCACAATGTTTACTGTATTGCACTGCGTTTGAGCGGTCTTACGTGCATAGCGCTATGTGTGCGCCTTGTGATGCGCCTTTCATTTTGACATTGGACTATACCACAATCACACACACAAACGCTGAGCATCTACGCTTTAATGGGCTAGCGACTGGGCGCCCAGTTTAGCTGGCTTGGCCAAGCCAAGCCAATAGACATAATGGTTTTCCGCTGGCTTTGTGCGTGCAGTACCACGAACTGCAAGCTTGCCAACAACAAAACGGATCGCCCTCAGCTTAGGTAGCCTGTCTAGCTTTATGAAAGCCAGACAAGCCTTTCGCTAGCTAGCTAGCTTGGCATTACTCGCGCGCCTAGCGCGTTATTCTTCCCACAGCCCCGCCAAAGTCTCTGACATTGCTTCACCTGTTTATGTTTGGGGCCCGGGGGAAATTCGCGGGGCTTCCTTTCTTGTTATTTCGATAGTTAAGTTTATTAATATCATCATCGTCATCACTGAATGCGCCCCTCTTGCGGTTACAGTTATTCTTTGGCATACAATCTACCATATAATACTAATATCGAAGTGAGAAAATGAAAGTGTTCCAGTTTTGATGTTCCAAGATCAAGAAGAGTAGGAAGTTACGAGATTTCGGATACAAGATGGATATTTAACACCACGAAAAAGAAATAGTTTTTGTTATTGTTATCTCATGTTAATGTTGAAGTTTTCGTTATTACCCGAAATCAGAGTTATGAGTTCTTAGTGAAAGCATTAAACGGATCTATTTGATATATTAATACTCAAAAAGTAATACTCGCAGTGAAATTAAGAGCATACATCCAGCGCTCAGGTAAACGTGTTATGGTCAGAAGCGACAGACAGGCCCGGCCATCGGCGCCGCCCTTGCACTTGATGCCCGAATCGGGCGGCGGTCAGTATGTAGACAACCACCAGGATTGGGGTCCGCCGCCCAGATACGAGGAGGCTATAGCGGACGAAAACAGCTCGCCGTCGACTATTATCACAGATAGCTCACTCAATCAACGATCCATGACCACCAGCCCCATTGAGGCTGCTGCTGCCGCCGCCTCCACAACCAGACTTCCATCTTTAATATCCCACGATCAGAATTCGGTCAGGAGGAATAACCATCATTCTAGCAGAAGACGGAACTCGTCGCATCGGGGAAGTGCAGGTAATTTGCATGGAACTCGAACAACAACGGGATCCGGTGGTCGCCGCAGCGATGGTCTCAGGTATCGCTCAGCTTCTCCTGGCCGAACGTCGCGAGATCGGCCGGCATCGACGAACGAAAGTAGAAATGACACCAGCGATCAGGTGGACGCCCCGTGGAAGAAACACTCGAGACGCGTGAAGAAGGGACTCGAGAGCATCGCCTACTTTATCATTCAAGTGCTAGACTAGATCTTACTCTATACCGATAATAATGTTTACCGACTCTGATATTGTTGAATTATCAGCGAGCGTAAAAATGGAGAAAATCGCTTACCAGATTGCATCACAAGTTACATTTGTTGTTACACATGCTAATGAATAAAACTTCAAGTTTGTTAAACACGAAACTCTAAGCTCTCTTTTCTGTCGTTTTTGTTTCTCTATTTAATTGGTTGAGTGAGACTAAGAGGAGTTTTATTTCCAGTAAACCAGTGGGTTGCTTGAATTTGATTTGTTTAGCTTGCCAATTTGCTGCACGCTACCTGCGTAAAGTGGATGGTTCAGTGTGCTCTTGCTGGCGCCCGTCGGGAAACCCATCAGACTTCCGTGTTGGCTTGCCATCGCTTGGTGCATGTACTGATCGGGCAGGAGTTTTGTATGCTGTGTGCCCAGGACGAAAGCTAAAATTGACAATACAAAGCAATCGACCACTCCAATGATGGCCAAGATGTAGGCCCACCTAATACTACACTGACCAACACTATAACTACCCGCCTCGGGACCACAAACTTCCTTTACACCTGGCGAATCCCAACCGGCGGGAAAAATAACAACGCCGCACAATAGGAGAACGGCGCAAATAAATTGAAGGTAACCGCAGGTTCTAAATACAGTGCAGGGATGGGCAAAGAAGAAGGCCAACATGCTAATGATGCAAAACAATATGAAGCAAACTGAGAGGGCCACAAATATCGTCGATAACTTGAATGCTGTCGTCTGGATACTTGATAGATCATTGAGTTTACCGCTACATAATAAATCTTGACCATCTTGTAATAATCGGCAGGATTTCCACAGGCCAAAGTAGCCGGTTCCTCGGCTCATCTCAGTGTCGCCTAGCCATTGGGGCTGAACAAAGACGATGATATCGATGATGGCGCAGGACATTGTAAATACTGCCCATAGGACTCCGATTGAGCGAGATTTTATATAGCTTGTTTGTAAATTTAGATAGTTGATGTCAGTTAGTGATGGGTCGGCATTGGCGGCCGCCGCGGCTGCAGCCACGGCCATGGCCATGGATTTGTTTGGATCCATCTTGTTTAATGGTGTTACTTGAAAAAGTGCTTCTGTCTTGTTTGTTATAGGAACTTGGATCAGCTTGTGCTTGAATTGATTTGATGTAGTTGTTGCTGTCACTTAGTGTCTTCTTCGACTGATCGATGAAACAGTGGGTTAATCATTTCTCAAACAATCGGATGGAATTTCTGCAAATAGACTTCCTTTTGTCTAGTGTCGGCAATTAAAAAAGTGCACAAAACTTGCGGTTAATTAATTTGAAAGGAGAGAAAGTTAGATCTTTATTACTGGCAATAGGTTATGTCAAACAGTTGGATAAAATATCATGTTGTTTCTTTGTTGTTTTCCTTATTTCGCTAGTCCCCTTCGGTGCACCTGAGACTTGAAAGGAGGAATATGTTTTCCAGTGTCCAGCTGAGCGACGAGTGAGTCAGCCAGAGAGGCCACCGCAACTTGAAAGGTTACGCCGAGCAACAGTGAGCCGAGCAGTAAAGGCGGTGGAAGCCAGAGCAACAAGTTGTTGCGCTCGCCTGTGGTCATTGATGCAGGTAGACGGGCGGCGACGAGAAGTCTGCAGTCCGATTGCCGCCGCCGCCGCTACTACTACTGCTGCCACCGCACTCACTCGTATACAAGAGGATCAGAATGGTTCAGCCCATTGCAGTGCGCAGACCTTACCTGAGTGTTGGTTGGTGTAGCAGGTAAGTGAAGTTTCTCTTATTTTATTGCGGCCGATGGTGGTGGTTGTGCTCATGTTGAATGCCGGCCACCGACTCCAGTGACCGTTGCAATCTCGAGTGGCGGATCGATGAACAAGAGAAACCAACGCGAATGGCGAACCCTCTCGCTTGTTGGCTCGCTGTGGGATGCAAGTGAGCAAGGGTTTGCTGGCCTGCGGTGGCCTCAGAGATCAGTGAAACTCGAGCAATTTTGTTGGCCGATATCGCACACAAAAGTTATGGTTAATTGCAGGCCGGCTGCGGCCACTTGAGGTGAGCTTTAGAGCCATAGTGGCCACTCTCGTAGTCGTCTCGCTTCCTATTCAATGGTATCTCTTTCTCTCTCACAATGAATTAGCGAGAGAGCTAAAGCTGAAGTCAAGTCAGCTCTTTTGCATGAGCTTCCCACTCAAGTGACGCTCGCCCCTCAAATCTTCTCTTCATATACCTCTCCCCCTCTCTCTTTCGGTCCAACTTGTTAGTTAGTGTGAATGTCTCATCTCCGTTACCGTTTGAATCGGTGACTCGTTTGACTTACAGGCGAACAGTCAAATTGACTTGGTGCAGCTCTCTGCTATCTCTCATTGGCTGTAATTTTTTCTCCCTGAAATTAGCCTCGAAATCAGGAGACCAAACCGATTGGACTGCTTGGGCGGCGGAGCGAGAAGTTCGGTGAGAGCGAGAACATTGACATTGACAGGATAAGTAAGGTGGCTCATTGGTGCATCTTCGGTTTCGCATTAAAAACTTGCATTACTCTTCGCCTCCACGACTAAGGATAAGAAGAAGAAAATTAATATCTGAAAAACTATCGGCAAATCTCAGTTGGGAGAAGTAAACTCGTTTCGGCTTCTCGAGTCATAATTCCCAGGACTCACCTGTTGCGGTTGCCACTTGTTGACTTGCTGTCGATGTCGCTGTTGTTGATATTGCTAGTGCTGCTGCTGCTGTTGTTGTTGTATGCAAGAAGGTTAATGATGTTCGCGATGATTGGAGCTTGTTAGAGGCAGCCGAAGTAGCAGCTGCTGTTGCTGCCAAGACCTCCAAAGTTTTTCGTGTGATCCAATTCCGATCACAAATCATTAGGATTGCTTGTTTTGACTGGCTAATCTTTTCTCCCCTCCGCGACGTTGTCCATTAGCCGGATATTAATTTTCTGGAACTCTTGAGTTATGGCAAGCAGCCAATGAGCGAGCTCAAGTGCCAAAAACTGGTCCTGTAAATCAAGCAGGTGGTCGTATCCAAAAACGAGGGTAACGAGTCAGTGTTGGATGAAATATATAAAGTCGCAAGATAAATGTGCACACTGGCTGACTGGCCGGCCCATATTTTGTGGAGTTGGTTTTAGAGTTTACTTTTCCCGCGAATTTCATGACAAAACAATCGACTTTTCACTGAACCAAAAGTATGAGGACAACTATAGTGTGAGGGGAGAGAGAGAAAATAATAGAACCTGATTAAGCGAGGCAAGCAGCAACAGGTTGCAATGCCCACAACAGTGGAAGTCAGGTGGCCGCAGAAGCAACGCGCCCGACCGCAATGGTGGTAGATCGTGAACGAGCGACTTGCCAGAAATCTCCCAACCTTTTGTGTCTTGCCAAGCGTGTTCCCTCGGTAAGTGTCTCAAGATTAGGCCACGAGATTCAGTTAGTTAACTAGTTGCTGGGAGGTGACCTGTTGTTGATTGAATTCTCTCGCCAAGATGAGAGCGAGGGAGAGAGAAGGTGAGAGAGAGGTGAGAAGATAGCCAAGTAGTGGAGTAGCCAATTTTTTGTTGACTTGATTCAATTTACTTTATCGTCGTCGTGGTTGTGGTTGTAGTTGTGGTCGCCTTTGTGGTCGCACTTGATTGCGATTTTAGCTGTCCACATATGTGGGCAGTCACTCCTCTTAAGAGCATTGCAGGTGCTCCTCTAGTGGCTTTAGATTTAGATTAGGTCCCGATGGTTGTTTCAACAAGAGCCACTTGTTGTTAGCTGTGCACTCAACCACAAGTGCGAATCGAGTGAACTTACAAGCGGCCGTAACTTTAGCCATCGAATAATGATACTTGAACTTTAATCCTTTCTGTTTTTTACCTTCTGAATGATTGCAAAACCATAAAGTTGATCATTTGAATTGAGTCTGGTTGAAGAGAAAAACCTTTGTGGCTTTTGGCCATCGAGAATCAGCAAAGAAATTGACCAAGTTTTTCTTTCTTTTTGATATGAATAAATCTTGATCTACAACCAGTTAAAAGTTAAAAGAGCTAACGAGTTGTACAAGTTGATAAAAATTTCAACTTTATTAATTCCTGTTCTTCATCTTATAATGAATATTTTGATCATGTTCACATGTCGCAAGCAGAAAAGACGACTAGTTTACTCGAGTCATTTTGAGCAGATTCAAGCAGGTAATTAGTAATAACAAATCGATTATTAGTTGGGCTTGATGAGCTAGTCAGATGATCTCTTAACCAAAACTGCCCATACCCGGCATTGTCTGGCCGTTTTGTGGAAAGCCCTGCATTCCAGGTTGGCCTGGCAAATTATTTTGTGGAAAGCCCGGCATTCCAGGTTGGCCTGGCAAACCGTTTTGCCCATAGTTTGGCATTCCAGGTTGGTTGAAGCGACCATTCATGCCGCCATAGCCGCCCATTCCGCCCCCAAATCCGCCCATCCCACCACCATAGCCGCCCATGCCACCACCACCAAGTAGGCCTTGCAGTACATCTGGGTATTGGGCTAGTATTGAATAGAGTTGAGCTCGCGCTTGTTCACGACCCAAAAGGCAGCCGCTTGTTAAAATTGCAGAGTGGCAGATTGCTAGTGCAATGGCCAAGAATAAGATGGGTCTTGCTTTCGTTTGAGTGACCATGTTTCAAAGTTGCTTGAGTGGTATATTGCTGGGTTTCAGTATTGAGTCTTTCCAAAATTTGTGCTTCGTTCTCGAGGTCTCCTATTGAACTGATTGGTTATTGGGGATTCGTAACCTAGACTAGATTCTGTATAATCTCGTTGCCGCGCGTCTGATCATAATTGAATGTGTCAAGTCGCCTCTTGTTTCTGATTAAATCAAATGGCGCACCCCACGGGCTTATTTATATGCCTGCTTTGATTTGTATGACAATTGTCTCGATTGAATCAATAAGAATCGAGGTCGAATTAGCATAATCATTGCATCAGTTCATCGCGTCAGGCGCTAACACAAAACACTTGTTGCCGTCGATCGCGCCGCTTGCTCGCGCTCAGATCTGGCGACCAGCCGCAACAGGAACCTAATGAATGATTTATGACTGACTCGTCGAGTCTGTTGCAATCTATCTATCCAACTATCGGATAATCGTCATAAACTAGCAGCGACAACAAAGTCGACAACCACGATGGTGCTAGCGTTTCGGCGGTTGGATTAAAAATTGAGTTGGAAAAATTCGTACACGAGCCAAGAGTTTCCAGATAACCAGCCGCCCTTTTGACTCCTCGGGTTTTTAGACCATTCAGTTAAAGAGCAATCTGTCTGTGTCAGTAAGTTTATTTCATTTCTGAATTTTTACTTGGTCAGTAGAGCGATGGTCACTTGACTTTCGCTCGCTTGTCAGGTGCGACGAGAAACGGATAGAAATTTCCCATGCTTCCGCAACAAATATCGTGCGCCAGTGGCCAGCTAAACTCTATGGCCGTCCATCCGCTCGACTTCCTGCAACAGCAAACGAAAGCTAGATCTCATAAAGATGGGAACAAACTACCATTATTCGCGAGGCTTTGTTACCATTTCCGTCTACCGAGGGGCTGATAGTGAGTGTGGCTGTTGTCGAAGCACTTGTTGAGTCTGATGCAACCATTCTTGTCGTTGGAATTGAGATAACACATCTGGGCACATTGATGTGATGTAGCCACAACACGATGATGACGACGATGACGTTATAACTAACGTCAACCTCAACCAACATTAACTCGTCATGTTCCACCGTAATCATCGCGGGAGCGTCAACAATCGCACCACATTTCGCGTCACGGAGATAGACCCACTCGCAAGGTTGAGTAAAGTTGGGCCAATTTGACTATATAAGTTAGAAAAAGCTAGCAAAAATTTAGATGCAGAAACACGGCGACGACTACGATAGTTGGACGGTTATTGCAGCTCCAGATTTGATTCAACAGGTTGGCCGTACGCCAAAGGTCGCGAGATTTCCATTAGCGAGGCAGTGAGAGCAACAGCAACAGTAGTTTTAGCAGGAAAGTCGCGACACCTAACCTCATCTCATGCCAACTGTTTGAATGCTTGTCGCTAATGCAGCTTCTATTGCTGTTGTCGTTGTTGTTGCTGTATTCAAATAATCACTATAGCATAATTACAATGTTGATTTGCGCTCGCGAGTGCATGAGCAACAATTTACTGTCGCCTGTCTCTCCAGCTCTAGCCTCAATCAACTGCCTCTGCTCTCCACTAGAACACGATCTCGCCGGAGCCTCGCCGAGTCTCATCTTCGTCGCCATCGTTGATGGCTCTGTGTTTCTTTGGCTAAAAATTGGGGGAAACGTAGGGAGTAAATAGAAGCTAATGCTTGAGTCGTGAATCTAGAGAAAGCTTCCGTCGTCTTGACAGTCAATGGTAAGCTCGCCGGCGTCAGTTAATCCTGTCCTCTAGTAAACTGTACGAGGCAACAACGGCAGCGGCGGCGGCGACCTGCTGAGCATCCGGCGCACAGCTGCACGAAGATGAACACAGCATACCGTCTACCTGTTGAATGGTCAGGGGAAGCTCCTCGGCACTAGCTTGCTGGCTCTTAAACCACTTGATCGCTGGTCATTCGTTGTTGCTACTTCCAGTCTCATAAACTTTTCAGTCAAGTTTCACTCTCTCGTCGCCTTATCTCGTTGTTGAGCTCTTAGTTTTTCAAGTAGCTGAGAGAAGAGAGGGGAGCCTTTTGAGTGGCATTTCAAATTGGACGGTGCAATTTTTCATCATGATGGATTTGAGCTTCTTCGTCTAAACAAAGAGTCGAGTCAATCTGAGGACGTCGAGTGCTTGCCGCTGAATTGGCTACTTTTACCGTCGTAGCAGCAGCCGCCGCCGCCGACGCCGCCACCGACCGAGAGGCAATGGCGTCAATGTAATTACGCGCCAATGTGAGGATAGAGGGAGACCAGCAAGCAACATGTTGGCTACTAGATTCATTAATGTGATGTAGGCTTCCGTCTCCCCAACTGGGATCTCCTCTTGCGGAAGTGGCACTGGTGGGCATAGAATTGCAAGTACATGCAAACAAACAACCAGACGATTGCTGGTGATGTTGCTGTTGTTGCCAATTCATCAAATCATCAAATGGCAACAGCATACACTAGCGACGACGATATTTGCATAATCTGACTAAACTCTTCTTCACTCACTCCTTTCAGGTCGATTGAGTCGACCTCGATCAAAGGCAATAAAACTTTCTTCGAGCGCTACAACTTAAACAACAGCCACCACCGGCCGATGATCAAATCTAGAATAAGCAGATTCTATCACCTGCTCGATCACTGGCTCACTAGTTGGTTCATCGTGATCATCCATGATTGATGTGCATGAGCCAATCGGAAAAGAAGGCAAATCGAGAACAACCTGATGAGACGCTCACCTGTCTTGTTGAGAAATTCAATTGCGGTTGGAGCAATAATCACGACTGCGGTTTTATTCGATTACGCCTGCTGATTAACTGCCGTAAGATTAGCCTGGGCGGCAGCAATATTAGCTTGAGCAACAGCCAAGATGGCCGAGCGTTTGTTTATGTACTCGCCGAGCTCCATTAAACGCTTTTGTTGACTCTCGTTCAAAGAAACCAATAGCATCTGGTACCAGTTCGCATCTGTTTGGCGTATTTTCTCCATGGTGTCCTTAAATAGGAAAAATTCATCAACAAATCCCTTGTCAGTATCAATCAAAGTTTCGAAGGATTCCAAGGCAGTTGGCTCACAATCCTCGTCGGGTAAACTGTCGTATTCATCTATATCACTCAAATCAGCGTCATCCGCTATATCCTCAAATTGATCATCGTCATCAGCCCCGTCGTCGGCAATCGCTGAATGCATACCAACATGATCCTGGTCGTCCTCTAGAACCTCAGCTTCATTATCACTGTCTTCATCACAATCCTCATCGGAATCAGTTTCTGAATCTTGGTCATCCTTCTTCTCATAGGCAATCTTAAGCCGTTCACATAACGTTAGTATAGAGGGAACAATTTGATTTGCTATCTGAAAAACAATCGGAGGTCTCTTGTCGGCAGGCAACATGATAAGCGTGCAAAATCCTATTATACTCATTTTACGATCGTGCAAGCCAAACAATTCATCTAGATCCTTAAGCCATTGTGTAATGAATGAGTCAAATAGGGTGTTGGGTGGCAGGTTGCCTTGCTGCTCCAATCTTTGAAAAATTTCGAATAAAAGCTGATGATTACTGTAGAGGGTGGCGATAACTATTTGTAGCAATAAAGTTCTCAACTCGGCTGTTCCTATTTCTCGGCGCAATCTAGTTATCGCGAGCTCAACAAATGATGGGACGCAATCATTGATCTGGTCTTTGAATTGCAGAATAACAATCTCCAGTAACTTGGCGGCATAACTTTCTAGCTCTTCGTTGCCGTTCGGATCGTTAAGCATCGACTGACACATGTCGTATATGGCTCCTATATTATCACGGGTGCTTAAAAACGTTTGTGGGTCAACAGTGATGTAATTATGTATGGGTGACATCATATCTGTAAAGTAATCTGGACCGTCTCGCTTGAAGACCATGTACAGGGTCTTGAAGCAACGCCAAGATTCTTGACTCACGGCATCGGCGGTAATTGTTGACAGCAAAGTTGTCGCCTCCTCGTAGAGCTCCGAAATTGATTGTTCAAATATTGTTTGGATGATGTTCACAACAATCGGCTCTAGCTTGGCGACGACTTCTTTCTTTTCGTCCATCATTGTTAGCACGGTGTCGATAGTGCTCAATACTGCCATAGCCGCGGAAATCTTTTCATCTTCCTCATTCTCACCAGCTTGTATGAGTTGGTGGAATGTTTGTGCCAGGTGAGTGGTCATATCGACGGCGATAGCATATAGATCTTCAGGGAACAAGTAAACAATCTTTTGTAGAACTTCCATCACGTCTTCGCTCTCAGTTTGTCTGATAATCTCGACCAGCTCTAGAGTTAGTTGCTTAACGGCTGGTTTGATTATTTCTGGTGCTTTGGCTTGAGCATGCAACAAACTCTGTAGACACAGAGCAGCCTCGACCTTGACAGGCAAGTCGCGATCACTCAAGGTGCATTGTAATATTGATTGTGTTGCCGATAACATATTATTCTGATTCTTGTACTCGATGGCTGCGAAATAATTTAGAACCCAACAGGCACGTGACTTCAAGAATCCATGAGGACACGAGAAGAGCGGAATAACATAGGTGACTATGAGTTGCTCCAGTTGTTCCTTAAACATTGGTTTCTTCAGCAGGACACTAGATATAGAGCCAACCATATGTAGAGCTCCGTCTATAGCCTTCGGATCGGCAGCAGGGTTGTTAAGGATGTTGATTACAAGGTTCATGGTCTTCTGTAGCATATTACGTCGCTTCTTACATAAGCTATGCAATAAGTTTTGCGATGCTGACACAGGTGAGACGTATTCCTCAAATATATCAAATTTCATCTTGATATATTCACGAGGGTCATTGCGCCACAATTCATCATCCTCTTTTGAGTGACACATGAGTGGAAAGATGATCTTTTCAACCACCACCATGATGTTGTTCTCAAGCATTTTCCATGTAATGGAGTGAAGGACAGCCGTGTTTAGGTAATTGAGGGTCTGTTGCATAACACGCGGCGAAACATAATGGTTCAAGGCGTATTGGTCTAGGATTTTCGATATCGTACCCAAGACTTCCGGTGAAAACTTGACAATGTACCACTCGGCAAACTTTTTGTACTCCTTCTGAACATTGTTGGGTGATCCATAGCGCTCAAAGATGCGCGATAAGAGATGTAAAGCCCACTTCTTACACTTCCACCAGATCAAATCAGGCCTATCCTCTGGGTCGACGTCAACTTGTACCGCATCAGGTATATCACGCTGAGCAATTGTTAAGATTAATTTCATCCATTGGCTAAATATGTCGTTGGTGATTATGGCCAAGGGTAATGAGTACTGAAGAATGGCGTGAAATGTCTTGAGAATTTGTTTTTGCAACTTGCAAGACTGTTCGCTAAGCGGATCTTTCTCGACCAATTGCTCTAGTCTTTCGCGTGTTAGCGGCAATAAGACACTAAGGGCCTCGATGAAGGGCTTCCTCTCGGTTGCATTTCGATATTCATAAATTTTAGCCAATTGATAAAAGGTCATCAAGGCACCTGACCAGGCATTTCGATCTTCAGCTGCCAAATAGAAGCGAATCTTCTCCACAACACCAGGCCACTTGTGGGGAAAGTCTGATTTAATGATTGAATTAACTATGCTAGATAGATGGATGGATAATAGACTCTGGCCACAGGTGACAATTGAATCAACGATTGCGTCGCTAATTAGTCGCTTGTCGTGATCGTGTATAATAAATTGGCTTGGATCCACTTGGCCATTGTCGCCCACTAGAAGATGCCTAGTGTCCCAGTATTTGAGGACATTGTTCTTAAGATAAATCACCGCCGCTTGTCTTAGATGTAGCTCAAGTGTTTGATCTAAAACTATGTTGAGAAGCGTAGGAGTGAAGCCAATGATCTTGTGGATACTAATGAGATTTGCCTCAGCCGGCTCGCGAACTGTTGGATCGGCGGCGGTGGTTTTTCTCAGCAAATCTAATATCCTCTCGCGATCCATATTAGTGGTACCTAATCTAGTTGTAGTATTGTGGTGGTAGTAATAATATTGATATTGGTGTTTATATTATGTAATAGCTTATGTCTAACCTTCACTAAGATGAGCTTGAATGCTGATGAGAGCGATAGTAATCATGTAAAGAAGTTGACGACAACGACGATGATGACAAGGATGATTATAATAATAATAACGTGATGATATAATACAAATTTGTAACGACAACGATAGAGACGACAGTAATATTCTTCTCAAGTGAATCTGTATCTCCCCATGTGCCAACCACGGCGCGCAATACAAAACTATTTCCCCTGCCGCGAATCGGTTACTGGCCGCAACAACGCGGCAGAGACGCGTCGTCGGCTGCCGCTGTTGCAACTTGCAGGAGAGCCAACAGTAGTGGCACCAGCGTGAGTTGGCTCTGACAGCGTGCACTCGGTCTGCGGCATGGGAATTTGTAGTTCTATTTGTTTACGTTGCATGGCGCTTCAAGCGCCGAGTTGTCGCTGCCAATCTGGCAAGCAAGACACTTTACCTTGCTGATGACAACTTTCTCTGCCCTCTCAACGAGGCTTATTGGCAAAGAAAGATTTAAGCTCGACAATCAATGGTGCAAATTTCTCATGATCCCTGATAGACTGTCGCAGCCAAGCTGGTAAGCCGTTCTTGATGTTTGACTTGCAAGAGTAACGTCGGTCTAGCAATACAATGGCGGCGTAATCATTCCGATGCCGGATTGCCCTACCGATGGATTGATTCACTCCCTTGATGCATAAATTTTCGTAATAAAATTTACCTGCACTCATTAGATTAGAACTAGCACCTCTGCTAAGATCCTGACTAGGCTTACAGGTTCGATCATAATAGGAGATCTTTTGCTGCAACTCAGCCGATTTGATATTTGCATATGGTAATCCAATTATAACGACACATCTGCCCAGATCGTCATTGAAATTAATACCCTCGCTCATTTTGCCGCCAACAACGCAAAACAATAAAGCACCCCGACCCTTAGCGCGACCCTTCTCGACTGTACGCGAGTACTCGTCTAGAATCGGCTTTAAGTGACTAGTTTGCCTAGGTTCCCGAAAGACTTGCTTGCCTTTTGTCTCGATGGTTCTCAAGTAGCCCCTTTGTGTCCATCTCTTGAAACAAAATTGCTCATAATCATATGAAGGAAGGAAGCAAACCATTCCACCTGGTGTAGCTTGGGCAATGCCAACAATTGAGAGGCCAATCTCGTCTATTATCTCAAGTGAGGATCTGGTCTTAAAACTCAACTCAAGCGGCTTGCCACTGGGACCGTGACTCAGGGCAGCGACACAAATCTGCTCACGACCAACTACATGACCACAACTGAATAGCGTTAGTCGATCTCTTGTTATACCTAGTGGTCCAAATAAAAGATCTACAAACTCATCAAATGGTTGCATTGTTCCGCCTGCCAAGACTATGGATCTAGCTTCTTGTGCCATTTGCATGAATTGACTCGATGGGTTCAATAGAACAAATTTCAGCCATGATGATTGAAAGTCGCCAACCACTTGATTTGTTAGTATTTTGCCGTCATGCGTCGAGTTGGTTAGTGATCTCAAAAACTCCACCAATGTGTAGATTGGATAGGAGCTCATTGTTAAATCATTCTTGTTTAGATTCTTGTTTGTTAACTTTAAAAATTCCAAGTTTGTCAACTCTGATTGCGGGGTATTTTCTTCTGATTGCTTTTTTGTTAGTTTTGGGGTTTTGTCATTGACCATTAGTTGCTTTTGTCCCGTTAATGTCTTTCTCTTCTTCTTACAAGGAGATTCACTTCTCTCACTCTCTTTCTGTACTTTCTCTTCCTCTTCTTTCGTTGGTAAACCATGCAACTCTATCGATAGATCCAAGCTGACGTCTTGACGAAAGAACCCCAATAATTTTCGAGCGAGTTGACTTCTATGAAAGTAATCAATGAGTTTGAATACATTGAATTGCTCTATCTTGGCAGCTCCAATGAATTTTCGCACGTCTATCATAATTTCATCATTAATGGCTGTAGTTACTACATGGCTGGTGGTTTTCGTTTGATCAGCGCCAAGTGATTGATCAAGATCGACAGACTTTGGCTGCTCGTGTTCTCTCAAATGCTCTTTTGGCTCGTTGAGGAAACGTATTAGTCCTGTGATACACTTGACTATATTCAAGACCATTGTGGCGTTCTTTGGACTCATACGGTTGCGAAACTTTTTGTAATATCTTGAGAGTATAGTATGAGATGCTAATAGTTGTTGCCCGGTGATCGGGGCGCTATGTATCGAACATATTGTTTCTAAAATGTTATGGGCTTCATCGAGTATCACAATATTATCTTTGAGGTCTAGCGAGGACGCCTTGCGCGTTTCATGATGCAACAGGTTGTTATAGGGCAACACCACGAGTTCAGCCTCAGGCACTGCCATCCGCGATGCATAGTAGGCGCAAGACCCCAGAGTCTTGCCCCGACTAGCTATATCCTCAATGTCTTGGACATGGCTGAGGATATCTTCTTTAAGCATCTGAACCTGCTTGGCTTTCGCATATGGGCATCTCTTATCCTTGTTGGTCTCCTTTTGCATTTCCATACACTTTTCGTTAATAGCACCGGGGTCTTTGAGTCGAAGGACATCCATGTTAACGCATAGGTTAGCTCTCGAAGCCAGAGGGGCGACTTTAATTGGGTTTCCCTTGTTTAAGTCGGCAAATTTTGTTTTTTTGACTTCATTTACAAACTGACTTAGCTGCGAGTGGGTTCTTGATGCAAAATATATCTTCGGTCTCACAAAATCTTCTTCAGATACTTCGATCTTTTTCTCGATATCCCCATCATCCTCATTGGTCTGGCTCTCTTGACTTCCAAGGATATTTTTTCCCTCGTCGATAGACTTATTGAGATTGTTCGTGGGAGGTTTGTTAGTATTCAATAGTGCGGAGTAGTTCTCTAAGGGAATGTTGTGTAATTTTGCATGCCTCCTAGCTTCATTTCTCTGTTCTACTTTGTTGATGACATCCAACTTGGCCTTGATATCTTCCATCTCCCAGGTGATATCTCTCTGTTTAGTCTGAGCCGCTATCCAATCACCTGTCTCATCCTCCTCTCTTCTGAGAGTATCGATTTTTGCTTGCAGTGCGTTACCTCGATCTTCCAATTCTTTCTTGACCTTTACCTGATGCTCTCGCAACCAGGTGAGAGATGAGCATATTAGACTCAAAGACTTGCCAGTACCAGTGGGAGATTCCAGCAATGCAAATTTTTTGTCTTCATAAGATTTGTGAGCGACTCTCATCAAGTCAAGTTGAATTTCGTAAGGCTTGAAAGGGAAGTTGAACTCATGAATGGCTTCATCATCCTGAGATTTGATAGTGCTGTCAGCCTGTTGAACTTGTCTATCAGGTTCAACCTGATCGACTTCGATATCCATGTTGAGGCTGACTAGTAAAAACAGTATAATATTTGACCTAATGAGTGGGATTAAAAATAAAATCTGGTCTGTGGGAATGTATAAAACAACAAGGGCAAAAGGAAAACAAAAATTAGAGTTGGGTTGACCGTCAGATGCACCAGCACGTGATGCCCAGTTTTTGGTGCGAGCGAGAGGAATCTAAGACACACAAAAACGAGGTGACTTGTCACTCCGTCATCATGCTAGAAATGGGCCACTTATGAAATTGAAACAAAGATAATTAAACAAATTCAATGAAAGGGTCGTATTGTTTGTTCGATTGCTGAATTGTTTATTCATATTATTATGTGATTGGCTGACTGGTTAATTGCTGTTCTTAGCTCTACTATAAGTTGCGGAATAAAATAACAGTAGACGCAACATGTGTTAAAATATTAGATTCTCGCCTTGAATATAATAACCGCGGCGACGAGGAAGAATGAGGTCCATCCAATGGTGACGGCAAAACCAGTTGCCACCTCGGGATATGTTATGTCCCATCCTCTGCTTAGAATGTACCTTAGCGATTCAATCGGTAAGGTTTGTGGTAGACAGTAGGCAAAGTATCTCATTGCATCTGGCATAGCTTGAGTGGGCCAGACTGTTCCACTGAGTAAAAGATTTGGATAAAAGGAGCCCAGTGCCAGCATGGTGGCTGAAGTCTCCTCCTTTGTCATAGCTGAAATCATCAAACCGAATGCCATTCCACAGGATGATTGTAGTAGTGTCAATTGGATAACCCAAAAGAATGGTCCCCTAGAGGGTATCTCGAAAACGAGAAATGTGAAAATGAGTAGTAGGAAGATTTGAACGTGTAGCACTAGAAGTTGTGTGAAAACGTGGGACATGATGAATTCGGTTGAAGTAACACCAGCCACCAAACTTCTTTCCAATGAACCCTCTTTTCTCTCTTGAACTAGAGCAATGGCAGTTAGGGCAACGGCAGCGAGAAAGGCGATACTTAGTAACACACCGGGTGCCATGAATTCAGTAAAAGTTGGCTCTCTATCTCCGTAAACGGGTTCCTCCAAATGAACAGGTAGTTGTGCTAGGGCAGTGCTCATGTTTTGTGCTACCAGTGCGTCGCTAGCGAATGATTGGAAAGCTTGTAATAGGAGACGCTGTAGTTGTAGGCCAATCAAATAGTTGGACATGTCCAAGTGCAAATGGATCGAGCTCAGGTCGAGCGTTTCGGCGTCAATTGAGGTAGCCATGAGCATTCGCATCTTGAGATTTTCCGTAAAGTTGTCATGTATGACCATTGCGGCCCAAGCTTTGCCAAGCCTAACGGATTCCAGCGCCTCGCTTTGACTCTGGTAAGGCATCTGTATCACAGAGCGGTTACTTATCTTTGCTAAAAATTGGCTGCTATATGTTGAATCATAGGAGAGCTGACTGGTGTTCAGATTGAGCATTTCCTCGTTGTAGATGCTAACTGGCAAATTGAATGGTTCTTGGCCAATGCACAAGCAAAAGAGTATGACCTCGACGGATGGTAATAGAAATTGAAACAATAGGACAGGTAGATTGCGCATTAATCTGGCAAAATTTTTCGATGTCAATGCCTTGACGCGATTGCAACTCCTAACTGTTTCCTGTTTCATTGCTGCCAACTTGCTACTAGGCACATCCTCAACCTCAAACTTCTCAAACTTGGGCACCAATCGCCCATTTACAACTCCCTGAATGGACTCGCCATTGGGCATCTTCCTGCCGGCCAATTCTGGATCCGCCAGCTTCTGCTTGAGCTCGTGCGCCTGTTTCTCCTGGGCAATTTGTTTCATTGTTGGATTCCTATGCGTTGCCATTGGATCAACATAAGCGCCAGGTGCAGGTGGTTGCGATGTGGCCAGGGTTTGCGGCGGCGCCGCGCCATTGAGCGTTGGATTAGGCTTGACTGAGACCGCAATTGAGTTAACGCCAGCATGCTCGCTTCCCTCGGTGCTAATCTCTTGAAGTGGCTCCAAGGTGTTTGCTCGCTGGGCAATGGGATTAGCAACACCCACCGGCTTTCCAACTACTTGAGGCTTCTTCAATTCCTGCAGGGCCAAGTTGTTGTGGTGTTGTCCGTTGTTGTTGTTGTTGTTTTGGTGGTAGATGTTAGCGTTTCCGGTTGCAGTGGTGGTGTTTCCGCCAACAGCGTCATTCATTTGTAGACTTGACGACTTGGAGTTGTCAGAGGCGCGACTCAGTTGTAGGAAGACGGCTTCTAGTGTGGGGCACTTATATTTCTCCATTAGAAAGTCGGGCGACTCTTCAACCAATAGGCGCCCCTGACGCATAAGCCCGCAGACGTTGGCTGCGCGCGCCTCCTCAATGTAGTGGGTGGTAATGATGATACTCAGTTGTTCTTTGGTTGATAGAAGCACTAAGTAGTCCCAAATGACTTGTCTTAAAACAGGATCCACGCCAACAGTTGGCTCGTCCAGAATCAAAAGTGGCGGGCTGTGTATCAAGGCGGCGGCTAGCGACACGCGGCGCTGCTGGCCTCCGGATAAATTGGCAACCATTCGCTTCTTGTCGGGTAATTCCAAGAAGTCGACTAAAAACTCAACTCGATCGCGAGCACGACGAGAGTCGAGCCGATAGAGTTTGCTAAAAAATAGTAACGTCTCCTCAATGGTAAAATCTGGAAATAGCGAGATCTCCTGCGGCATGTAGCCGATAATAGGACCTGGGATATTTGAGCCGGGAGTTCCTGGGATTTTGTTAAACACTTGAACCTTGCCGCTAGTTGGTCGATTTCTTCCAGTTATACAATTGCACAGGGTGGTCTTACCGCAACCACTGGGTCCCAGAAGAGCGTAGATCGCTCCCTCTGGCACCTTCATGTTGATGCCCCTCAAAACCTGCACCTTTTTGCTCCCTTGCCCATAAGCCATTTTGACGTCGTTAAATAGAACTGCATTCTCAACGTTTGAGTTGGCGTAGAAACTTTCGCTTGAGGATCTGGAGGATTGGCGACTGGCCGACATTTGACCCGACGACGAGCGTTTCATGTGACTGAGCATCACCTGTTTATGTAGTGATATTTTATATATAGATATATATATATAAAATAAGTTGTGGTTGTAATTTATGTGTGTAGGTATAATTTATGATTTAGTTTTTGTTTTCGTGGGCACAATTTAAGAGATGCTTCAGGGTTCGGATAAACGGAGTTCCAATGGTACCTACCTCATCCTTGTGCTCAAACTCGCCGCACGAGTACTGGTCCCAACTATTGTAAAGTCTCAGTAGCTTGGACATCTTGATGAGCGCTTGCGCTTGGGGTTATCTTCAATCTTTTATCTTGAATTTGATGATGATTGTAATTACTATTAATATTATGATTGGTGACGATTGTGATTGTGGTGTTGATTAAGATGGCAGTGGAACTGGATGGTGACGAAGATGATGATGATGATGGTGACAATAAAATTGATGGAGATAAAATGATAATAGTAATAATAATAATTACAATCACACACTCTAGTAAAATTGGCAAATGTGCGTCTATCCAATAAGTGTGAGCCGCCTATTTATACCGTGTGATTCAAAATTAAAAGAGAGCTCTCCGATCCGCATCTGTTGCTTTGGTTGTTGTTGTTGTTGTTGTTGTTGTTGTTGTTGCTACTGCTGCTGCTTCTCCTTCTCCTTTTCTTGCTGGCGGATTACACTTGCTTTCGACTCGGGCACTGGCATTGAAGTTACCAGAACCAGTGACTCTGGTATTACCAACTAGAGCATTGGAACTAGCGCCGGCGGGATTACGAGCTGCATTCAAACTAGCTGCAGCGGCGGCCACGATGGACACGCCGCGGGTTGGCGAGGACGTAGAGTTGGTGTTGGCGTTTTTAACATTGTCAAGTCCGCTAGCGGCGTTACTGCCAATCTTGTTGTTGCAGGCGCTACGTAAGGTTAAATTAGAATGCGAATGGTTGTTGTTGTAGCTGTTGCTGGTGTAGGATTGCTGGCCGCCAGTGCCGGCCATAGAGGAATTGTAGCAAGCGTACTGCTCGCTGTGCTTCGAATTCTTCTTAAGTCTCAATTTCTTAGCCAAGTCGCACTGTTCATATGGACAAATAAACTCAACCCAAGCGCAGAGGACTCGCCGAAAGGCGCGCCGGAAGTCGCGACTCCAGCAGGCGTAAATAACTGGATTCATTGCGGAATTGAGCCAACCTAACCAGGTTACAATGTTGAGGAGTAATTGGGGCTTGTAGCCGTAGAGAGCGACAATTATGTTGGCAACGAAGAAGGGGAGCCAGCATAAAATGAACACACCAACCACGATACCTAAAGTCTTGGCAGCCTTCCTCTCCTTTGCTAATCTAGACACTCGCTTGTAGACGCTGCGATTTTGTCTTAATATACTGGCTCTCGAGTTGTTGGCGCCGCTATTTCCGGTTGGGTTTCCAATGCCAGTGGAAGCTTTTTCCGCTTTCGAGGATGAGGAAGATTGCAAATTGCGCGACCTCGCGGTGGGAGTTGCGGCGCCAGTTGAGGATGAGTCGCACCTACTACTCAGTAGCGGGCACGTTAGAGCGCTAGGCGCCTCGGCCGCTACCGCTACTGCTGCCGCCGCCGTCGCCGTCAGGTTTCCCCTTTGCGTCTTTGAGCTGCTCAAATTTAGGGAGGAAGTCGAGGCTAAAATCGTTGCATTAGCCGCCGCCGGATTGGCTGCATCACTGCCTAGTGAACCCGCTAAACCCATGGAACCAGAAGCTGCGACTTGACAGTTTGTTGGATTTGCTTGCTCATCGTCGTCGTCGTCATCGTCGTCGTCGGCTACGTCGTCGTCGTCATCGACCTCGTCGTCGTCGTCACCCTCAGCGCCATCCTGGTCATCCAATGAATCGCAAACGCCAAGTGGCTCGCTTGCCGAATCGATGTAACTTATTGCAGCTAAATCCACTATACTGTGCACCGGTTTGTTCTGCTCATCGTAATAATGGGCCACCAAACACTTGCTAGTCTTGGTCCCGGTCGCTTGTGCGCCAGTCGCCTGCGAGCTATCCGAGAGGGTATTAGATCTCACGAGCTCAAGGGCACCTTCAGCCGCCACCACCGTTAATGTGTCGCCATCGCCATCGCCGTCGTCGTTGTCGATAGCTGCGCAATCTCCCATCGCAGAGTCTGGCGGTGTCGTCTCTGTTGCGGCAGTGGCTGCTGCCATTGCCGCTGCACTGACTTCAACTGCATTTCCGGTCTCACCGCCGATGAGCTTACCACAACCAAAGCCACCAGTCTCGTTGCGTCCAAACGAGTTAGCTGAGCTCAGGTGCCGGGCACTATGGCAACCTTGCCCAACAGAAGCGCTATTTCGTTTGTCTAAGCCCAAATTTGTTATCTCCTCATTGTCGGCTAGCCCAACGGCGCCGCCGCCACAACCATCGACCTCCACTAGGTCGCCCTCCTCCTCGTCGAATCGGGCGACAAGTGCAACGGGCGCCTTCGTCGGGTGCCGAGCGTTTACCTGTTTCACCAAGCCACCCACTTTATCTCTCGTTAATGGGATCGAGACTTTCTGCTGCTGTTGTTGCTGCTGCTGCTCCTGCGGATGGAAGTGATGATGCAACTTGGCGCTAATTTTGTTAACTTTGGTCGCTCTACTAGCCACTGGAGCGGGCGCCATTGCAGTAGTGGTAGAGGCGGAGGCAGTGGCAGCCGACGAGGATGAAGAGCACGAGTTGGCGTAGGCACTTTTATGGAGGTTGTGGCGATGAGTGTTGCCGTGGTGGTGGTTGTTGCTATTGCTTTTGTTGTTGTAGTGCTGCTGGGTGGTGTGACTCGCGCCGCCGCCACGATGAGCCCTCAATACGAGATCATAACTCTCGCCCACCACGGAGCTCGGGTCGCCGCAATTGCCGCCGCCGCCAATGCCATCGCCTTGCGTAATGATCACCTGCTTCGAGCCGTGCTTTAAAAATCTCGTTTGCTGCACGGCCGCCACATAGATCCGGTAATAGGCATACAGCATCACGCAAAGGGGACCGTAGAAGGAGACAATCGAGGAAAATAGTAAGTAGTAGGTGTCGTCGGTAAAGACGCATTTATACACAATTGGCGGCGGCGGCGGCGGTGGCTGTTGTTGTTGTGTTGACTGAAACGTTTGAG
Source organism: Aculops lycopersici (assembly GCA_015350385.1). NCBI lineage: Eukaryota > Metazoa > Arthropoda > Arachnida > Trombidiformes > Eriophyidae > Aculops > Aculops lycopersici. The sequence goes on from WNKI01000001.1 coordinate 10,698,790, forward strand.
CTTGTTGTTGCTGTTGTTGTCGTTGTTGGCCATGTTGGCTATTTTGGGGCGATTGTGGCGCGCTCATATCACTTTGCGGTTGCTGGTATTGTTGCTTTGGATGCAGTTTTTGTTGCTGTTGCGCTAATGAGATCTCCTCTGTGTCATCTAATAGTAATAGTGAGCTTCTATTGTTACCACTAACATGGCCATTATTGTGGTAGCCACTATCGCTGCCTCTACCGAAGAGGCCACTACTGTTGATGTTGTCGTCGTTGTCTATTTGTTGCAACGACGACGGCGACGACGACGACGACGACGACGACGACGACGACGACGACGACGTTGACCTGGCAAACGGAGAGTCGAAGTGAGAAGTCGACAACAAAGACGTCGACGCAAACTCAGAGGAGGGAGGCGGCAGTGGCGAGCTAGTTGTTTGCGACGAGCTAATCGCGTCTAGACCTCCGTCGCTCCAAATGTAACTAGCTGTTGTGGCTGAAATTGAGGAAGGGTACAGTACCTCCTGCTGCAGGGGTCCAGGTCCCACCGCTCGCCACCACAGGATGGCAGGAAAGGAGATCAACGAGGAGCAGGTCCACAGGGTTGCAATTAAGAAGGCAACTCGTTTGGGGGTCATTTTTCTCGGATAACTGATTGGATTTGTTATGGCCAGGTAACGGTCCAGGCTAATTGCGCAGAGGTTCATTATGGAAGCCGTCGAGGCTAACACATCGAAGGAGTGCCACAAATCGCACCAAATTGGACCAAAGGTCCAGGAGCCAATTATATTGTCTGATATGATGCTAAAAGGCATTACAATTGTTCCCACCAAACAATCGGCGCAAGCCAGCGAGGCAATTAGATAGTTTGTCACAGAGTGCAACTGGGATTCATGCCAAATTGCGCTAACTACCAGGAGATTGCCCATAACCACAAATATACTTACTAGGCACAATAGGATCAGGACGATCGGGTGGAGCAGATAGTCACACAGGAGACTCATCCATGCTTTTAGATCTAATATATTACTGTCGTTTGGGCCGCCGCCCGTGAAGGCGATGGAGGTTAAGGCAGCAAGTTGGACGCCAGTTTCAAGTTGCAGCCGCTGCGACTGCGACTGGACCAAGTCGGCGGCTACGGCGCTGCTGCTGGCGACAACAATGCTGCTACTCGTCGTCGTGACTGTCGAGTTTATCAAATCGGCTAGAGTATTCATGTGGTCTTTCTTGTTGGTGTTGTTGTTCTTTTTTTCTTTCTTTGTTCAATATTTTGTTCGATTCAGTAGTTGCAATGTCTTGTTCTCACAGATTAACGCAGCTGAACGGAGCGAAACATTCAAATGCGCAATCTGTGATTGGGTTATCAAATTACAATTTATGAACTGTCAATTTGAATTTAAAAAATGTGTGGAATTGATCAATTTAATGAACTGCACACAGAGACACAAACACACACAAACGCTTAGGCGCCACACAGAGTGCCACGCGCGGCGCGCGTGCCGCCGCCGCCGCACCGGCAGTGCCCAATGGCCTCAGGCGGCGATGCTTGCTCAAGGCGACGACGAGTGTATTAACTCAACTTATTCAAGTTACACTTTAAAAAGGAGCAGCGGCGAGCTTGGCAAACTATCGACTCTGTCTCAGACTCTGGCGTGGATTTGAATTTAGATTTAGACTTCGATTTAGACAGCCGCCAATAAGACAACAACTGAGATTTAGGCAAAACCAACAAATCGGCAACCAACAGCGACCTCACTTGTCTCTGTTCCAATCTTCGCCTGCCTCTCGGTTTTAGCTCCAACTCTCTCAGTTTTCTACGGCGCCTTCGTCTCCTTCGCTTCCTTAGTCTTAAATCGCCAATTGTAAGTCTGGTTGTCGTGCGCCGCAAAGTAGCCAACTGCCGCCTCAACTCCATAAGCGTCGTGGATGGAGAAAATTTGAATATTTTGCCGCTTGCCTCGTGGTCTTGTGGTTTTGTTACTAGTTCTTTGTAACTCTTTGTCTTTCTCTTGCTTCTTCAGCTTGAATTTAGTTGCAGCTCTTTTGAATAGTGACAACAACAACAACAACAACAACAATAATTGTAACGGCTAAACTTTAGCTTTAGTTGTGGTTATCTAACCACAAAAACTTCTTTCTTTCTCACTAGATGCTACAAGCTTTACCTTAACCCTTAAGGGGCAAGGATATTGTCCTTGTTCTCTTCGTTGTTGATGTCTCTGTTTGTGTCCACCTCTTGTAGTTGGGATCGTGGTTGTAGTTGTTGCAGTGGTTGCGTTGTAGTTTCAGTTTCAGTTTCTCTATCTAAGTCCAAGTCTTTCAGTTTCTTTTTGCCCTTTCGATTATTGCTTCCAGAGTAACGATTTAGACACAAAATGATCGCATCTGCGAGAGTAGCGAAAGTAGATGTCGTCGCTTATCAATGACCGCGATCGCTGAGGTAGAGTTGTTGCTGTGGTAGTTGCGGCTCGTATCTGGCCTCGTGATTCGCCAAAGTCGTTTAGGTTGCCGAACGGCCGACGTGGTTGTCGTTGCTATACTATGCTATGTCGTCGGCCAGGTAGTTGATGTGATCTTAATGCTTGTTGTTTTTGTTGTTGTTTTAGCTACTGGTGCTTCCAATTTGTGCAACTTTCATTCTACCAATCGATCGATCGATTGACTCGCCGACCAACCAACTCTCTCTCTCTATCTTTTGGCCGCTCGCTCGCCCTCTATAGTCAGTCGGTGGGTATATTGTCCCGACTTTAACCTTTTTCTTCTTCCTCTGTTTTGCGACTTCACTTTCGAGATAACAGCGAGCAGACAAATCAACTCGACTGAACTAAACCCAGGGAACTTGCGCGCGTCTCGTTAGCTCGACGACGACGACTACGAGGTCCAGCATTAAACTCTCGAGCTTCGAACTCGCCACCAACGTCGCCGCTGACAACTAATGGCAAGCTCCAGTGGCTCTAGTGCTCGACATAAACTTTCTCCCTCTCTCTCAGTTGCACACGGTGACAGTGGAAGTCACATCAAAATGTTAGCGGCTCTCTCGAGTGGCGCCGCGATATTGAATTTAAATTGTGACGAACTAAAGCGGAGAGTTGAATAGAGAGTTGCAATTGCGATTGCGCGGCCAAGTGGAGGAGAGCGACGGAATAGATGGCAGCGACAACAAAAACGAGGATGAACACGACAACCACGATGCTACTGAGGAATAGGGCGACGGTTTGCAGCGCGACGAGTACAATGGCCTCAGTCTAAATGTGTACATTTTTGCGTTCCCCGCCACCGCCGCCGTTGCCGCAAACTCAGTCAGTATTGGAGACTCACTGACTCACTGACTCGGTGGGTCTCTTTGGTTAGCTAGTTGGCTTGCCAATCGGCAGCGGTGTTTTTTCGTCGCTGTCGTCGTCGTCGTCGTCGTGTTGCTTCTCCTATCGGCTGTTAGCCTCTATCTGTCTCATTCGGCACTCACTCTACCTCCTACCAAATAACCACTCTTTGTGATTTCTCGTCGCTCTCTATCTGCTCGACTTGTGCTTGTTGATATGAGAATGCAGAATGAAATGGTAATTCCCATTCTGCTTCAGCTCTCGCCGGCGTCGCTTTCGTTGTTGTTGCTACCGGAGCTGCTCAGTGTGAGCTCTGTTTCCGTCTGCGTTCGCGCAAGTTAGTTGGCAAGCTAGTTGGCGAGCTAGCGTCGCTCGCTGCAGCTACCTTCTCGCTCTCCCTTTGTGTCTGTGTGCTTCGCACCACTTTTGCCAACAGACCCACAAGCGACTGGCTGACTATTGCCTGCTAACTGGCCAAGTCCAAAGGCGACTGCCATTGAATCAGGAAAAAGAACATACACAGTCACAACGTGTTATGCAACGCGCCCTATAGCCCCAAGGCAACACGCGGCGCCATAGGTGACTCTCTCTCTCTCTCTCTCTTCGTCTGCTTCGATGCTCAAGCCTCAAACATTCAGCGGCGAGCCGATTGGTTGCGCAGCAGCGGCAGCAGAAGTGGCAGCGGAGGTGGGGACAACAAATGCCCGAATGCTCGCGGCAAACGAATCATTCAACACCCAAGACTCTAGTTAAGTATTCCAACGGTTCCACCATCGACTTCCCGTTGCATGCTCTTAATGTGTGCTAAACTCCAATCCTCTAATGATTCCTCAGACCTCCCACCAATTCACTCTCTCATACTTTGAACTCTCGACTCTCGCTCTCTTGTTCGACTCAACTTGGCGTCAGTTCAACGAAGCAATCCAACTCTCATCTACCCGAGTCTCTTGTCACTAAACTAGCGGCAGCGACCTGTCGATTCAGAATTGCAAAGTTGCGCACTCTATGCACACAAGCAACCCGCCGCCGTCAACTCTCATTGCACGATGTTCCCTTGAAAATAACACATTAGCGCATTTCAACGCGCCAATCGGCGATAGAGCTAACCAGTCAGCGAGTCGGCCAACGGCGACCAAGTGGCACCAATCGGCTAACGGCACTCACTAGCTCGGTGGCGGCAGCGGCGGCTTGTTAGGTGGTTGCTTTGGCGGTCGCGACTCGAATGGATGAATGAAAGAGTCTGGCGCTTCGTTTCGAGTCGGCGGCGCTGCTTGCGGGAATTAGAATTCAGACTACAAAGTATCGGATGGCCGAGAGTAAATTTACCCGGCCGCCTAGTCGAGTGGAGACGAGGGGACAAGCAGCAGCAACATTGGAGCAGTTGAAGAGGAGAGTGCTAATAATTGGGTGACAGTGATGAGATGGGAGCTGGATGTTGGACAGGCAGTCAACTGTAATAGGCGCTCCTCTCGCATGATTAATGTTTGAAGCGCTGCGGTTGTGGATGTTGTCGAATAGATGAGCAGTCGGCGTTGGCCAATGGAGAAAGTGATCATTTAATGAACCGCCCGCTCGCTCGCTCGCTCGCTAGAGACTTGTTTGCTCCAGCGCCATCAAACTGCTGAACCAACCGACAACGACGATAGTAGCAGCAGCAGCAGTAACAGCAACAACATTATCCAGTTAATAGAATCCAGGTTGGTGGTAAATTTAGACGCATTTAGCTGCCAATACCAATACTGCGGCTATACTAGTTGGTGGTGGCATTCAATTATTATTATCATCATCATCAGCACCATAGTCAATGAGCTCTTCTTTGCTGCCTTTCAATTGAGACAATTGCTTAACGGCACATAAAAACTCAACTGAGGTGTAAACTCTCCTCGCTTAGAGCGATTGATTCACAAATGCGTCTAACAAGTCCATAGACTAGACTATTCAGTGGATGAAGATTGTGTACAAAAAGAACAGTGTACAAATTGCAGCTACCAAGCTCATCAGTGACTCGCTAATACGTCCGTCCTTTGCGCTCGATCTCCCTCGTTTCCGCGCCCAACTAGACGTGTATCCACTTGCTCGCCGTCACCTCCTATCTAATTCCCTTTTCTCTCCTCTTCTCGCTGCTCCCACTTCCGGCCCTCAAATTTGCGATCTGTTTTCATTCTCGGTTCCGGCGAGAGCCTTAGATGAACCACCGACCGCAAGCAGCAGGAGGCAAGGCAAAATAAATGTTCAATGTTGTTCACTGCTCAATTCAATCAAGCGACGCCGCAACGCCATCAAGGCGACCGGGGGCTTAATCCAACCATCGAGTTGCTCGCAATGAGTGAGCCGAGCCGAGCCGACGAGAGGAGAGGAGAGGAGAGGGAAGGCGCAATATGATCGATGATCATCACCGCCGGAAGTGGAGTCACAAGGTTGCTGTCCGGTGTACCAGTTGTCCGGCGGTCGGCAACACAGAGAGCTGAATTCTAAACGAGCCGGCGGTTGGTCAGGGAGAAGGCGGCTCAAGTATCCCTCGTCTCTGTTTTTCAACCGAAGCTTCCTCCGCTTGGCAAGCTAAGGGAACGAATGTGTCGTTTGTTACTATCCTCAAGGCGGATGTTGTAGTTGTTTCGTCCCTCTTGTTGTTGCTGTTGTCCGTGTTTCTTGCGAGCCGATTTGCTCGTGGCGTGGCGTCGCGTGGCGTGGCGTCGCATCCCATCTCGGCGCACGATGGGGCCGAGTTAGTCGAGTCTGGTTGTTGTTGTCCACTTTATAACATTAGTATCCAGTCAACGTTGGCCCATTTGTCTCTCGTTTTAGTCTTTCAGTTGCTCGCTTTCAAGTCCAACTACAGGCCGTGTTGCCCTCCCCCCTCTCAGCCTCCAACAACTTGGCCCACCAAATAGCTCGCGCCTTCAATGACGAACAGCCAGCTAACTGGTGACGCCGAGTGAGAGTGACAGACGAAACTTGCCGCAACCGGAACGATGCGACGCGATTTGATACGATGAGGCCGCTTTAGCTGGCGCTTCTAGTAAGTTATCCAACAGTTGAGAGCGGCAAACAGGAAACGGAAGCCGACCAGAGATATATGCGTCACTTACACGCACACCCAGTCAGCCAGCCCGTGCGCAAAGTGGGCCAAGCCACTAGATGTATCCCGTTGGCCGGCCAGTTGGACAGTTGGCATTGATCTCGCCACTTGGTCTTACCAAGCCGGCGTCTTCATCTAGTGACTGGTTGTATTCATGATTGCAACTAGCGGGCGACTCGCTGGCTACTGTCCCGCCGTCTAGCTGGCTGGCTGGCTGGCTTACAGAGGTTGCCTTAGGTTGTCCTTGTGTTCTTCTCGTCTCCCCTCCCCTCCCCTCCTCTCCTCGTGTCTCCTCTCCTCTCATCTCATCTAGTTCTCTAGTCCAACAATTGGTTGGTTGGCTTGATGGCTAGCTGGTTGGCAAGCCAATCATCTGTTAGCAGCCTCAGCTGTCTGTCGACTTGAGCTGCGACGATTTGCATTCGCGCAACTCCAAACTCATCTCATTTGATTCCATTCCATTCCGTTCCATCTCATCCTGTCTTGTCTCGTCTCCTCTCCTCTCGTCTCCTCTCGTCTCCTCTCCTCTCCTCTCCT
>WNKI01000001.1:10712210-10730660 GCA_015350385.1 Aculops lycopersici
CTCTCTCTCTCTCTCTCTCTCTCTCTCTCTCTCTCTCTCTCTCTCTCTCTCTCTCTCTCTCTCTCTCTCTCTCTCTCTCGTCTCACAAAACTACACTAATGCTAGACCGCTCGATAGTCTTGCAATGGTCAATGCAACTAAATAGCCGTTACGAGAACCCGGAACATTGGACCTAAGCGCAACGAGGTTCCAATTGATCTTGCGTGGACAACGATGATGGCGAAGACGACCACAGCGACGAAAACAAGGACGATGTTGCGGTGGTCGTCTTTGGGCCTGTCGTAAGTCGGCGCCACTTTTTTGGTTCCGAACAAATTTTCATCTAATAACGATGACCGACCAAAATGGAAATGAATGGAACCAAAGGGTTCGGCCATCCGTTATGTTAAGTGACATGTACTCGAGAATGTGGATTTGAATTTGATCACTCTAGTCTAGTCGACAAACTAAGTGACAGTTGGCCTTTTGCATGTTACATGCGACTCGAAAACAAGAGTAATCTCGTTTGCCTTCGTCTCTAGAGGAAAGAAAACGAAGAGAGTTATTCTACTCTTAAGGTTGCATGCATCTGAGTACAGGAATCAAAATTGGGACATGAAAAGCGGAAGTAGAGTGTTATGTATGCAAAATTATACCGTAAACTTTAATCATTAGTAGTCTATAAAAAAACTTTTTTGTTGGAAACTCCTCAGCTCTTATTTTAGAAGATTACTCTATAAAATAATCTTGTGTCTGTAGGCTGATATTACAAGTTGTCGTTTTTTTGAATATATCGAATGTCAGGGTCTCTCTAGTCGGCCGTTTCTTTCCAAAATTTATATGGAACCAAGAAATAGCTCCTGTCAATCTTGAGTATATATCACGAGTTAAGTCGCTTCTTATTGCCCTTTGGGTTTGACTCTCTAGCCATCTGAATCATTTTTTGCTCGCCATCTCTGAAGTAACGGCAACGCTTCTTGTGCTCGAAAATACAGGTGAGATTGTTGATTTGATAACCGCAGAATATACAACCATACGGTTGCGTTATAACGAACCGATTCTTCTCAGAGATCTTGGATGTTGTTGAAGCAATTGTTTTGTTACGAGCCCTCGATGATGATTCCTGTACTGGAGTTCTAGTGGACTCAAGATTTTCCGTCTTTCGTCGGGCCTCGCGAACAGTTGCTGGCGTTGATAATTTGATTTTCTTTCTCTGGTTAGACGAGGAGGTGACCTTCGGGGTTGAGGCGGCGGAAACTGATGCCAGCTCTGGTTCGGGCTCATCAATGTCCGGGTTTGGCTTGTTGGATGTAGGTATGGTTGTTTGTTTGACTGGCTTTGGTGATTCCTCTTCAGCAGGTCTCTTTGGTAGTCTTGTACGCAATGTTCTGGTGGATCTACGCGATGAAGGTGGCTCCTCTTCTTCCGGCTCCTTCTGCTCTTGCTTGTTCTCATCATCGCTGTCATCTTTACTCTCTTTCTCTCCGGAAGTCTCAGAATCCACATTCTCTTTCACCCGGACAACACATCTTCTCGCTCGTCCGCGTTTGGATCCAGGAGAAGTCACTCCCGGTTCGACCTCAGCGGCCTCATCCTGGGCCGCGCATTCCTCTGATTTGGTTGCAGTTGTATTGGCTGTAGAGGGATCATTCAAGATGAATGCCTCTGAATTTGACACCTCTTGCTCCTTGGTATCATCGGCTCTCTGCTTGCTTAGCCGACGACGAGATTGTCTTCTGGTTGATCTCTCTACAACCTTAGGTTCAGCTTCGATTGGTTTAGACTCCTCTATTTTACTGTCTTCCTTATCTAGAACTGGAGCGCCCTCTTCCGGAACAATCTCCTGTTCTTTTTCAACTTGGTCAACTTCTTCCGCTAGATCGCTAGGCAGATTTTTTGGCGATGTTATGTTATTGGATTCAACGTCATCTTTCTCTTCCTTCTCATCAATCGATTGATTGCCGTCCTCTTTTGGTTCATCCTCAACTCCGCTATCAATGTTCTTTTCTATCTCGGCAGGTTGTTGTTTAAACGATCTTGCCGATTGCGTAGAACTCGTTGGTTCAGATTCGTCCACTTCCATCTCTGAAACGCCTGCTTCGGCTGGCTTGGAAGTATCAGGTAATTGTTCAGTTGCAACAATCGGCTCTTGTTCAGAGGCTGGAACTGCAGGCACATGATTATGATCATGTAAAGATGATTCTTCTCTACTGGGCTCATCAGTTTTGGATGTTTGATGACATATCGAGTCTGTATCAGTATCTTCCTTCTGTCTCTCGATATCAGGATGCTCTCGCTTTTTTAAATCTTCCTCTTTTGTGTCATTAACCCTCAACTTTTCCTCTTCTAAACCGCTCTTGAGATCATCTTGTTGTCGTTTTTGTCTTATTTCCGGTGTGTCTGATTCGCTGACCTGTTCCTTGGACTCCCCTAGTTCTTCTTCTTCTCTTAGTTCCAATTGCTCAACATCTTTAAAATGCTCAATGCGCGCCTCGCTATCGTCTTTCTGATGAGCTTGCTGTTCTTGTACCGATTTTTCTTCATTTTTTTCCTGATCACCTTCCGCTATTTGCTGTTTTTGGACTTGAGGCTCGGAATCTCGAGCATCAGTGATCTCTCTATGTATATGCTCAATTTTCTTTTCCCTCTCAGTGACGCGAGTTTCATCAAGATTTACAAGATTATTTGAAGAATTGAAACCACTTTGATTCTCAACATCAGCTATCAATTGTTCAACTTGAGAGTTGGACAAGAATTGCTCTGGTTTAAGATCTATCTCTTCGGTGTTAATTCGAACGTCTCTCTTAACTCTGGACTCGGAGGATTGGTTGCTGGTAATTAAGTCATCGACATCTTTGAGATCTATTTTATGCAATGTCTCGCTAGTCATGAGCGGGTGCATAATATTGTTTGCCTTCGAGAGAGCCGCTTCTATGAGTTCGCTGGGCACTTCATGAATACCTGAGAAGTCGTCATCTGTTACTTTGGAATCGTGAGGCTTGTCGTCCTCTTTGCAGTCCTGTGCGGTTTCGTCATCTTCTTGCTCTTTAGCATCTGGAATATCTTTTTCTAACTTTTTATCGTCAATTTCCATCGACTTACTCTCGTCAGGATTTGATGTCGCCTCTTGACTGCTTTTTGCCGTATCTTGATTCTGACAAGATAGATTTGTTAGATCACTTGGCGAACTAATGGAAGGCACCTTCTCAGCTAGCTCTTGTTTAGAGTGATCATCACATTTTGGTGGTTCTTGTCGTGGAAAATCTTCCTTTACCGCTTCGACAGACCTCTCTTTGGATGGACAGTCAGTGTGTGTTACCTTTTCCAAAGTTGCATAAACCATACTCTGGTCTGTTTCGTAGTCGTTGATAAGTTTGGATTCCACGAGTTGGGGCTTTGAGTCAGTGACACTTATCATTGTGATGTCGGTGGTCGCAGAGTTGTCATTGCTAATTGGCCCTGACTGGTAGTTTTGTTGAATGGGGTCTGTTGGGTTTTGTGTGTGGTCCATTGTGGTAATTTTCGATGGAGTTGCAAGAAGATATTAGTCGGTTGCAACGACAATATGACAATCAAAAGTCTTAAAGTCGATAATGTTTATCGTAGCTTAGAATGATTAGTTTGAAAGGTGAAAATTTGAAGAGTTTTCGTGGAATAAATTGATGACTGTCGCGGATTAGACCACAAACAACAGACGAAGACTTTTCCTGCTTTAGAGAAAACAATCAGGAGATGGACTTTTTTGAGCGAAAGCGTGATGGACGCATGGGACACTGTTGTATTTAGGCGCTATAGCAGGAGCGAGTTCCAGCGCTCGCGCAACAAACGCGACTCTTTTGTGTGCGGCCGATGGATGAGGGGGAGGAATCAATTCCTATCCCTTTGTTTCGAAATGCCTAATTCAAGGCGAAAGGAGCAAAGTCAACACAAACACTAAACTTGGCATCGAAATTTGCGTCCAGTTTGCAAAGTAATTTCTTTTGTGAACAAAGTGCAACGAACAACCTGGGGATACGGATTCAAATCTCAGTCTAATAGTGGAAAATTTTATCAATTGAGTATCTCACTATTCCTGAACCATCAAGTTAAACTTCACCCGATGCCATGAGTTATTTACGACACCTCTGACGTTCCAAATATGTTCGGGACGCTCAGGTTGACTATTGTATGATGCATCGAAAGCCCGACATAGAACCTCAAGGTTTTGTGACTCGTTTCCTCGAACCATATCCTCGGTTATTGGAATGTCGAGCGACCATCTGGTCCAAGACCAAACAAGATTGCGGACGGTATAATCTGGCAAACCATCGGCATCCTTCGGCAAGTCTTCGAGTTTTGCTGTTAGCCATGTCATTCCGCCATCGATCGATACATCGACCCTGATTATCATCTTGCCACCACCACTGTATGCGTAACCTTTAACAGGGACAAACATCTTGCCATCGTGGCTTTTCTTGATCACAACTTGGTCACCATCGTTTGGTTCACAGATTGCAGATTGTACGGGCGTTTCTTGGATACTTATCGACTGTTTGTAATCTAAGTTGAACATATCGATATTGGGCGAAAAACTTTTATAATCGTTTCTTTGCCAGTGTCCATTCGACTCTTCATGACTCAAAACAATTTTGCTAAGCCATTTAACATTACGAGCGCCCGTAATACCCGGCGCTACAAATCTGAGAGGAAAGCCATGATCTCTAGATAGCGGCTCGCCGTTCATTTCGTAAGCCAGAAGGACGTCACGTTTTGGGTCGAAAGCTACATCAGCACTAATTGAAGCAGCATAACCTTGTCCAGTCATATCACAGTCAAGTCCTTCCATTTGTATATGCTTAATATCATCATTAGGTTTCACGCCAATACTTTCCAGTAGGTCTACGAGTTTGACTCCAGACCACCGAGCATTACCTATAGCACCAACATTCCAATCTAAACCCTTTATCTCCTTGATCTTCTTCAAATCAGTCCTCCTATTACCGGAGCATTGAACCACACTATCAATAGTATATTTTTTGAACTTGTTCTTGAGATCATCCAACGTAAACTCAGCCAGTATTTTCTGATTGTCCGGGTCACCGTCAGTCCCCAGGCAAATCGATAAAGAATAGTCGTCTAGATCGACTTCTGGGACTGGCAAGTGATTTCGGACAAAGAACAATTCAGTTGGTGTTAGCTGAGTAGCTGTCAATAATCTTGCGGGAGTCTCTGCATTGAATGGTTCTTTAGTATGAATTTGCAAAATAGGGTTGCGAATAGGATCATTGGCATATGGGCCTTCGAGTACTTGCACAGGTTTCTCTTTATCGCTTTTGATATCCTCCGCAGATAGAATACCGATTTGGTAGCTGGACAAGAGTTTTTGTACTTCAGATGCTTGATGAACTGTGTAAGTCTTCCAAAACGGCTCGACATCACCTCCAGCTCCAAGCATAATTGTATGACTACCGCCTGGGTGGTGTTGAATGAATTTAGTTATGTCATATACCCTCCCTTTGTAAGTAATCCAGACTCCCTTTTCCAGGGAGTCATGTTGAGATACCTCTTTTCTGGTGAACACTCGCAAATCATCTTGTCCTTTGATGCTATCTGGGTCATCCTTACTGAGTGCTTGAATAGTCTTGAAGGTGTGGATAGATCCTGCGACAAAACCAGCAGCACCTAAGAATAATCCATAAAAAGGATGGGTTCTTCTTTTTCCAGAACTATCTCGACTATTCTTACCATATTCGTGAAATCTACTTGTCGAGACGAACTTCACAGGAGTTTTCCTCAGTAATGACCGCTGATTGGTAATTATCTGAGATATCGAGCTAATAAGTCTCATATTTTTTACAACTTATTATTGATCGATTTTGTTTCTCGATCTAAACATGCCAAAAAAGATTAATTAAATTTGCTAAGCTTAGAGCAGAAAGTGCGCTTGCAAGTTGATAGCTCGAGATTTTCTTCTCTAAAGATGTCGTGTAATTTAGGTCATCAAATCTGTTGCTCTCAAAGATTCACGTAAGTCCGAGCAAGTTTTGAATTGCACCTGTTCGTCATTGCGCATTAGTTACCTGGAGAAATATCTTCGGCTGTTTGAACACGTTTACCTGCACGTGACTTGACCAGTATAAGGGATTTAGGATAAATAATAGTTGAATGAAAATAAGATCCAAATCCTGTATCAGATATCGAGATTGAATTATCTGGGTAGAGCCAGAACTTTCTTGACCAGTTCACCGACCGAATTGTTTATTGACTCGAGAAATTCTTCATACAGGGGAAAAAATTTTCATCCCCATTGCGCCCCACTACATAATGTTAGAGAAACAATGATATCACATATTCTGTTTGCAAGTGTATGACGTGCATTCTCCATGTAGCGAATCATCACAGTGAGCCTCACTGCATCAACAAAGATTTATTTCCCCGTAGATCTGTGTAGCGATTCGAAAAATTGCGCTCAAATACGTGTTCGTTTTCATTACCGATCAGACCACTTTCTCAGACATTTATAAATATTGTCCACAATTGGATGTTTTATTTTAACTAACCTAAAACCTTCAACTTGAAACTTTATTCTTAAATAATATATCAAACATGGATACAGTAAACTTGGTACCCGGTTTCATATTAAAGTTATGGAAGATGGTTAATGATCCAAATTGCGACGATCTGATCGCCTGGTCAGATAATGGACAAAGCTTCATCATATTGGATCCAGCAAGATTCTCACAAGAGTTATCGAGATATTTTAAGCACAATAATCTATCAAGCTTTATTAGGCAGCTCAATATGTATGGATTTAGGAAGGTAGCTACAATAGATAGCGGCTTACTTCCAGGATCAGATGACCTTCATTTTTATCACCCTGATTTTATTCGTGGTAGACAGGATAGATTAGAATCGATTAAGCGGAAGTTGCCGCAAAAGATAGCGGAGACGGTAGATCTGAAGAACGTTTACAAGGGAATAACTGAAATAGAGGACAAGCAAAAGGATGTCACAAACACATTATCAGAACTAAAGCGTGAGAATGAAATGTTGTGGACGGAATTACATGATCTGAGACAAAAGCACGAGCAACAGCAGCACTATATTTCGAGATTGATGAAATTGGTTGTTGAAGTTATGGAACAAAATGGTATCCAAGCAAATATGCTATCATTGAAACACAATACCCCATTGATGATTGAAGGAGCGGTCGAAGACGATATCCAACTAGTCGAGGGTACGAAGATGGATACAAGCGAACCAGCACAAACAACTGATCCAGTTTACCTAGTAACTACAGATGGAGACCAACAACAACTCAACGAGCAAATGTTGACGCCAACCGCTACCACCACCACCTCCCCCATGTCCACTGAGACTATGCAACCTGTTACAACATATACCACCGAAGCTACTACATCTAATAATTTGGTGCCTGCGGTGCGAGATATTGAAGAAAGTATTATTTATAACGGGGACCAAATCGACAACCTTGCCTCGACAATCACGGCAATCCCTGAAGATTACGGAAATGACCTCGGCGATCTGGTACCAGATCATCTTTTGTTTGAATAACACATTGTTGTTTATTGAAATTTGTACATAAATTCTTTGGTCTTGGACAACTAGCATGAAATTTTTCATGGTCAGTTTAAAAGCGTCAACTATTTTAAATAGTAGTATGGTGGTAGTAGTGTAACGATAAAATTATATTCAATCTACAGGATTTTTGAATGATGAAATCCAGTTCTTACTTTTTGCCGCCGATTTCATGTTGAGGTGCTAAGGTTCCACTCATGCATTTTGTGAGGGCCATCAAGCCGCATAAGTGAGAGTGAGTTCTAAACAGATTGTAAGTTTGTAATTATTGTTTGCACTTGCTGGCTCGTTGTAGGTCTATCTAGTGTATGAAACAAATTGCCATTGGACAAGTTGTCATGCGATGACATTTGTTTTGATCGGCTCATTTCACCACTGCTGATTTGGTCTGTATTGTTGAATTGTTGTCTTGTTGATTGGTGTCGTTGGGCGGAATTTGTGTCGATGATGTGTCCCCCTCTATCATCGTTGAATAAGGCTTGGCTAGCATCTGCATTCAGAGCCGACTTCCGTTGTTGCTGCCCCTCAGCCTGGAAGATTAGATTTTTAATAGGTCCTTGATTGTTGCTCACTCGACTTGTTGATCCGTTAACGCAACTTAAAACGATAGAGTTGCTCACAGTCGATGAGTTGAATTCTAGTCTTTGTTGATTACCAATTGCACTCACAGGTATACTAATACCCCTGTCTGTTCGACTTAATGGCAACAATCCATTTGGAGTGTGTAGAAACACTGGGGTATTCAAATCAAACTTTTGACCATCGTTCATTGGCCTAGCTAAAACATAAGTGACATTTCCGTTGTTGGTAATGTTCAGACCATTGCCATCAATTGTGGTGCCTGGTACTAGCGAGGGAGCCTTACTTATTGTTATTGTGTTTGGCACATCGCTAGCTTGAGTTGTTATGATTGTATTGGTATTCTGAAATTGTGGGTGGGAAAAGTTAGTCTGATTACTATTCGACGTAGGAGGTGAATCCTCGGACGGGATCGGAATGACATCCATCTTCAACTTTTTGCGTAGATTATCCAATTGTTGCCTGTAGGGATCTTCGTAGTCGAGCTGTGAGTTAGAGCTTGGTGACATGGTGCCGCTCGTATTCGAGTTTATACTTGTTGATGAGGGCGAGGCCATCCAATTGGTATTTGTACTTGGCTTTTTAGACTGGGTGGTTGTTTTATTAGTTTGACTAAAGGATTGAGAACTTTTCTTAGGTAACAAACGTTTGTTCGTATTTAGAGTGGTTATTTTGTTTTGACTAGAACTTTCGATGGAGGTTGATTGGTCTTTTCTTCTATTACCAATACCACTCGAATTGTTTGCTTTCTTCGGGTCGATCTTGCTGGTCGATGCAGATTGATTATTACCCTTCTTATTTGGCTTCTTTGAAATCGTGGTGGTAGTTTTTGATATCTCCGATGACCTCGCGCCATTATCACCACCACCTAAGCTATTGCAATCGATGGACTGGTCGTATTGACCCACGTTGACATTTGGCTGATTTGATCGGTTAGCTTGATTTGTGGTTATATTGCCATTGCCTATCAAACTTGTCGAGTTGTTGTGATTGAAGAGTATATTGAGCAAGTTGTCCCCAGAACTTATGCCAAAGTCACTGAGGTCGTCGTGACTAGGAAAGCAGTCGTCGGAGGATGTCATATTAATATGTTGTTCAAGTGCATCACTGTCGCAATTGGTCACATTTAGACTATGCAATTCCTCCAGACCATCTACAGAGTTTCTATTGTTTTGATACTCAACAAATAAACCTTGGCAGTCCTCTGATAGATCAATCTGATTGGTGCCAAGAGAAAACTGTTGCTGCTGAAACCCATTTCCATTCTGCATGCTCAGGTGACTCTGATTTGAGGCAAACTGTTGAGACTCAATATGATCGTGATGTTGTTGGTGTTGGACGTGATGTTGCTGCAAGAGTCTAGCGTCAAGACTCTGCTCTTGCGTAACTTTACGTCTCGCGTTCCTTTGATTCTGAAATTGATTTTGCCCATCAATATTCAGCTGTGTGGAGTTATCTACTGTGTCTCCATATTGATTTGTCGACTGATGATCGGCAAAGGGACTAGACCTAATTTGCATGCCGAATTGGTCACTTGGTGCCTGCACTTGTTGCGAGTTGTGGTCGATTGAGCTTAAGGATGGTTGTTGTTGGTTCTCATACATAGTTGCGTTCGATTGAATTCTCTGACTCTCATTGTTGTGATTCAATTGATTGCTGGAGTTTACTTGTTTATGGTTGCTGTATTGACTGATCTCAGTATAGTTACAGATGTCTTTTAGGACATACTCAGCTTCATTTAGTAAGTCCTCTGCCACACCATGAAGTTGGTGATTCATTTCACCGAAAATCTTATCACTTCCGTTCCCTTGACGTTGGGTAGCACTGTGTTGGTTGACTTCATTGAAATTTTGAACTCCAGTGTACAATGGGTTATAGTTAAAGTGGGGCCCAATATTTGACTGCTGGTGTTGCTGTTGTTGTTGATGTTGCATTGGATTCATACTTTGTATCAACTGAATGCTAATCGGTTTTTCTATCATTGGCGCCAACTTGCTGTTGGTATTGTTGTTGTGCTGGTACGAGATGATGTCGCCTGATTGATCCCTTGTAATATTTTCGGTCTGAGACCTCGATTGCTGTGATTGAATGAATAGTTCAAGGTTAATCAAAGTATATAATTGGAATCAAGTTCAAAAAATAATAATGCGATATTAAAACTTACCTGTTGGTTGGATGACGAATCCTGCAGACCATGCGAACTAGAAATTCCATCGATCTCTTGTCTTTGGAGGGTTTGTTCGAAGGCCCTTGGGCTCGTGATGATACTTGTCGAAGTATCGTGTTGCGAGCCGCTTATGGTGCATATTGAAATTGGTAGACAATCGTTAAATGCCTATTTAAAAGATAAAGATATGAGTTTAGAGTTAATAAAGATACATTTGAATAAATCAGATTGGATTAACACGCGAAAGAAAAAACACGCGCTAGGAGGTCCAGCGAACTAATTGAAAATTCGCTAGATTCAAGGTCAATTTTAACATGCAAAATCTACATTTTTTGTTCACTCATAACAAATGGCATAAAATTATAGTTAAATATTTCAAACTACAAGCATATTTGTCAATATTCATAAATTATAATAAATCCCCCCATTGAAAAACTATTGAATCCTGATGTATTATTTTCAGGCAACGTGCAGGATAGTCAGTACCAAGAATCCCATTTGAGATATGTATTAGGATCCAGGTCGGAATTATAGAGTACAAAATGGCGGTAACGAGCCATTAGAATTTGGCTGGATATGGTGATGATGGCCCGAGCTATCGTGTCTGCCGATAAGATGGTCGTGAACAAAGGAACCCTGGTGATTTAAGTCTTGATGAGACTGAATGTGGGCAGCGTGCTGTTGATCGTGATGATGCAACTGGGACGTCGGAAATCGCTGCTGTCGGGGGTGATTGGCATGCGAGATACCAGAAGTCGTTGACGTAGAGTTTATGGCCGAGGGTTCCTCAAGCTGATTAGATGATGCAGAGGAGGTGGTGGTGATAGTAGTTGTGGCTGTTGTGTTGGTTGGACAGGCACTTGAAGAGGTGGATGAAGCGCATGAGGATGAATTGGACGAGGATTTGATTGGGTACTGTAGCGACAAATACTGGATGTCTGAGTTGGGCGATTGACGATTGGATCCCGGCTGTTGTTGGTGGTGGTGATGCTGTAGATGATGTTGTTCAATATGTTGACGCCCTTGATTGGAATTCGGGTGGTTATGATGGGACCCAAATGGATCACTAATTGGTGATTCAACCAGTCTATCAAGATCATTAAACCTAGGCCCATAAATACTATCCTCTCCAGCAACCAGCTCTTCGTCCATATCGTCATCATCGTCGTCCTCATCATCATCGTCGTCCTCGTCATCAAGTCTAACGTAAGCTTGTGGATCTTGCTTAGAGCTACAACTAGACGGCACCAAGTTAGCCGTGGTGAAAGTTGTCTCCAGAATTGAGTCCTCAGACATGAGACCCATCTATTATGTAAGCATCAGGATTGTTATTATTGATCGGAGTGCATTGCAGGATATGATATTAATTCCAGGTTGTTTACAGGCGGGCGTGCATTAATGTTGTTGTTTACCAGGATGTGTGGGGAAAGTGAAGCAGATGCAGAATATTGGTAATGCGATTGCCAGGTCAGTTAGTGTGTTTTGGTGGATAACTTAAGATTTTAGCATACGGGAGCAGGGTGAGCATATGTCAAATCGAAGGAAGCCTGTACAAGAATTTGAATCTAGGAAGCTTACACCGAGGGTCAGAGGGATGAGGATGGCACGACAAAGAGTAGGCGACTATATAGCAGATCTCTTTCGCAGGGTCAAGAAGGCGAGAGGAAGAGTTGATTCAAAAACTGAAGAGCCAACCGAACCTATGGTGGTCGTGGTGAAAGGGGTGATAGTAAGAGCAGCTACAATGATGATAAAAGCAATCTCACTCATTGTGAGCTAACAGGTTGAAAGAATCAGAGAGCGACGACCAGCCAACGAATCTGACGTTTGCTCGTTAGTCTGGTGAGTGTGTGATTAATTCAAGCCGACAGCTAGGCTTTTGTTGTTTAGGCGGCTATTTGATCGACGATTAGAAGCTAACGCAAGCTCACACTAGCAGTAGCAAAAGAGCTCAGTTAAGATTTGTCTTGGATAATAGGTGAACTTATTGTTGCCAGTGTGTCGGCGGCTACTTCGGACAGTACACTTGGACTTCGAATGCAAATCATCATCATCATCATCATCAGCGCAGTCTTATGTTGTTGGTTCAACCCTCAAGTTCAATCTACCTAACTTGAACTCGACGACGAATGAGAGGAGAGAGCACGTTGCTAGACTGAAGAGAACTTCCCTCAACTCGAGATACAATTAGCCGGCTGTTCTTTGCAAAGCTAAGCAATGACGAGGGCTTTTTCTACTTCGATGTCTACTAACCAACTAATGCAAAGATCGACTTGAAACCAGTAAGTCAGTCGGTCGTTCGGTCACATTGACGCAGACTAAACAACAACCACTAAGCTCGAAGAACTATGCGCGTAAGAACTCAACTCATCTTCGCGTGGGCGACAACCACGCGACCAAGGAATAGCCACGATCTGCCACAGGTAACAGTGGAGTTGCCTCGCTAGTAATATTGCTCTTGACATCACTGTAGTCGTCGTTGTCCTCCTCCTCCTCACACACTAACATTCAATGCCAATCGTCTGTCTCCGGCTCAACAAGCAACCGAGCAGGTAAACCTGAAATATCAGGAGGTTGACCGTCGAGCTCGTCCAACTGACCGGCCAACAGGAGCAGCATCAGCTCAGGTAGCAACAAGTGCAAGCACCAATCGACGACCAATAGTGAGTACACATCCCACACTCTACCGGACCAACTTGACGGCCAGCTTCAATTGCTCAGCCCAAGCAACAAGTGGAAGACGGACAGTCGCCACGGACTTGGGTCGGCACGTTATCTTGGTTGCAACGACATCATGACAACGACAGCAATAGCGACAACTAGACAAAAACTCAGTACAGGATGGTTCAGGGCAATCCTTGCTGTCGTCTATAGGTTTCGCCTCGTCACTTCTGTTGATTGGAAGACAGTGCGCGTATAGGCTGATGATCAATCGAGTTCAGCCTTATTGTATCGGCTAAACTAATCAAATTGGACTTGGTTTTGGCTTCTAAAAACCAATTGATAGATTGTGCTCATGAAAATGACCATCTGGTGCGATGGCGAGCTGTTGGTCAGTGTGAGTCATCAAGTTGAGAGAAGCGGGAAGTTAGCGAGAACTCGAAACTGCTCCCTGCCTCACGGACAAACAGAGGAAAAATTGGTTGCATTAGTAAGCCAAGTTCACATCACCACCGAGCATTTGGTTAGCTCGAATTTTAGACGAATTTTACGAGATTCCACCAAGTAAACTGCTGTTATGTGCTTGTCCTTCGTCTCGGCAACTGGATACTCACAGATGTTGTTGTTGCCGCTGCTGATGCTGTTGTTACTCTTACCACTGAAATGCCGTGGTAGCCTAAGCTGCAACAGCAACAACCACAACAGCAAAAGCGAGCACCTGTTGCGGCGGCGGCGGTGGCGTCAGTGGTGATGGTAGCGGCAGTGGCAGCGACGGCCATCTGTTAACGTTGCGCGATCAGCGAGCGTTAATGTGAGCAAGTCGGTGGTTGTTTTGCTGTGTGAGTTAAAAGAACGCGACTCGTTGACGCCTACGCAGAATTCAAAGCTCTCCTCGTCCCTTTCGCTCGCCGTCAAACGCTTGAATTTACCTTTGGCTCGCAGATAAATTCGCAGCAACAGCAGTAGCAGCGGCAACTTAGCCGCCCCGAGTGCAGATTGTGAGAGAAGTTATACGGCGGCTAGCCGGCGAGCGGCATGACTAATGGCAAAAACAACGGCATTAACAACAAGTGGTCGTGGCGCGCTTGCTCAACAACAAGAGAGTCGGCGGAAGGAATCGCAAGCATCTCAGCATTGGCAGGCATTTTTGTTGACTCAAGATATCGGCTTCAGTTTGAAGATAGCGAGGGTTGCAGCGACTGTGACAACGACAGCGACGAAGATGTCGATTGTGGAGGCATCGTCCTTGGCGGTGATGATATGACATAGATTGACTGCCGTTCTGTCCAGCCTCTTGGTCTTGCCAACGTTTTTGCGATTTGCCGCAGCTGTCGTTGACAGCTGCATCAAGCGACAACGTCGAGCCTCTTGGAGGGCAAATGGCGATGAAGAAAAAAGTTTGTTCACTCCTCTAACTCTCTGTGGTGTGTCTAGCTCACTAGCTTAGCAATGTCTAAAAGGATCATCAAGGTGAAGTAAGTGATAGAGAAAGAGAGAGCAGCTTGACATGCATTGAAATCTGGATAATTGTAGTAGTAGAAGTAGAGGTGGTTGTAAAAATCATAGCTTGTTGCTTCACTCACCCTTTCATTCAGATCATCGTCGATGTTATAGCTTAGCTCAGGTTCATCGAATCCCGTGGCGCTCATTCTTGGGTCGGTTGTTGAAGGGTTCTGGTTGTTGTTGTTGTTGCCACTGCTGTTGTGATGGTTTCCACTGCCGTTAGTGCTGCTACAATTGTTGCTATTGGTATCAACTGTGGAAGAAGAGCCCTTTGGTATTTGGTGCGATTTGGTGGTTGACGACTGATGTGAGCTGTGATGATGTTGCTGTTGGTTGCGATTATGATGACTCAATCCTGGTCCTAGTTGACTGTTGACAGATGAGCTGGTGCTGGTGACTGAGGTGTTGGTCGCAGGTATAGTGACGCCATTTCCGCCGCCCGCAACTGAGACGAGTACCATGTTATGCTGCGATTGTATAGTCACCTGATGGTTGTTGCTGGCCGGATGTTGATGTTGGTTCTCTTGTAGATTGTTGAATTGATTCTGATGTTGTTGCTGCTGTTGCTGTTGTAAAACTTGTTGCTGCATTTGTTGCATTTGTTGCTGCTGGTGGTGGTGGTGGTGGTGGTGGTGATGATTGTGATGTTGGTGCTGGTTGTTGTTGTTATTATTATTATTTTGGTTGGATGGATGCTGCTGGCTATGGTTCTGGTCCTGTAGGTGCTGTTGCTGCTCCTGTGGGCTCCTACCCACAATAGCAACTAGAGGGTTCCCGTTGGAGTCAACCTGTTGGTGCTGCTGTTGGTGACCTCCAACGTGACTCAGGTAAGGCTGATGTGTTTGGCCATTGTTTCCATTGGTCACTGGCCTCGCCTGTCCGTTTGCGGCTGACGTAGACGCTGATAATGCGACAGTGGTACCCATTGCTCGCTGGTGGTTGCCGCCCGGCGAACCCAGATCGCCGCTGCCATTATTGGATCGAGAGTTTATTGGTTGATCAGCTAGCCCAGCACTAGGAATAGTGCTACTGCTGCTACTATTACTACTGACACTGCTACTAGCGCTACTGACACTAGCGCTACTACTCGACGGCACCACTCCACTTCCGGCACCGGTGTTATTATTGCTCTGTGGTGGCTGAGAACCAGAGGCGGAGGCCAACAAATTGCTGGTATCACTATCGGGTGAATTCAAACAAGTTTGAATTAAAGCTTTGCCAGCCTCTGAGATAATCATGGGCTGAAGTTTTCGCGTTGCAAAGGTGTACACATGGCCAGTTTCAGAGGCAACCAGTAACATGAGCTGAGTTCCAGTTAGTGTCGCCAGCTCGAAGGCCTATTTGTTTTGTTTTGATCGTTTGTTTTTTATCGTTCGTAATAGTTATCATGGTAATGATGGTGATCATAGGAATAATCGTCATCATTTGCAAGAAGTGGTATTCGTGTCAGTTATGAGAGAACATATTAGATGGTGCACCGTCGAGCAACAGGTAGCGCGAAGCGAGCGGATCAAGCAGGTGTGATCCAATCGATTAGATAGTTAATTGATTGGACATCAGGACAACGAGGACGAAAACCGTCGACGATGGTGACGGTGGTTTCGGCGGTAACGGCGAGGAGGAAAACGGGGAGAAATTTGAAACGAAGGTGAAGTGTAGGTTAGTTAGTGTGCTTCTGTTTGCGTGATTCTTGTTCACAAGTGGGTGGCGAGCAAACAAGCGAAACACTTGTGGCGAACTCCAGACACTCGAGAGTCTCGGTGGCGGTGGGGGTAGTTTAGGCAGAAGTAGAAACGACGACGTTGCTTGAGATGACTATCAAGATAATCGATTGGTGTGCCGAGTCGTTTCTCTTCATCAACAAGAAGCTTAGGAACACAGGCTGACTTTTAGTGTCTCAATGGAATAGAATTGAGGCTAACAGAACACTGACTGCGGAGCGAAGTAGGTTCAAATATTTGCTTTTAGCGCCAAATCGATAGTTTCCACTGGTTAGCTACAAAAGTGACTACTTCTCTCTCGCTCTGTCTCTCTGGTAACCCGATAGTTTGGGTGGGTGTCTGACTGACTGTCTGTCTGTCTGTCTGTCTCTATCTATCTATCTATCTATCGATTGGCCTATCTGTTTGCTCTTTTTAGTCGGCCGTTTTGTCACCTGGTCTGCTGTTGATAATTTAGGTAATGGTGCCACGCAAGTCGGATGATAGTGACAAATCATAATTGATTGCCACTTTTTTGTCCTTACAGTTGGCAAGCTCCAGAGTAGCACCATTAGGTGGAGAGGAGTGAATTTGCGAGAAGGTTACAACTTTTCGATAAATTAGCGCCCACTGCACTTACCTTCTTCATTATGCCTGATTTTCGTTTGCTAAACGTCGTATAGCGTCGCAATTTGTTGTGTATAAACTCCATCTTGATCCTGACTCGGCCCTTCGTCTTCTTTCCATTGGCCGGCAAGTCCTTCTTCGTCTCCATGTAGCCCTTCATTTTGACTGTATTTTATACGAATCTATATTATGAAAATTCTCCTCTATTTGCTGGTTGCAAATTGGAGCCTTTAAATCAATCACTCGGTTTAATTGGCACAATGAATGCACCTAACCAACTACCGGTGGCCGGTAATGTCGGTCAGTCAGTTGGATAGAAAACCTTTCGTCAGGTAAACTCAAGGTACGACACACACTCACTCCTCTTCTAACTCCTCCACTAGCCACGAACTCAACTCAAACTTGCAACTTCTGCCTCTATGATTTGAAAGCTTTGTTTCCATCGGATTCATTCGAAAATATTGCACTTGATCTTGCTTTTGTTGCTGCTGTTGTTATAGTTGTAGTTGTTATTTACCTGTTGCAATACTTAATATAAATACTAATTATGATCAACAACAAAGTGCCTCAGTATTCAAAGAAGCTTCAGTTAGCTTGTGTATTAATTATTACAACTATATGATATCGTCGTCTCCGTACCTTCGCGCCGCTGAGGACAAGTGCGTCTGGCGCCGCGCGCTTGGTGGATATTGAAGCCACACAGGGGAGCCAAACGACAAATGCACCAGCGAGATGGAGAATGTGTTTTCTGCGTCTGTGTTGTGGTGTGTGCTAGTGTTAGCGTGAGTGCGTTTGAGGCGCACGTCGTCGTGTCGCGCGAGTTTCCCTCGTTGCTGCTTTACCTCGGCGGGCGCGCTATAAACTGTTGCGCTTTTTCCCCAGGCTGGCTGGCAGTCAGTTAGACTATCTGACTTCAAGCTGGCAGTTTGCCTTCTCTTTCTCCTCCTCCCTCTACTCTATTCTATTTAACTGCAACGACTTCCAATCGTCGCAATGGCCTCCACAAACGAAACTCTGCAGTCACTCCGGCGACAGGAGGAAAGATTTGCAGGACCTCGAGTTTCTTGGGGCAGGAGGATGCGGCGGCGGCGTCGTGGTCTCCGAGTTGTCGAGGGTTAGGGTCGGTGAAAAGTAAAGCAGTTTAAGATGCAAGTCGATTGTCGCTTCGGCTTACTTCTCGCTTTTACTGTTGCCTCTTCGCTAACTCGAAGTCGACTCACAATGCCATGTTGCGTCACCCCACAATCAATCTGGGCGCCAAGCTGAAGTTGAAGTTGAAGCCGGAGCTGTTGTTGCTGTTAGTGTTGTAGTCGCAGTTGATATTGTTGTTGTTGTTGTTGTCGTAGTTGTTGTTGTTTCCACTCAGACTCCAACTCACCAAGACTCGACTGCTTCACGGATGCTTCCTCTTCTCCGCGGTCCCCGTAGTCGTCGCCGACCAATTCGTTTCTCTCCCTCTCCCCTTCTCGCCTCTCCACTTGGTGGCTAGTTCTTCTACGCTATTATTATTACACTTTCCCCACTCGCTTTATGCTTCTACTCCAATGGCTAATGGAATTGCCGCACACCTAGCGCCTCAGTTCGAAGTTTGCTATGTGCTCTCTCTCTCTCTCTCTCTCTCTCTCTCTCTCTCTCTCTCTCTCTCTCTCTCTCTCT